>CM047873.1:24655443-25154704 GCA_026212405.1 Petrea volubilis | reverse complement strand
AAGAAGAAGAAGATGAACGTAGGGATATAGCTTGGTTTACAAGGCAAAATGTAGTCTTACCCTTGAGTGAAGAGCCGTGTGGGGCTTTTATGAGAGTGAGGAGCCTGATGTGACGTGGTTGGTGGGATTCGGTAACCTTTAGCCCTGTAGTTGTTATAATAAGTGCCTTTTGTCCCCCTTTTTCCAGTCTTTTGGCGGTTGCTCTCACTCATCATTAATGAGGAACATACCGACATTAAATGGATATCTTGGGCATTTATGACCAAGGATTGTATTTATGACTTGCATTTAATGCGCTCACGTCTGATGGGATGGACCCACGTGCCAACGTGATGCAGTAGGTGGCAGTGGATGCGCCTGTCAGCAATCTCCAACTGTACTCGTCTCGTCAAAGTTCCCATCTTTGCAACGGTTAAGTCTGGGATTGGCCCTCGATGGGAGCGCCATCGAAGGCAATCTCTCCATTCGAGGGCACCCTTGCTAACCTGGTGGTGTGGGTTTTCTTAAGGGAACGAGGCTGGCGTGTGCGTGCCCTTTCGAGGGCCTTGACGGCTTCGAGGGCGGCACTTCCATACTTAGCGGATTTGTGACTTTTGGGAGATTGCCGATGACGTGGCATGATGAACTGGCACTGACTCATCAAATACTATATATATATATATATATATACTTATTAATAATATTATTTATTTATCATCGAGGTAGAATGTAATTGCGAATCGAATTTTTAATGTTTTCCAGTAGGTATTTTCATATGGTTCGCATGATCTTAACAGTTCCAAAATTTAGACACTATTATGAAGTCAATTTTCTATTTTTTTAAAAAGTAGTGGTGGTATGGATATAAATGGTGATGCATGTGATGGTTTGGTATTATAACAATGCAATTATTTTTGCCAAAGTTCATGAAATAACAAAATTGATTAATGGATTTTGTCAGATTCGATGATACGTATTTCTTAATTGTCTGATTGATACTACAATTGCAAAAAATATCTTTTGGATATTTCTATTATATTTAAAATATTAAAAAAAATATAATTTTTAAATAAGAATGATTAATTTGTAATTGCAGTACAATTCAAGGAGCAAAGACAAAGCAACATTAAAAATATATATATATATTAACATACCCTTGTACCCAAAAGGGAAAAAACAAAATTGCATATTTACCACGTTTCTGCCCCAAACATACACGCTCCAAGAAACGGCTGTTGAGCATTGAGGTTCGAATACTTGAAATCGTTGTATCTATTCTGTCGTCTGCCAAATTTGGGGATCCCCAATTCCCTGGTTGTCCTAATATCAAACCTAAGCGGATTGTTATTTGGTCAAACCTTGTTTCTCAATTCTCATTTACTTGCGATCGATTTTTGCAAGAGATACCCCTTCAAGCTTAATCTTGTTACGTCTCTCTTTTCATCTTGTATTGGCATCTATTAATTTTTATTTCTTTTTTAATTCACCTTTAAAGTAGACATGGTGAGGTACATGATGAATGGTGTGATCTATTACCGGGAACGGACGATGTCCTTGAAGTCGAAGCCGAAGCTGCACACGAGCTCCAAGCCACACTACGGGACTGTAAAGTCATCTAGAGCATCACGATCATCTGGGTCAACCTCGTTGAGATTGTTTACGTGGATGCCGAATTATTACTCTGGTAACGCTCTAACGGAAGCCTATCAACACATGGGGGACCATTGCCAAGGCTGAGGAAGGACAAGGAGAAAGGGGAGGCGTTCGTGGGCCTAGGCTTATTTTCGTGAAGTAGGTAGGGACTATTGGCTCAGTTCCAAGAAGGATCCAGATGTTATGGCTTGTCGCACCGTTAAAGAGTCAATGGCTATACCTTTCTTTAGACCGACCACACAGAAATCACACTGTGGCACCTTTGCCTGAGGAGAAGAAATTGAGCTCCCACGGATTATGCTGACAGCATCACCCAAGAGGTCTATGAGTTGGCAGATGGACAACGCTAAGTTCATGCGCTACTTTGATCCAGCTATGCTGGGAACCAATTTATCCTCGACCATATGCCCACGCATTGTAACTATGTCTTTAATAAATACATGGAGGATCCATGTATATGTATTCGTATGTGCATCTCTTATTCTTAATCTTTGTGATTTTCTTGTTGCTAATATTATATGTGGACTACCTATAATTCATGATAGTTTACTAATTGAGTTACTTGGTGGTGCTGATTGTTTCGAGCTTATGACTTGTGTGCCTCTAAACTAATCCTGTATGTAAGGGGGAAAGATGATAAAGAAGAAAAGAATATTCATTATAATAATATTTCTAAGTCATTGACTGTCATTAGTTTGAATAAAGCCGGTTTCATAGATTATAATGCATCAAGGATGTCCCAAGCGCAAGGGGTACACTGGGACTGTTCTTTTCATTTTTCACTTTGAATACGCTCTAACATATCAATTTCAAAAATTTGATTTTTAGAGCTTTGGAAGGGATGGATGCATGTATTGCAGATGGGCACAGCGCATGCAGCAACAAGTAGCAACTTTGGTATTCTTGTTGCTTGGCCTTTTTGGTGAATTCATGACCTATCTAGTTCGGTTATAAATGTCTAAGTTAAGTTGTTATCCATTTAGATTTCACTGAAAGCTTTATATGATGTCGTCTACTAATCACGCCAGGTGTTGTTATTTTAAATACATTCTATGTGGAAGCCTTGTCTTGGATTCTGCTGTGCACAATATGATATCTCTGTTTGATTTGGTTTGGTTTATATCATGATTGTGGATCTTATAGTCTTCTGACTCAACCGATAACATGAAGTTTTTCATAATTGTCAGAAAAATCGCATTTGAAGAAAAGACTTGCTATTAAAAATCATCTGATCAAGTACATCAGGTTTGCAAAATGGTGAATAATCAATCTAAGGATAGCTCCAGTGCTCGAGAATCTTCCCTCTAAATTACAATCATGTGAAGCATAAGGGGTCAAGCAACAAATAGAGAGAACCTTGCTGAAATGGAACCAATCCGCAGGATAAATTTTCATCGCTTTTCAATTTTCAACGAAATTTTGTGAGAATTTTTTTTTTAAATTAAAAAAAAATTCAGTGAAATAACCCTGCTGAATTTTTTTTTTTTATATTTTTAAACTAAAGTTCCAATTGCCCAACCTAGGAATTGACCGACGGCCCCTCCACCCAGCTCTTGTGCGCGTATATACACACGCTCAAAATTGTCCCAAATTTTGCAATCATTGGGAGTTGAACATTTGCCTCTTGGTTGTCAACCTACTCTCTTGCCGTGACCTATATTTACTTTGTTGTCATAAATACATACCATTATATATATACATATATATAGCATACAACAATCAAATATAATAATTAAAAATATAATAACAATAATAATAATAATAATAATAATCATAATAATAAGTTGTTTATTATTGAAAAAATTAAAACTTTGTAATTTTTTAAAAATTTATAAATATAACACATAATATTATATATAATATATATAGCATAAAAAAATTCAATTAATTATAATTAAAAAATAATAATTCAAATAGAAATCCAAAATTTTAAATTTTAATATATTTTTAAATTTTTTTATAAATAATCCAAAAAATTATAGAGTTATTATTTTTTATTTTAAAATTATAATTTTTTTTATATATTTATTTAAAAATTACTATTTTTTATTTTTTAAAAATTCTCGACAGATTTTTCTGCCGAAATTCCACCGAAAATTTTAAATTATTATTTTTTTTGTATTTTTATTTAAAAATTAATTTTTTTTTAAATTTTAGGCTTAATTTTGTGTTGAAATTCCCTTGAAAATTTAAAAATATTATTATTTTTATTTTTTTATTTAAAAATTATTATTTTTTATTTTTTAAAAAATTTTCAAAGGAAATTTTTGCCGAAAGTCCGCTGAAAATTTAAAAAATATTTTTTTTTTATTTAAAAATTATCATTTTTATTTTTTAAAAATTTTCAACAGAATTTTCTACTGAAATTCCGCTGAAAATAGCATTTTTTGTTGTAGTGTTAATAGGCAATAAGAAATAAGCAAAATGGTAAACAGACGAAAATTACTTTAAGATTTAATATGAGAAAACCGTTTTCACTAGACTAAAAATAACAAGTTGAGTTATGATATGAAAATGATACTTCTTAGATTTAGGGTGATAAGGTACATATGATGGAAAAAATGCACAGTACTCTCCTGTAATTTGCGAAAGTAGCACGCTAAATCCTATGGTTTTCTAATTCTCAAATTTAACCTTGTGGTATAACAATCAAGTTTGACAGATCTTCTTGGCATGCAGTGTTATACTCGTGCGTTTACTGAGAATATTGTTTATTTTTTAGTTACAAAATGACATTTTAACCCTTAGATTTTCAAATTATAACAACATATACATATATACATATTTATAAATAAATCTTATTTTGCTCATATCTCTCTCTTTTCTTAGCCAAATCGAGCGGGTGAGTAAGGTAAATTGATCAGCTCGATGAGAGGAACGCAACGGTGGTGGTATTATGGTGTTTCGTCAATCGGATAAATGGCAGTAGCGGTAGTGTACGTGTAACAGCGGTGGGTTTGGAGCACTTCAACAAGCGGAACACAGTGGTAGCCTTAATTTTGGAATTCGACAATTGGTGTCGGAGCAATTGCTCGATAAATGTGAAAAGGGTAAGTTAGGATTTATATATATTTTTGTCTAATTAAACCCAATCAAATTGGATTTTGTTGATACTAATTGAGGGCTTTTGACAGGCTCGATGAGACGAACAATTTGGTGTATAGCATGTCCATCCTAGAGATAGAGGCGCGGAGGTCCACCGATGCTCCGGCAGTAGTGGGGAAATGTTTATAGCCACAGGGTTAATTTGAGAATTAGAAAATCATAGGATTTAGCGTGCTACTTTCGCAAACCACAAGGGAGAATTGTACACTTTTCCCTGCATATGATAGTAAAAATTGTTTTTGTCTTGTGTATATAGATTAATGGTGCAAAATTAATCGAATCAACTTACGAGTATAATGAGCAAGATTGATAGCAAAAATTTGTATTTGTAAAATGACTGTTTTTATTTGTGATATTAGGGTTTAGGCAACATATAACATTAATACTAATAAATGGTGGATAAAAAATAATTATTTTTAATTTGTACAATAGATAATTCATAAATTATTTATGTCTGTTATTTCACTTTCCCAAGGTATACAACCGTCAAATTCTTCTATATTATGATTATTGCTGATAAATTAGAGAATAAGAAATTTTGTTTCAACAATGTGAACGTTTAAGAAAATACTATTAGCTACGTATTAGGTCTTTAAAACATTAAGCATAATAATTCAAACGCCAAATATATATACAAACACTTAAAGAAAATTGAAGGGAAACTTTTGTTATTATCTCAAGAAATACAATTACGTACTGAGGCTGATATATTTTGTGGGTAGATATTCCATTTAATTTGATAAGAACTATAATTTTCATACATTGATATCAAATAACTCCAACTTAACTTATACACTATTTGAACCTTTTTTATATTAAAAGAATATTAAACACTACTTGGAGCGGTGGTTCAAAATTTGGTATCTATCTTTTGTGTGGTTCAATAATTGCCTAAAACGTCACTTGGGTAGGTGATTTAAAGCTAAAACATTTTAAATCAACAAAGAGAAAAAAAAATCAAAACAAAAACGAAATGTTCAAATTAATAAATAAATTGATCTTTCATCTATTCTTTTTTTGGGTTGCATTTGTTTTCCAGTTTTAATTAAATTATTGTGCCAAAACTAGGTTATCGCCACATTATATCAAAACTTGGAACCGACTTTGACTGTGTGTAAATGCTAGAGAAGTATAGTGCTATTTATGACACAAAAGCAAATTTCACTGCAAAGCACCTCTTTTACTAACGAAAAATTTGTGGCGGAGAGATTCCGTCATAGGTATAAGTTATTTGCTAGATTGATTTGTAACGAAATGTAATGTAAACAGATACTAAATCAACAATCAATAGTAAGCATTATTAAACGAATTTATAATTGAAGAAATCCGTTACTAGACATAGTGTAGTGATGGATTAATTTGTTTGCTTCAGGTGGTGCATCTTTGTAGTGTTAATTTTAAGGGTGGTAGTTATAATTTTCATAAATAAAAGACTTTTTTAGTAATTGGAACGTGAAATAATAGGTAAAGAGATGTATCAATTAGCAAGTTTTCTAAGTTGAGATAGTACTACATTTGGTTCTTGAATTTAGATAAGAAAATAAGAAGGAATTCCTTTTTTTTTTTTTTTGGCCTTTAAATGCCATTACATTTTGCTTTAATTTTTTACCCTTTTTATTTTCTTTCTACTTTTTTTTTTTAATCAAAATCTTTGTTCCAACTATAGCATAGGGAAACATAGGAAAACAAATACTAGGAAAACTAATGAACTAATTGAGGAATAGTGTATTCTAGAGTATTCAAATTTTCTTAAAAAAGGAAAATTGAAAATCGAACCAAAAACTATTCGATTCGGTTCGATTTTTGCCCACCTGTAATTCGTGAAGGTTTGCAAACATGATTATTAATGAAGTACTCAAGGACAAATGAGAAGAATACTAAAAAATTTCTCCATAAGCAAATTTACAAAAGAAGAGGTAAAATAAAATAAAAAAATCGAAATATTTGAAAGCCGTTCGATTTTATCAAATAATAATAATAATAATAATAATAATAATAATAATAATAATAGCAACAACAACAACAATAATAATAATAACAATAATAATAATAATAATTTAGAAACTCAGTCGATTTACTCAGATTTTGCAAAATTATCTGAGATGAAGAAAATACTCAATTGAGTGCGACATTTCCCACCAACATCATTAATCCATGTGGCAAATTTAGTATCCATTTAACCTGATAAGCACACAAATCTCATTAACAATAAGTGCTAACAATAAGTGCTTTTCAGTTGGGGGCGTTTGCAACGTCTGAATAAAAGTGCTTTTCAGTTTTTGTTGAATAAGAACAAACAATAAGGAGTCGTTTACTATTAATGCTAGAGTTAAAGCTGATTTAGATAAGGACGGTTAATCTAACAAGTTTTGATGATTTTTTGGGGAGATAAACTTTTGTTTACTTTGTAATTTAATGCTTCAATAACTTAGCCCACTTTGGCATCATGTTTACTTAAACAAGTTGGGTAACAATTGTTTTGCCTTGAAATTATGTTTTTGCCCCCTTAATATTTTAGATCCTCTGCCACATATATTGCATTTTCAAAATCAATATTTATTTATGATACACTCCATAAATTGGCTGAACCACTTTTATGCAAATTCCAATACCATATTTATTATTATTATTATTATTATTATTATTATTATGCACATAGCCTACCACCTTATAATCACATGTTCAAAATTAATTACTTTTAATTTGATATAAAGTAAATTGTGAAGTCGAAAATTTAAGTCAAACTAAAACTAATATACATGAAAATATATTTTTAAAATATACATCTCTTCATGTAATTATAAAGTAATTTCTCAAGTATTTATTTTAAAAATTCATATTTTAGAATAGCACATAGCTTTCGATTTTTACATCACATTATCTTCGTCTCTTAAATTATTTTTTTTGGGGTCGTTTCTTAAATTAATTAGCATTTGAATATTATTGCCTTCATTAATACCTGCATTTAATAATGGCAAAGTGCGTAATTTGTATCAACTTATGGGCAGACCTGTCCTTTCCCCTCTTTAGCCAAAATGCCGGACAAATTAACTGCCCAAAAAAAAAGGTCAGCCAAACCACCTTTAACCAATCACAATCCTGGGTTCTAGAGTTAAAAATGGGTGTTTAGACAACAAAAGTAAACATTGGTTTATAGGGGTTAAATTAACTTGACCATCATTAACAGTAGATGTAAACGACTCCTAAGGAGTCGTTTACTATTAATGCTAGAGTTAAAGCTGATTTAGATAAGGACGGTTAATCTAACAAGTTTTGATGATTTTTTAGGGAGATAAACTTTTGTTTACTTTGTAATTTAATGCTTCAATAACTTAGCCCACTTTGGCATCATGTTTACTTAAACAAGTTGGGTAACAATTGTTTTGCCTTGAAATTATGTTTTTGCCCCCTTAATATTTTTAGATCCTCTGCCACATATATTGCATTTTCAAAATCAATATTTATTTATGATACACTCCATAAATTGGCTGAACCACTTTTATGCAAATTCCAATACCATATTTATTATTATTATTATTATTATTATTATTATTATTATTATGCACATAGCCTACCACCTTATAATCACATGTTCAAAATTAATTACTTTTAATTTGATATAAAGTAAATTGTGAAGTCGAAAATTTAAGTCAAACTAAAACTAATATACATGAAAATATATTTTTAAAATATACATCTCTTCATGTAATTATAAAGTAATTTCTCAAGTATTTATTTTAAAAATTCATATTTTAGAATAGCACATAGCTTTCGATTTTTACATCACATTATCTTCGTCTCTTAAATTATTTTTTTTGGGGTCGTTTCTTAAATTAATTAGCATTTGAATATTATTGCCTTCATTAATACCTGCATTTAATAATGGCAAAGTGCGTAATTTGTATCAACTTATGGGCAGACCTGTCCTTTCCCCTCTTTAGCCAAAATGCCGGACAAATTAACTGCCCAAAAAAAAAGGTCAGCCAAACCACCTTTAACCAATCACAATCCTGGGTTCTAGAGTTAAAAATGGGTGTTTAGACAACAAAAGTAAACATTGGTTTATAGGGGTTAAATTAACTTGACCATCATTAATAGTAGATGTAAACGACTCCTAAGTGTTTTGTTTTTCTATTTTTTCTGAAAAAAAAAAGAAGCTAAAATGAATTAGATATAGCTTTCAGATTGCTTTTTCTACCTTTAATGACTTTTTGATAAATTAATCACTGTTTCTCATTATTTCTTTTCAAACAAAGCCCATTTTTTTTCTATGAAACGTTTTTTCAATTTTATCTACAATTCTACTTATTCAAAATAAATTAAAAGTGTTTGTAAACAAGCCCTTTTTTCCGGTTTTTGCAGTTTTTCATTTTTCTTTCATACATGGTTTTCGAATTTTCTGGATAAAAGTGAAATCAAACTAGAAATTTTGAAAAGTTTCGTTTAATGGAGCCAAGAAGAGCGAATTCTCGATTTCAACTGAATACACGTCGATTATCCATACCATGAATGGGTATGATAATTTTCCTACAACACCAAAATGGGTTACACCGATGCTGGTTTTTAGTGTTATGACCTCTATGCTCAAGCTAGTAACTCATTTTTTACCGTATAATATGAATAGCAATTAGGGAAAATTTTGTCTAGATTCCTTGAGAATAGTGTAATTATAAATCAATCTCTCTTGATTTACAAATTACAAATACCCCCTTGAGATTTAAAATCTTATCATAAGAGAATAAGAGATGTTTAAAAGATAACTTTCTTACAATTATAATAGTTAATTCAACCACTAAGAAATGTATTTCATCCAACCTAACAAAATTTTTGGATTAAATTTTTTATTCTGCAAACCTTGGGGAATTATTTCACTTTATACCACTACAACCACCACCAGCATTACCATCTGTAATTTGTTACTACCACTACCTTTTTTCTTTTTTTTTTTTGTATATGTTTTTATTTTAACTAATACATTTTGGACTTGCCAAGACCATGTGAATTCAATCTGAAAAACCTTTCCACACACTAATAGAAAAACTATTTTTTATGACCGAAATCATTTAGTCACAAAAAATAGAGAATTGTAACCGCTTTTGTGACCAATTTTACTCAAGAATGAAAATATTTTTGTGACCGCCAACTCAGTAACAAAAACCAACATTTTGATCACAACCAGCACCAGCATTACCATCTATAATTTGATACTACCACTACTTTTTTTTTTTTTTTTTGTATATGACTTTATTTTAACTAATACATTTTTGACTTGCCAAGACCATGTAAATTCCGTTCTAAAAACCTCCCCAAACACTACTAGAAAAATTATTTTTTATGACCCAAATCATTCAGTCACAAAAAATAGAGAATTGTGACCAATTTTACTCAAGAATGAAAATATTTTTGTGACCGCCATCTTAGTCACAAAAACCAACATTTTGGTCTCAAAAACAATTAAAAATAATTTTTTATTTACTTCCATTCATATTATTGTCAAAAAAATTTTAAACAAATTATCAAAAATAAAATTTATTAATGTCACTGCAACTTTGAAACCGAAAAATCAGTCACTAATAATTTTTTTAATGAAACAAGATAGTTGTGGCCGATATTTCTGTCACAAAAAACTTTCATTTGCCAATCAAACTTTTGTGACCGATTTTTCGATCACTAAATTTTTCATTCAAGAAAGAACTTTGTGATTGAAGTTTCGGTCACCAAAAAGCTATATCTTTTAAGAACTTTTGTGACTGCAAAATCGGATACAAATTTTCTTTCCCATTTCCAAGACGATTGTGACTGAAGTTTTGGTCACAAATTAAAAAAAATATATTTGTGAATGAAATGCCGGTCACAAAATATTTTTCCATGGAAGACATTTGTGACAGAATTTTCAGTCCCAAAAAATCCACATCTTTCATCAAAATTTGTGAACGAAAAATCAGTTACAAAATGAATTCACAAACTATTATATAATTTTGTGACTGATTTTTCGGTCACAAAACAATCTTTTTTTTTTTAATTTTTTGTTAAAAACGGTCACTAAATTTTAAGTACATAATAGAATTTTGTGACTCAAATATTGTTCACAGAATGTTTTTGTCCATTTGAAAGAAGTTTGTGACCGAATTTTCAGTTACAAACAATCCATATCATTATAGATATTTTGTGACCGAAAAATCGGTCACAAAACAAACTATTTTTTAAAACATTTTTCTTGTTTAAAAATGTTTGCGACCGACTATTCTGTCACAAAATATTTTTTTTTTTCATATGAAAGACGTTCTCCACAACTATATAATTTTGTGACCAATTTTTTGGTCACAAAACAATCTATTTTTTTTTTTTCATTTTCATGTTTAAAAACATTGTAACCAAATATTTGGCCACTAAATTTTTAGTGCATGATAGAATTTTGTGACCGAAATATCAGTCACAAAATGTTTTTTCACATGAAAGAAGTTTTTGATCGAATTTTCGATCACAAAATCTATATCTTTGAAGAACTTTTGTGAACAAAAAATCAGTCACAAAATTTTTTTTCCATTTGAAGGAAGATTGTGACCGAATTTTTGTTCAAAAAAATTATATGTGTTTAAAGAAATTTTGTGATTGATTTTATGAATTTGCCAACTATTATATAAATTTGTGATTCATTTTTCGGTCACAAAATAATCTTTTTTTTTTTCATTTTTTATGTTTAAAAACTTTTGTCCGAATATTTGGCCACTAATTTTTAAGTACGTGATAGAATTTTGTTACCGAAATATCGGTCACCAAATGTTTTTGTCCATTTAAAAGAAGTTTGTGATTGATTCAATTGAATGGCGGTATTTATTAGTTAACTAAATTAGGTTAGTTAGTTAGTTAGTTAATTGATTCAATTGAATAATTAGGAAATTTTAGTAATTAGTCCAATTGAAATTGGAAATTGAGGAATTAGTCCAATTGAAATATAAAACTGAGTCATTTGTTTAATTGAACAATTGGTCAAGTTCGACTTGAGGGAAGCGAGTAATTAATTGGTTCAATTAATTTGGGGAGTTTGCGTAATTAATTGAACAAATTGAATTGTGGAAATTAAGTAATTAGTCCAATTGAAAGAAGATAATTTGAGTAATAATCTAATTGAATTGGGAAAATTGAGTAATTGGTTTAATTGAAATAAGGAAATTGAGTAATTAGTCAAACTGAGACGTGGAATTGAGTAATTGGTTCTTTTGAATTGGAAAAATTGAGTAATTAATCTAATTGAATAAGGTTCAATTGATCAATTGGAAAAATTGAGAAATTAATCTAATTAAATTGTGAAATTTGAGTAATTGGACCAACTGAATTAGGAGTATTGAGTAATTAGTCCAATGAAATCGAGGAAAATTTTGTAATTGGTTCAATTAATTGAGAGAACCGATCAATTTATTCAATTAAGCTAGGAAAATTGAGTACTAATCCAATTGAATTCACGGGATTGAGTATTTGGGATAATATAGTAATTGGTTCAATTGAATTGAAAGAATTTAGTAATTAATCTAATTGAATTAGGGGAATTGAATAATTAGTTTAATTGTATTATTGAAATTGAGTAATTAATCTAATTGAATTGAGAAATTTGAGTAATTGATCCAATTAAATTGAAATAACTAAGTAATTAGTCAAATTGAATTAAAGGAATTGAATAATTAACATAATTAATTGAATAATAATTTTAAAATTTAACAAGTATTTTGGACATACATCTAGAATATATAAATAATTAATTATTCAAAAACAATATTAGATATTTTAAATTTAATAGTAATTAAAATATTTGAATAACATTTATTAATGTCAATTTCAATTAAAAAGTTGAGTTTTTAACTCAGGAAAATTTTCAATCTCCAGCTCCCCTCCCTCTCCCGCAACAGGTATGCTCTCTCTCTCCCCTCCCCTCCGCTCTCCCTTCACCCCACGCCCCCGCCGCGCGGCTGACCACCCTCCACCCCAGGCGCTGGCGGCTACCCCAAGCCCAGATCTGGGCAGCCTCCCCTTTTCCCCTACGCCGCCTCTGTTCCAGCCGGCGCCCCCCAAGGTTGCTTAGGCGGCGCGGGCGGCGTCCCCCTGACCAGATCTGGGCCGCCGCCCGTCTTCCCGGCCGGCCCCGCCAGCGCCCCCCCACCCACAGCCCCTCTTCCCCTCCAGCCCACCCCCCAGGCCGCTCTTCCCCGCCGGCGCCTCCCTCGCTGTGGTCCAAAAATCATATTACGGAAGTTAACAATTTTATTGCATTTTTTAACTTGCAAAAATACCAAACATACAACTTACAATCACGTCCGCGTTGATAAATGATGAATTTTATTAACTTGATACATGCCTTATTGCGTATTTATAATTTTTAAAATAAAATAGAATAATTTATAATTACATTATATTTTAAAGAATGTAAGTATAATTTGCCCTAGAAATTAATATTATAAGAATGTGGAGTAAAAAGGGAATTTGATAGCTTGTTCTTCATTGCCCTTTTCGACGTCACATATAATAATATATATTGCCTATTTGGCTGGGCCTGACAGTGTCCTTTGCGCTTTGAGCCTGGAGCAGCCATGTTTCTCTGAAAAGTCTCATAATTGTTACTGGGCTGGGCCCATCACAAAGTTTGATGGGCCAATGTATTCTGGTATCATGATATTTTATCAACTAAATTTTTTATTTTGAATTTTTAATAAGAGAAAATAATAAGTTAATGCCCAACACACACACTCCAAGAAAATGCTTTTGAGCATTGAGGTTCAAATACTTGAAATCGTGTATATGTTATCTCCTCTATCAAATTTGGGGATCCCCAATTTCCTGGTTGTCCCAAGGTCAAACCCTAAGACGGGTTAGTTATCTGGGCAAACCTTGCTTCTCAATTCTTATTTACATTCGATTCAATTTTTGCAAGAGGTACCGCTTCAAGCTTAATCTCGTTACATCTCTCTTTTCATCTCTGTATTGGCATCTATTAATTTTTATTTCTTTTTAATTACCTTTGATGCAGATATGGTGAGGTGCATGATGAATGGTGTGATCTATTACCCAGGAGCGGATGATGTACTCGAAGCCGAAGCCGCACACGAGCTCCAAGCCGCACTACGAGATTGTAAAGTCATCGAGAGCCATCACGATCATCTGGGTAGGCCTCGTTTGAAGATTGTTTATGTGGATGCCGGTGATTATTTCTCTGGTAACCCTTTAAAGGAAGCCTATCAACACATTGTGACCATTTCCAAGGCTGAGAAGGACAAGGAGAAAAGGGATGGCATTCGCAGGCCCAGACTTATTTTTGTGAAGCAGGATAGGGACTATTGGCCCGATTCCGAGAAGGATCCGGATGTTATGGCTCGTCGCGCCGTTAAAGAGTCGATGGCTGAACCTTTCTTTGGACCGGATCACACGGAGATCACTGTGCCGCCTTTGCCTGAGGAGGAAGAACTTGAGCTCCCGCCGGATTATGCTGACAGCGCCATCCAAGAGGCCTATGAGTTGCAGATGGACAAGCTAAGTTTCATGCGCTACTTTGATCCAGCTATGCCGGGAACCAAATTTATCCTCGACCATATGCCCACGCATCGTGACTATGTCTTAAATAAATACATGGAGGATCCAGGTATATGTATTCGTATGTGTATCTGTTATTCCTTACTCTGTGTGATTTTCTTGTTAATATTATATGTGGACTACCTGTAATTCATGATAGTTTTTCTAACTGAGTTACTTGGTTGTGCTTGATTGTTTCTAGCACATGTTTTGTGTGCCTCTAAACTTAATGTTTGTATTTAAGGGGGTAAAGATGATAAAGAAGAAAAGAATATTCATTATAATTGTATTTCTAAGTCATTGACTTTCAATAGTTTTGGATAAAGTCGCTTTCATAAATTATAACGCGTCGAGGCTGTCCCAAGCGCAAGGGGTACACTGGAAATGTTCTTTTCAGTATTCACTTTGAATATGCTCTAATATATTGACTTTGAAAATTTTGATTTTCAGAGCTTTGGAAGGAATGGATGCGTGTATCGCAGATGGACACAGCGCATGCAGTCAACAAGTAACAACTTTGGCGTTCTTGTTGCTTGGCTTTTCTGGTGAAATCATACCCTATCTCATTCGATTTATAAATGTCGAAGTTAGGTTGTTATCCATTTAGATTTCAATTAAAGTTTTATATGATGTCGTCTACTAATCACACTAGGTGTTTGTTATTGTAAATAAGTTCTATGTGGAAGCCTTGTCTTGGATTCTGCTGTGCACAATATATCTCTGTTTGGTTTGGTTTATATCAGGATTGTGGATCTTATAGTGTTCTGACTCGTCTGATACACACGAAGTTTTTCATAATAGTCAGAAAAATCACATTTTAAGAAAAGACTTGCTATTAAAAATCATCTGATCGAGTACATAAGGTTTGCATAATGGTGAATAATCAACCTAAGGATGGCTCCAGTGCTGGAGAATCTTCTATCAAAATTACAATCATGTGAGGCGTAAGGGGTCAGGCAGCAAATACAGTGAACCTTGCTGAAATGGTAACTCTTTGTTTAAAATCCCAATTGATGTGCAACCTTTCTGGTATGTATGAAAATGAGCTATACGAGTGTCTGTGTGCAGATGAGAAGAGAGAGGATTAGTGGGAGGATGAGATTGCTGCAAGAAATGGTTATTGGGTGTACTAAGGTAATTGGACGTGATAACACTTTCAAAAGATCTTTCTGGATCGTTGAGATGATGAGTGATTGTGCATTCTTTAATTGTATTTTGAACCAAGCAAACAAAAATACTATTTTCTCTCCTCTTTGCCGAAAATGAGTTTCTATGCTGACATCAAATTCATCTATTGTGCATTCTTTAATTGTATTCTGAACCAAGTAAACAAAAATATTATTTTGTCTCGTTTCTGTTGAAAATGAGTTTCTATACTGACATCGAATTGGTATGTTCTTTTTAAGCTGTAGTCATTTATGTCTGTGTGTTTTCTTTTTTCTTTTTCCTACCCCCACCTCCTCTATAGGGAATGTTCTGAAAAATGGGTAACCATTTGCTGTTACATGCCCTTCCAATAGTGGTCAAGATAAATTTGCTGGTCCTGGTCTGTATAAGTAAAAGAACTAAACAATTGATTGCCCTATCTTACAAACTTTAATTTATGCCGAGTTAGATTACTGTGCAGTAGTGTATTACGCACAGTTAAAGTTTCTGCTGGCCCTTTATTTTTCCTACTAATTGTGTTTGCTCGCATTTAGTGAGTTAGATAAGTATCACGGATACTCTTGTTTATGTCCTGCTATTTTGTTTTTGGGGTGATCAGCAATCTTATCCTTCCCAGGAACTAAATTTTCTATAAATGTCAGTGGCATCTCAGAAAGCTTCTAAGAGTGAATCTTTGTTGAGTTTTTTGATCCTTGACTGCATAAAGAGTCACTGACTTGTTTTGTTAGTTATAGCTTTCTCTCGGTGGGTGTAACTGTGATTTATAGTTTGGTAGTTTCAGAAATTGAAAGGTTGCTGAATAATTGTGGTTTTCTGTTTTCTTTTCCCCCCCTGTGTGAAGTGTGGCATTTATTGTTTCTTTGCCTGTATCTTGTGTTGTTGGCAATGAGGGGATAATCCTCTAAATCGAGGCCAAAGCATGCCTCTTGAATTTGATTGTTCTATCTCTGATCAACAATCCATAATGTAAGGTCAAAAAAAGATATCTGGCTTTCGCCTTACCCTTTTGTTGTATCTATCTCGTGTTCCGTGTTCTTTAAACTAAATCCAAAGATTAATGCCATTTTTCCTCCTGATGTCCTCTTTGATTCACTGTGTTTGGGCAGCAAGCTTGTCTGGAGGGGCAAGAAGAGGCTCCAAAAAATGGGGAAAATTATGAACTGAGCATGAGAGGGCAACCTATGTTGAAGTTAAAAGGCTGCTGATGATAATCAACTTCTATGTAAATAATACTTTAGTACCTTCTTCTTCAATGTTACATTTTGCCTCATATGACTGACAAAAGAGTTGTCCTCTCACTTAAAAACAATTTCATATGGTGACGACTTATTATATCACTCTAACAATATTGTCATCGGGAAATGGGAAAAATAAGTGTTGCAGGCTCTTGTTTTCTTAAAATGATTTAGTTTAGTGGCAACTTGTATTATATGATATTGGAGACATATTAATTAAAAAAAAATTGAAAAATAGATAATGCACAAAAAAAAAAAAAAAAAGAAAGTCCAACACATGAGTCCTTGGTTTCTCATTATCACTTTCTCACCTCAATTTTTTATTCTTTAAAACATTTATTTTTATTACTAAGTTAATTCTTGGTTTGAAACATGTCGAATTGAGTAATAGCCATAGAATTGATTCTTTAAATTGGCTAGTGCGACTTTGTTTATAGATTTAGAAGAATAATTTAAAAATAATCAGTGAATATATCTATTTAGTAAGAAAAATATGTGATTGTCAATATCCAATTCACATATGTATCATTGGTTTTTTTTTGTTTTTTTGTTCTTTTTGTTGAGACCTTTTGTGAAGAATCACGTAATGATGTTACTTTCTGATTGCCAAATCGCCATTATGATAAGTCAATTTTGAATAATTAAATTTAACTACATAAGTTGTATAACAATTTTTTTATTTTGATTAATATGAAATATAAGCCGACACTTATTAGTTTTAATCATGTTTTTAATTTGCATAATTTTTCCTTCTCCAAATATTTCTTTTCTTCATGAAATTATACTAGAATCGTAAAGTGAAATACGGGAACCAATAAAAACTATTTTTGAAACGTGAAGAAATTTTTTAAAGTTTTTGAATGTTAAACGATGAGAAAAATCTTAATTTGTTCAGTTTACATGTCTTGTTCTCTTTGGCTCAAAAACCTGAAAATTGTGCTTGAAGATTGGGTTTTTTGCAGGCATGATAATTTTTGCATCAACATTATCAGTTTGGTACAAGTTGAGGTGCTTCATCGAGAAGTGTCATTATACTCTTTAAACACCACAAAAGTGCAAAAACAACTCACTGTATGAGACATGCACGTTAACTAAACACCAAATTAACAAATTTTATTATGAGGGGTACGAGAGACCTAGATCGAGTAGTCTAGATATTGGTTCCGCAGCCTCTGCATGAGCTGCCTTTTTCTTGTGCGATAATAAAGTTGTGTGCTTTTCCAACTTGATGTCGAGTACTGCTACTACTATATCACGGAGGTGTTTGTGTCCCAACCATAAGTTGATCAGCGTTTTGTCCATTTCATCGATTCGAAGTGTACGTTCGGCTGATGAATGGAGGAGTCTAACCGTCATGTTGTAGGGAGCATTGTCTGGCCCTTAGGCTATAACTTGCTGCGGGTTACGATCAATGTCTTGAAGGAGAGAAGGTACATGATTGTCCAAGTCATACTGTGGCACGATGAACTGCAATTCCCTGCTGCGTTTTTTAGAGCCAATATTTGTTGCGTATCTATGAAAGGATCTATTGGACGGCGTATTATGCAGCTAGATGATTTTTAGAGAGAGAGAGAGAGGGGAAAATGTTATGCAGCTAAAAAGATAGAAAGAAAGAGGTGTGTGGAGGGGGATTGGAGTTTGCAACCTTCAGACTCAAATTTATAGAGGTGGGTTGGGGGGGAAGGAGGAAGGGGAGGGACCGAGAAGGTGGAAAATATTGAGAGCAAAAGCCACTAAAGAATAATCAATTAATCTACCATCAAACAAATTGATAACAAAAAGAGAAAAATGAATTAACTAAATTGAAGATGTTTACAGGTTTACAATTCTTTAGATTTTTTTCCCCTTAACTTTAGATGACTTTGATTAAATGACATAAGAGGTGCAATCAAGTTGGTTAATACTTTAGCTACCTATCGAATAAACTAAAATAATTTAATTTTTATATAAAAATTAGTTTTCACTAATTCATTGATTTTAGTTAAAAGCACGTAATTCATTTGAAAAAAGTACTTCAACTATGCCTAATGTGGTACTTCTTTCATAAATGAAAAGTAAGTGAGATTAACAGTCTAATTTTGTCATGAAACAACCTTAAAAAATAAGGTTAATAAAACAACTCCAATTAAAATAAATTTTAGCTTAGTTTTCCATTATTGTTACTTTTTGCGTCTCCTACGCCATTACACAATTATTTATATATTTTACAACATGAAGGATGTGAATTGCAAAATATTATTGATCAAAATCCATATATTGTCATCTCAAAGGAACTGCAAAAATGTATTTAGTTAAATATTATAATGCAAAAATTAAATTAATATAGCAAAGAAATACATACAATGTATATATATATTAATAATATTATCTTTTTATTTAGGTGAGTTATGATTACAAACTACGTAGCATCAAATTTTCAAATAAATCCAGACTATGAAGAAATTCATCATATGGACAATGAAATGCAATAAGTTAAATAATAAACAATCATTAGTCAAACCTTAAGAAATATATATTTGTCCATTTTTGATTGTTATATAGATTTTGTATGATTAAAGATCCAAATGAATTACACACATTAATCATGAAGCAATAAGCCAAAATTGCAAAGGAGATGACTCTTACAAAAGTCATACATAATAGACTTGCACTTCTCGAGGTAACTTTAGCAAAAAGTAATTACATACTACATATGCATATTTCTAATTATAATTATCAATATTTTTTGTTTGTATTATCACCTTATATTTTCTTCTGCCCTTTTTGTTTACAAAATATATATTACTGTTTTGAATGAATTGTTCAAAACATTGAAAATAAGACATCCATATGGCATGAACCAAGCAAAAATTGTACCAAAGTTGTTTACGTGAATAAATACACTATATATTGTAAAAAGTGTGATGAGGAAGACATAGAAATGTCGTTAGGGGTACTAAGAATTACAACATATTATACACTATATAATTAAACATCCATTATCTATATATATATATATTGTGAAATTGATTATAGATATGGATTAGTCTTAAAGGTCATATAAGGAGATGATATTGTGAGTGTCACAATATTTGAAGAAGCGGCTACAGTCCATATTGCGTATCCAATTCATAAGTAACTAAGCTCAATCAAATAGGGAATTATCATCTTAATATTACTTGAGCTCATTTTATTTATTTATTTATTTATCTATGTATTTTTTCTAAAATATAAGTTGAGGAGGATTAGTATAGTTGTGATTAGACTTGTAGCCATACTAAGCATTTGTGCATTCATTATTGCTTAAAAATAAAATTTTCAATTTGTGTTTTGTTAATTTTGTTTCTAGGATGTCTTGGTCATTTAGATTATTAATATTTTAATTACACAAAAGGAGCATGCATTACACAAAATGAGGGTGCATCCAAACATTACAGAGGATTATACCTACAAAAGTTAGATGAACTTTGAGTCCTAATTGCTCTCAATAAAAAGACGAAAGTAATAGATCGAAAATTGGATGCCGTAGCTGAAATGATTGTGAAAATACAACTTGTCGTAAATGCAAAAATAAAAAAGATGGATTGGTATTAAAATAGAAAAAAAAAATGCATTGTCTCATCTCAAGATTCAAGTACCAACTACAGAGAGTAATTTGTCTGGAAGATGATGGAACAACAAAAGGAGAGTAAGACGTAAGCATGAGAGAAATTGTATCGAGATTCAAATTGCAAGTGATTATGAAGAGACAATCAACAACTTCAAAAAGAAACTTACGACGAAATTTATGAAAATAGGCAAATAGAAGCTTGTCCATTAATCAAGATCGAGCAAGAGAATTGGGTTTCTATTAGTTTAATTCTTAAATATCTTATTTTTTCATCCACATAGTTCAAGAAATTAGTGCCAAATTTTTTTGCATGACATTATGTTGTTTATGTTTTAACCAATTGTGTTCTTTTTAAATATTTAAAATAACATTTACTATTTTCACTTTTAATGGAAAAAGAATATATTCAATGACATTTAGTTTACAAGATATTCTTTATAAAAATATAATAACACTTACGACATCGTATGTAAAACGTGCAACACACTTTCCTTTTACTAGTACGTTTAAATTTAGCTACTTAAAAATTTTATGGGACATAAATTGTTCTGATGTAGTTTTAAAACATTTATGGGATATACATTGTTCTAATGCAGTTCAATTCACTAATTCAAAATATCCTATTTGTATATTGATCCATTACATGAGTTTGTCGTTTAAGAGGAGCTAGTTGAAGTGCATGCACTATAATAAGGAGAGAGATAGGATGTCTTACATACCTAGCTAGTGCATCCATCTTGAAAAGCATTTAGTATGCAATTCTAAAAATTTAACCATAATCATGTATGCTAAGTGTAACTAGTTGATCCTAGTCAAATCATGGTGATATTCACCAAGTCACCATCAAGTTTATTCTAAAGTACTTGAAAAGTATTAGGGATATAATTCTTAAATATGACAAAGGTGGAGAATTGAAACCGAGGGCTCTTTCGAATCAAATATACAACTAGAAATCCATATTTGGATTTGAGTTTTGGCTCGATAATGATGTGGTTAGTTGTAAAAGTTCCAAACTAGAAACCATGATCGACTTAATTGCTGAAGTGGAGAGTATCACCACAAGTGAAATGTGGCTATAAAATGTTTTGAATGGAAAAACTTTTATCCAATAGTTGAATGCAAAAGTTCCTACCATCACCACAAGTTATTTTTTTAAAAAAAGTAATGTTGGTATTGGATACAAATGGTGATGCACGTGATGGTTTTGGTAGTACAAAATGAAATTATTTCGCGAAAGTTCGTAGAATAACGAAATTGATTGATGGATTCTGTCAGACTCAATGATACGTATATCTTGGTGGTGGGGTGGACTACTATAATTGCAAAAAACTATCTTTTTGATATTTTTATTAATATTTAGAAGGGTTAATTCCAATTTTAGTCCCTGGCCTTTGACCCTTCACCAATTTTGGTCCTTCACGTTCAGACATTTCCAATTTTGATCCCTAACGTTACAATCCGTTACCCAATGTCGTCCTTGTGTTAGTTTTTTTGTTAAAAATCCTAATTTTATTTGCAATTTGCCCCCTTAAAAATAGAAAAATATCAAAATGCCCCCCAAATTTTAAAAAAAGAGCTAAAAACCCCCCTTTTGAAATATTTAGGCATAACAAAATAAATTTTATAAGCAATAGGATTTGAACCCGGGTTGATGAGAAGGAAAGAACTTAAGCTTGTTTCCTCAACCATTCAACCATACTCAATTTATGTTCCAAGGTGTGTTATACATAATAGTATACTCTTTGATATTGTTTACGTTCAATTTTTTAATATACCTTCAATGTATACAATTATGAGTTTAAAAAATATATATTTATTTTACAATTCTGTCCATTTGTTCGATTTATTTGAAAAAAAAATTGAAAGTAAAATATCAAAAGTAGATATAGGCTATGAAAATCTAAATTGAAAAGTTTAAAAGATTAAAGATTAATTTATTTCATAAATTTATTTGTATATTGAAAAAAAATTTAATTACCGTTTCACATACTTATAAATAAATTAAAAAAATTTCAATATATACTTACAAAAATTAATTTTGTCCCTTTATATTAAAAATAATTTATTTTATTATTTTATCTATATATTAAAAAATTGAACTTAAACAATGTCAAAGAATATACTATTATGTATAGCACATCTAGGAGCACAAATTGAGTGTGGTTGAATGGTTGAGGAAGCAAGCTTAAGTTCTTTCCTTCTCATCAACCCGGGTTAGAATCCTATTGCTTATAAAATTTATTTTATTGTGTCTAAATATTTCAAAAGAGGGGTTTTTAGCTCTTTTTTTTAAAAAATTGGGGGCATTTTGGTATTTTTTTTTATTTTTAAGGGGGCAAATTGTAAATAAAATTAGGAGTTTTAACGGAAAAGTTAATGGAAGGACGACATTGGGTAACGAATTGTAATGTTTGGGACCAAAATTGGAAATGTCTGAACATGAAGGACCAAAATTGGCGAAGGGTCAAAGGTCAAGGACTAAAATTGGAATTAACCCTATTTAGAATATTAGGGTATTTATAATTTTTTTAAAATAAGAATGATTAATTTGTAATTGCAGTACAACTCAAGGAGTAAAGACAAAGCAATATTAACATACGCTTGTAACAAAAAACGGAAAAAAAAACCTGCAATATTTACACACGTTACTGCCCAACGTACATACTCTGAGAAAATGCTTTTAAGCATTGAGGTTCAAACACTTGAAATCGTGTATCTATTTTGTTCTCTAGCAGATTTGGTGATCCCCAATTTCCTGGTTGTCCCAATATCAAACCCTAAGACGGATTAGTTATCTGGCCGAACCTTGTTTCTCAATTCCCTTTTACATTCGATTTAATTTTTGCAAGAGGTACCCCTTAAAGTTTAATCTCGTTACATGTCGCTTTTTATCTCTGTATTGGTATATATTAATTTTCATTTCTTTTTGAATTCGTCAGATATGGTGAGTTGCATGATGAATGGTGTGATCTATTACCCGGGAATGGATGATGTAAAGTTATTGAGAGCCATCATGATCATTTGGGTCGACCTTGTTTGAAGATTGTTTATGTGGATGCTGTCGATTATTACTCTGGTAATGCTTTAAAGGAAGCCGATCAACACGTGGGGACCATTACCAAGGCTGAGAAGAACAAGAAACAAATAGATGGAATCCACAGGCCCATACTTATTTTTGTAAAGCAGGATAGGGACTATTGGTCGGGTTCCAAGAAGGATGCAGATGTTATGGCTCGTCACGCCAGTAAAGAGTTGATGGTTAAACCTTTCTTTGGGCCTGACCATATAGAAATCACTGAGGCACCTTTGCCTAACGAGGAAAAACTTGAGCTCCCGCTAGATTATATTGACAGCACCACCTAAGAGGCCTATGAGTTGCAGATGGACAAGCTAAGTTTCATGCACTACTTTGATCTAGCTATGCCGAGAGCCAAATTTATCCTCGACCATATGCCCATGCATCAAACTATGTCTTAAATAAATACATGGAGGATACAGGAATATGTATTCATATGTGTATCTCTTATTCCTTAAATCTGTGTGATTTTCTTGTTGCTAATATTATATGTGGACTACTTGTAATTAATGATAGTTTTATTGACTGAGGTATTTCTAATTCATTGATTATCATTAGTTTTGAATAAAGTCGCCTTCATAGATGATAATGCGTCAAGGCTATCCCAAGTGCAAGGGGTACACTAGGATTGTTCTCCTCACTTTTCACTTTGAATAAGCTCTACTATATCGACTTCGAAAAATTTTGATTCTCAGAGCTTTGGAGGGAATAGATGCGTGTATCACAGATAGACACATCACATGCGTTCAATGAGTAACAGCTTTTGCATTCTTGTTGCTTGGCCTTTTTGGTGAAATCATGACATATCTCGTTTGGTTTATACATGTCTAAGTTAGGTTGTTATCCATTTAGATTTCAATGAAAGTTTTGTATGATGTTGTCTACTAACCACACGAGACATTTTTTTAGCGGCATTTTGAAAATACCCTTCGTTTTGAAGGAATTTTTATTTTATCCTTGGCCGCACGTACAATCATAGCCATATTATTTGTTTTTAGGTATCGTGAAGCATGACTGTCAACGTCAGAGCTTTGAATTTTTTTAATATTGAACCCGGTTACCATCCGCGACTATTATTAATTTTTTTTAATGATAGATGTGGTACGATGCACGGCCAATGTTAATTGTTTTTTCCATTTGTTAGCTAAATTTGCAAATTGCGAGCAACATTAAATTATTCATCCATCTCTTCTAGCAAAAATCATTTTTATGTTGTTCATATTATTTTGGATGTTTAAGTTTGTTTCAAAAACATAGAATGTATGGTTGATAATATTTAAATTTATACGTTTTAATAGTTTTGTTGAACTCGAGAAGCATGATTGTAAATTAATTTTATTAGGCCACTCGATAATAAGTTAGAAAACAAATATATATGGATCATAAAATGACATATAAATAGTAGTATTTGTTAAATGATTGAAATTTAAAATACAAGTTTCCCTAAATCATTGTTGTTATTATATAGTAGACTTCCGATGTTGTTGAGCGCATTGTTTCACTCTCTCCCTTACTTGGAGTGGTCCATCTCATTATGATTGTGAGTGGTAAAGCCACAACCACGTCTTTGCTCCCTTAATCAATCGAGATTGTGAATTAATTTGAAATCAAATTCTGGATAATATGCTTCATCCCAAATAGACTCAAATCTACCCGAGTAAGTATGTTAGTAGGAGTGTACGTTGTAGTACCAAGCAAACAATTGGTTGATATCTATTGAAAATCATGTTGTTGCTACTAACACATTGGAGCTGGGTATGCCAAATTCCACAAGCACCTTTCCAGTGCTCGAACACAAGTCTAACACGAGAACATTTTTGACCTTGAAGTTTAAATTGGAGGAGAGGTGCCTCAGCCAAAATCGATGACATCTGAGAGACTCTTTGAATGAGAATAATTCATGCATTACCGAAGTTATGTTGACGTGTCTATCCGAAATAAGGCATGCTCCTTGGTTTTCTCCGATTACATGGATGCTAAATAATGATAGAAACCATAAGCAGGATGAGTGCATTGCTTTGTCGACCAAAGCATACACAAGTGGCAACACATTTCAATTACCATCCATTGGGCAATGAATAAGCAATTTGTACTTATACTTTGTATAAAGATGTGTTCCATTGACGTTGATCACCTTACGGCAGTGTTAGAATCCATCTATGCAAGGCTTGAATACCTAGAAGACGTAGCGTACCATCTTTGTTGTCGGGTTTGGAGCATCGTAGTTTAGCTATTCAACGATTGTCCCCAGGTTCCACTTCTGTAATGTAAGCAAGTAATCGGATAATTTTTTGATGGGCGATTCCCAATTACCAAACAATAAGAAACAAGCATGCATCAACCCTTGCCAAGCTTCTGCTAGTTTATCCGGTACCCTAGCTGTGAATTGATCTGTGTCTTTATGTCTCTAGCTTTGAAGGAAAAGTTCCCATGGACTTGGCGCACTCTTATTCCTGTAATAATGTTCTTATCTAAGTTTGTGTGATCTCCGCCACTGTCTGTTATGATGCATGTATGTGCTCCATTATACCTTGCTATTTTCCAAACTCCATGCCTGTTTTTGGGAAAGGTGAAGACACACCACTAACAATGTTTTTTGTCTTTCAATATACACCACACACTGTACAATTTTGGATCCGACTTTGACACCTTAAATTCTTGTCTTACCCATTTTATAGAGAAATGCTTTGTGGATTGAACCACATCATGTTTGTTGTTGAATATCATCCCACTTCAAGAATTCCCTTCGTGAGGTCGTAGAATGTTCCTGATCTACCAGCGGGTATGTTGTAAGAGTCCATGGGTAGGTCTTCGAATGGCATGTTGAAGCATGGAATTCCAATACAAGTCTTTGTACAACAACGAATACCTAACCATACTAATGTTGACCCAAATGACGTCCAGTACCACATCCATGTGGATGTCTCATCTATTGCCATCTTCGTCAAGATTGTTCCTCCTCAGACTATGTCATGCCATGCGAATCTGACAAATGATCACTCAAGTAACTACCGAGTACTTTGGCCCTTGCAGTTGTCCACACTCGAAAAAGGTACAGGCGAAGTAGTAAATATGTATTGCTTATCAACATCTACAAATGTAGACCCGCCACCACTGTAATAGGGTAGGATAATCTGATCCAATGGTGTCGTGTTTACAAATTGGGTATATTGTGTGTTGAATATATCTTCAGATGCATTAACAACACTCATTTCATCAGTACGGATTGGTACATTTGGGGATGTGTCAAACTGTACGGGCATTGGAATGTACACATTCAAGGGGATGCTAGAAGAAGATGGATAGAACTGACTTTGTGGCGCATACATAGGACCTCATGCGTTTGCATGCAAAATAGAAGGCCCTTGTTTGTTTGAGTGGACATTAGATGGTCCAGCCTCATTTGGCATAACACAACACGTCTTGCGATACCTAGGAGGTAGATCTTGTGTTATAGCTACAAATTTAGGAATGTCTTCCACATCCTGTCTAGTTAATCCAAATTCTACTCAGACTACATTCTCCAATATTCAAGCATGGGTTGTAATATGTGGTACATCATTTCTCATAGCCTCTAATTATTTATATTACAAACCCTCCATCCGTCAACATAAAAAAACTACATAAATTATTAGAACAAAATTTTAGAAGATATGAAATAATTGAATTCCAAAAAAAAATAAAAAATACAACTATTACGAAAAAATACTTACCATGAGACGCCATAAGGATGGATTAGAAGATTGATAACCCCTTCTGCGTATATAAACTTGTGGGGGTGTGATTTGTTGCATGGTATGCGGTACCCTGGGGGTGGTTTGGGGGCATGTTAATTATGTACATATGTACGTTATTCCACATTTGAACATACTGAGCGTATCGCCTTCCCCAATCCTTAGTGGAATCGGGGCCCTTCTATCAATTTTAGCCATATTTCTTTCAACTAAAGTAATATTGGGTGGAATATTTTGTCTCATCCCAAATTGCCTCAGAACACATTCGGCATGATGAAATTCTACAATCGCGTAATTGAGTAGT
Source organism: Petrea volubilis (assembly GCA_026212405.1). Classification (NCBI taxonomy): domain Eukaryota; kingdom Viridiplantae; phylum Streptophyta; class Magnoliopsida; order Lamiales; family Verbenaceae; genus Petrea; species Petrea volubilis. The sequence continues at coordinate 25,127,304 of CM047873.1, read as the reverse complement.
GATACTGGTACATGCCAATACGCCTCATCGGCTAGTCCCCGAATCATTGAGGCATTGTGGTTATATGGACGCCATCTAAACTAGAAAAATAAATCATAATTAGGTATCAAATCTTGGTCATAGTAACCAAATCACCATCAAGTTTATTCCAAAGTGCTTGAAAAGTGTTAAGGACACAATTCTTAAATCAAATATTGCATGATAGCCATGTGTGAAGAATTGTCTATGATTCGTTAGCCGAGCATATGGTCTAATATGGTTCTAACATACAAACGCGAGGACTAAATAGTCGTGGCATCTAGTACAAATCTCAGTGCTCATGTCAAATCAATTTGCTACTTCCTATACATGGCCCACAAAAGCCCTACCCTTAACAGATAATCCTTACAAAATGGAAACATCCTCTAACGTAACTATTGCTTCGCCAACCAGAAAATGAAATATATTTGTTTCCGGCCGCAACCTCTCAACCAATGTAGTAATAAGTGCGTGGTCTATTTTTAAATGACCACATGTAAATATGTCATAGAAACCCATCCAATACAATACCCGCAACACGCTAACGTGAAGTGGGTATTCATTGACAATATTCCAGAATTTTTAGTAGTATACTTTAATTTCTACATCTCATAAATCGAGCATAGTAATATAAATGTAGTTAACAAATGCACGACCAAAAAAATATAAAAAGCTTTTATATTTGCAATGAAAAAGCTTTGTTTGCAATAATTATTTGTTAATAACTAACAAAAACAAATTTACGTAAAAAAAAATTAATTTTTTAGGGAAAAATATTCTCTTCAGTTTTTATATTATGTAACTTCTGAAAAGCTTTCTTTAATTTACTATATACATTTCTAACTAAGATTAATTCAAATGACAAAATTAATGAATAAACAAAAGTACTACATTATTCATATATTCATATAACAGTTTTTAATATTTAAATTATAAGTATTTAAATAAACTTATTTTAAAACTAAGTACTACAGCATATTGAAATTATGTTCCTGAAATTATACTGCACATACATATACAAACAAACTACTAATATTCAAAAATCAAATATTAGTGTAACATACCTTCAATTGTCTAAAAATGATAATCAATATGTAATACGCTGAACAAATATGATGTAATAACAATGCCTGCAAAACATTAAAAAAAAATTCAAGAAATCTCAAAATAAATAAAAAAACCCTGCATTACAACAAATTAAATACTTACACAAAAAAACTCAAACACATTACTAAACCTCTGCACTTTATGCAATGCTAATGTTTTGTTGCAAATGAAGGAGATTGATACATATAGACCAGGCATATGCAAGCTTTTCATTTCAAAACTTCAAAATTTGTCCATAACATGGGTACTGCATGCCTGGCCAAAACCTGAAAAAGTCGAGGACAGGCAGGCAGGCAGGCACAGTATGGTTGTGACTTTAGAATGCCGCCTTACTCTTCAATTCAGGCATGACCGACCAATATATCATGTTAGGGATCATAGAAATGCACGCCTGTTGTCAGCCAGGTACAATTTGGCCACATTTGGAACCCGTGGCCTTACTGGTTTTTGTCAGCGCTACATGCCTTGTGCTACCAGAGCCAAAGTGTTGGCCGCAATTCGTATATGCAACCAAGGGCATTTCGAAAATTCCTCACCAAACTCAGGTATTTTCAAAATGTTACTTAAAAAAAAGGGTAAAATAAATTTTTTTTTTTGGTATCGACTCAAATATTATTTTAATTATAAGATTAAGTGTATGCTGATATTATAAATATTTTTCTTAATATTATTTGATAGCATAATATTCAAATTTAAGGATTAAAATACTATTTGATTATTACTCAACTGAATAGTATGAAATTTCCCATTCTTTCATACATCACAAAGAAATTTTTTTCAATGAATTTCTACTTTGCTCATGTCTTCCAACTTTTCAAGAATTTTTGTTTTTTTATGATATATGTTATAGATGAGACCTAATTTAATTGACAAAATTGAGATCTCAAGAGTCTCAAAGTCCTAGCTTCAATTTCTCACAATTGTGTGTGGATTTTGTTCTATTTGAAAATTATGAATACTTGAATTTATTATGAAACCAGACCAAACCACCATTCAATGGGTTGAGAGAGTAATTTTTTTACTATAATGTTCCGGAGTATTGCGAGAAGTGTTTTCAACTTGGCCACAATCCCAACTCCAATTTCGTTAAAAGAATATCATAATCCACGACCGTCTCATAAGGATTGTATTAGTGAGAACTTCAAAAAAAACACCCTCAAACTCGAGGTAATATAAATGGTTAAGAAATCTCATGCTTTTTTTTCTCTCTTTGATACAATTAACTCATGATACTTTATGAACGCCAATCAAAATGCTAAATATGCACATGCATACACTCACCTAAATGGGAAGGACAAAGGACAAGAGGATTCGAACTAGGACCTCAGTGGTACTAGATTCGAACTCCATCATTGGACTACAATGCCAGTGGCAAGAAATCTGATGATGTTGCTACACAAAATGAATGTTTTAGGACTTAGGTAATCATGTTGAGCTAGGTTGAGATTGTAGTTTGAGAATCTGTTAAGCTCAGTTTTATTAATTTATCCTGCCTTTTAAATTTTCTAGAACACAATTAAGGACTTTTTATAAATTTAACACAAAAAAGTTTATTAATTAATATTCTAACACAAAAATAAATTTCTTGACAAAAGTGACCTAAGAACACTTTCAGCTTCTGAGTTATATTTCTCTTGTTCAAAAATTTCTTAAAATTGAAATTTTAATATTTTTAGTTGAAGAGTAATGTATTTCAAAAATTTATCAAGGTATGTGTTATTTTATTTCTTTATTGTATTATGATGATGTATTTTGATTTTATTTTCATGCTGTATGAATAAATTGATTAAGAATAATAGTTTGTTGAATGTTAAAATTATTTGCATATTCTTTTATTTTATTAGGTGACTTATTTTTTTGTAGTAGTGAAAGTTCCAAATTATGTTGTGTTGTATTGAAAATTATTTTTTTCTAAAGTTTGCTAGGTAATGTTGTGTTTTTTTTTTTTTTTTTTTGTAGTAGTTTGTTGTTAATAAGGTGGTCTTTTTTGTAGTAATTTTTTAGTGATGTGGTTTTTTCTTTGTTGTAAAATTGTGTTGTGTAATTATCAACAATAGAAAATTAGAAATATTTTTTGGTATGAAAAAAATTATAAATGAATTGTTGTGGTAAAAGAAGTGGAAAGTAGGGATGGAAATTTTTGAAAGAGTCACAAAATGGTTGAAAAAATAATGAAGAATGCAAAAAAGAATAAATTTTAACTTGTTTGAAGTGTTGAAATAGTAGAGAGAACACGGTTGGAAAAATGAGAAGAAGTTCGTTTGGAAAAATATGGCGATTGGGGGTTGGGGGGGGGGGAAGGGGAATTGTCGAATTCTGTTTTGTTTTTTAATAATGTTGTGTAGTGTGTAATGTTTTTTTTATTGTTATGTACTATTTTGTATGAAGAATAAATTTATATTATTTATTTGTTTGTATTTGTGGAATGGATTTTGGAGAGATTGAATTATTATTATGGACCAGAAGATAATAACATTTTAAATGAACAAGAAAACCATATTTCTCAACAACTATTTGATGGTCTCTTGGACCTTGACCAAATAGTTAGAGTTAGGCAGTGGGATAAATGAATATTTGGTCAAGATAGTTTGCAACTTCACAACAAAGTGAAAGAAGCACTATGTACTATGGGTTTCTATGATGTGTATCGTTGTGGTTTTACTGAGTTAGATCAACATCTGATAACTACATTAATAGAAAGGTGGCAATTGGAGACACATACTTTTCATTTAAGTGTTGGTGAGGATGTTGTTACGTTGGAAGATGTAGTAGTTATATAGGAAACACTGGTTAACGGACAACCCATAATAGGAACAAATGAATGTCCTAATTGGGAGCTTGGGTAGCCAACTTGCTGTTTACAACTTCTTGGCTTTCCTCCTACAGCGCGTGATTTGCAAGGTTCACATTTGAAGTTAAGTACATTAAGAGACTATGTGAATAATAGAGTAGTTGATGACAACACAGTATCTTGGGAAGTGAAACAAAGTGCACGGTGAGTTGCCTTACTACTGATCAGTGGCATAATGTGTCCTGATACTAGCGGCACCTTTGTGTCGCTGTTGTATTTGTAACACTTGTTTGAAGTAATTGAAGTAGTTGAGTATAGCTGGAGAAACGTTGTATTAGCACATTTGTATTGAGAGATGTATGATAGTGCTGGGAAAAGAGATAATGGAGGAGTAGGAGATATTGGTGATGTCCTGCAATTATTGTAGGTAAAATAAATTTATAAATGCAGTAAATAATTTTTTGCATGCATTTTTCACAAATAGTTACTAATAAATGTATTAGATATGGGCACTGAGTCGAATGTCATATTTGAGGCCATTCATTCCGCTAGTATCGTCCAAGCCGCTCGGGCCAATTATGCAATACTATAGAGGGATGTTACCTTAGGCCCCATACGGTGCAAGGTAACAACATTATTAATTATGTTCATATTTTTTCACATATAAAATATACGTTTTATGAACTTTATTTTTGAATAGATTGTATAGATGGACACGTCATAATTCATTCACATACAGCAATGCACAAGCACATCGTCCTATATTTAGAGATATGCTAGACAACATAAAGCCTAGTGGTGTAGTTTGTGTGGATGCCTTACGACTACCATTCAGATTTGATACGCACTCTTACTCATTACTACGGGAAGGAGTACTGGAGGGCCCAATGTCCCCTTCTCAACTACTATATAGTTGAGTGGCACTAGATAAATCGATGTATGCTTTAATTTGGTCAGGTGCAAGACATTCAGGCCAACTCTATAGTACCCCACAAAATTTTCCATAATACTACTAGGAAAAGGCCTACGCAGAATATATATGGATGTGGATTCAATCTCGTGGGTAGAGAGTTCGTGTGCCTATCATTACTCATCCCAACCGCACTATGGTGCCAAATTATGATAGGTGGTATGCGAAGCACACGAGACAATTAATCACACCACCGAGTCACACTATTTAAATTGGTTATTGGCCAACAGAAGTTGAGGCATGGCAAGCTGTGGTATGTCATGATTATTTTAATGTTTTTGGACAATGGTAGTGCAATTTTAATTAAGCCACAATGTGATACATAAAGTTTATATTTTGTATCTATACCGCATATTAAAGTGCATTTTTATTTAAAATAAAAAATAATAAAGAGCGCCTTTATATTGTCAAACATATATATAATGACTAAATTTTTATTTTGGTGTTAATTTTATTAAAAAAATATATAGATAATTATTTAAAAAATAATAAGACTTAATTATATAATTAGGAAAGAAACAATATACAATTAAGTTGAATGGTGGAGGGAGAGAAAAGAGATAGAAAAAGAAAAAAAAATAATAACTTAGGGAGAGAAAACATAGAAGATAATAGGATATCCAATGAATAGAAAAGAAAGGCATCTTGATTTTAGAGATAGAGGTAAATAGCTATAGGCAGCCAGTCAAAATTCAACTTTTAAACTTGATAAAAAGGCAAAATTTGACACGTGATACTTAGTGAGAGGCCTACCTAATATAAACTTGTATGGAGTGACCTTATTTTAGAAAACTTCAAGAAAGTAAACTCACTAGATTGGTATTATAATAATTGTGAATATTGAATACGTAAAGAACTATCTAATTATTTGAACACGATGAGTTTATTAATCATTTATTTAAAATAATGTTTAATTGATTTGGATAAAAATAATTAAGTATATCTTTGTTAATAATAATTTAAATAAGTTCTTTTGTTGACTTGTGATGTGTTTAAAGAAAAATAGATTCTTTCATATAAAAAAATATATGTACTATTTTACTTCTAGAAAATGAATATACATAAATTTAAAGTTAATGAAAATATAAACACCGTTCATTTTCATTAATAGATTCTATTTTTTTTTACTTAAGAGTAAATAACTTAATTTTATTTTCAAATAATAATTTTCAATGTTCACCATAAATTTATTGTTTTTTTAATATTCAAAGGATTGATTATTCTAAATATTTGTATAATTTTTATGGTTCTAAACTCTACATAATACCAAAAAGTATGATAATAGTATATAAATATATATGGCATGAGGATAATTTTGTCCGAATGTGTAATTGAGGGTGTTAAGTATTACATTTTATAGTTTAGGAAATAAATGATACAAATGCAATAACATAAGAGGACAAAATGTATTGAGCTCTTTACATAATTTTCTGTAATTGTTCTTCTTCGCAATATGTGACAGGTCAAATGTGTGTATTTGTATGTATTTATATATGTATGATCTCTTGAGCTTTCATCCACTTGGATTTTTTTCTCATTTTAACTTTGTTATATTTGTCTGTATGATTAAAAAATTTATTATATATTCCCTTCTCATATTGTGTAATTGATTTATAGTCAAATTTTTTGCATTGATCCTTAATACATATAGTGGACTTTATATATATATATATATATATATATATATTAAGAATAGATATTGATAATACCATATTCTTGTCCAACATTGGAAAGAGTTTAGGGACTTGGCCAAGTTATGAGCTACAATCCCTCTCTCACAAATTGCGAGATATTTTTTTATCAAAAGACAAAACCCTATCGTCTCAAAGTGCAGGATCGGGCCTCCATGTTAGGCGATGGATTTGTAGATTATAAGTTTGCTAAATTTTTAAATTCCTTTTGATGTGGATCAAGAATATAGTATCATCTGATATAGATTTAATTTTTGTTATTTTTGTATGTAGTTTTTTAACATCCCATTTTTCATTATAGTTGGAGAAATTGATAAATAATATTTCATTGTGCCCTGAAAGTTTAGGAACCCAATCGAAAGAAATAGGAGTCTTGATTGTTTGAATTTCAAATGTTAGGTGTCTATTTCAAAATATTAAAGCTTGTAGGATTCAACTAGTACAATTTCGAACTGAAATGGAAATAGCTATAAACTTTATGGGTCAATTAAAGGCGATGGAGAATTTTTGAGGTCAAAATGCATATTCTGAGAAGTTGGCTTTATTTATTTATTTATTTATTTTCTTTAGCAGAACACGACATACACACACCCACACACCAAAAAACACACACATAGTTAGAAGTTCCTCTTTCTTCACCGAATCCCACAAATAAATATAGGAAGTGTTTGATTTCCCTCATCAAATAATTGTGACTTGCGGTGTGATTAAAGATTACCTTCCATTGGCCCAAATTGATCGCATTGTTTAGTATGTTAAATTTGATGATGAGATGGGACCATTGATAATCGCATTTCCTTATTTGGTTGCTTAGACTACGCGTGATAGTGTGGACACAATTGATGAAATTACCAAAATAACCCCAACTTGTTTCCCTTACCCCCTCCTTAATAATAAAAAAATGGAAACAATACTAAAATCCCTTTATTTATTTTTTATTCCCAAAAACCCACTTCATTAACTTTTTATTCCAAAAAGTCCAACCATTAAATGTTTGCCCCTTTTTTTGGCCAAATTTATGTTCAATTTCTTACATTAATTCTAACATTTTAAAAAATCTTTTCTTAAAATAAGTTTATGAAGATTAATATGTGTGTTTATTCTATTTATTTTTAAACAATTAAATCATATTTAATACCTTCAATTTTTTTAAAAATATTAATTATTTTCATACATCTTGAAATTGAAATAAAATATCACAAGCAAATATTGAAGAAAATAGGGCACGCCTCAGTATACTTCACAAGCATATCAAGAAATATAGAAAAACTACTGCATAAACACTTCCTTTATACACGAATTCAAGTGGACTGAAGAGACCATATCGTGATATCCTATGATCCTTAAATATTCAACAAAACAACGACAATTTACAACTAATTTATATGTGTTTTTATTTGGCGTGTGTTAAAACAATATCTACAAATTCCATCATCCTAAATCCCGACTCCTAACATTCTTGAGTGCCTGCATGCCATGAAAAGCGTCGAACAAAACATGTGGGTGCTCTAAGATAGTAGCGCCAATGCATATGAGTCACTATATGTGTATGCACAAATTGACATCAACGACATGCAATCCGTGATGACTTCCCTCTCTACACAGTATGTCTTCGCCTGTGGGGTCTTTGGTGCTAAGGACGCGTCCATCTTTGAAGGGTGAAGAAAATGGGGAAGGAGAACGAATCGGGTGAAAGGTTCAAACCTAAGAAGGGGCTAAATTGAACACCCAAACGGGGAGAATCCACTTCTTCATTCTTCTCTCTCTAGAAAAATCACAAGGTGGAAATGGGGAAATGAGAAGAGAGAGTATTTACAAGCACTGGTGGGAGTCAGGAGCAACTTGAATTGTCACCTACCATTATTAGTGTCAACCTATCCATAAAAGTGCGTCTTTTCCAAGTGAAAAGACACACCATCAATGTTAGTCATTAAATGAGTGCATGGCTGCCAAAGGCATAAGAAGATGCTGCCCTTTATGAGAAAAAGAATGGCAGCAGCCTTTTCAAAACTTAAGCATTGGAAGGATCACGCGACCTAAATTCCTTTTGACTTAACAATGACGCCAGCTCCAAAGTGGGGGGCTAATGATGTGGCATGTCCCCATCTAGCAAGAGATATCATCAGCTACCAAATGGCTAAAGGACACATGATGCCCAAGCGCTCTTGAAAAATGTTCTAAGGCAAGGACTTATCGTCGCCTCAACCCTTGAATGAATTGTATCCCCTTGAAATGAATCCCTTAAAGAGGCCGGTCATTATCCTTCAATTGGGTAGCAAAGGAGGAACGTCTCAAAGACCAAAGGGATGCTATCTTGACCAAGTCCGAGGATATACCTCGACGAGAACGCCTTGGGATCCCTCAAATAGTCCATTTAAGGGATCGATAATAAACGAATAAACCCATACGAGGCCTCAAATCTCAAAGGTTCAATTCCAATGAATGAGACTTGATGTGAAGGACAACAAGTCATTTAGGTGTGGAACTCTTAAAGGTCCAACAATCCTTAAGGAGACCATCGATAACCCTCGATAGGTAGGTACGTCTACAGTCATCAACTGCTGCCAGACACTCTACAGAAGTTGTGTCAGTCCCATGAGCAATTAATACTCTCTCATAAAGGATATCTTTAGCATTTAATACATGGAATACGCACACTTAATGCCAAGTTAAATTCCATTTAATACAAAGTATGGTCAACTCTCATATGAATAGTCCTTGAAGACAAAAGGTACGCACCGACGTGCCTTATTGTACCTTAATTGTCATTCAATGGACCAACCTCTATCAAACATGTCAAATCATAACCATTACATATAAATAGGCTCTCCTGCCTTAGTTGACAGTTAACACAATTTTAACTTTCCATTGCAATATTGTTCATCTCATTCCCTTTACTTCACTAAAAAAGCCTACATATTGACTTAAGCGTCGAAAAGCTTACGCTTGGATAAAATCGATTAGTCTCATATGTGTTCACTCCCTTTGTGCTGGAGGACCACCAGCCAAGATCTCGACCAAGTAGCCCTCAACCACGATTGACCATTTCCAAACCACACAAATCATATTAATATATTGGTGGTATTTTAAATAATTAATTTTTGTATAATTATTATAAATTTTTTAAATGGAAAATTAACATATTTAGTACAACTGATATACAAAGTTTATGTTTAAGTTAGAACCACTATATATAATAACAAATTGTGAAATTTTACATTCCCTTCTGTCTAAATAATTCGAAAACTAGCCCCCTTTTAATAGTATATAAAGTTCATGTACCCTTACCCATAATTTTCCCAGGAGCTGGTTATCAACATGAATTTGTATATAAAAATAGGAGAATATAAACAAATGTGTAAAATGGTTAGATATAGATTTAGACATGGGAGTTTTGCTACAGAAAATTGGTAGAGAGAGAACTAGAGTTATACAGCAAGAGAGAAAGCCAGAGAGAGAGAGTTGGAACACAACGTCGGAGACAAACTTTTTATACTGCCAAATGATATTCATTATATACCAACATCTTTTATTTTGTTAAAATATAGTTCACTCATTATAAAAGCTGACATATTAAGTATACGCAATGCGTATGTAAAATAACAATTGATATATAATTTAATTAAATAATTAAATGTTATTGATATAAAATTAATTTTTGCTAAATTCTTTATGTAAATACATATCTTTTCTAACTATTATTATTTATATATCTTTTAATTATTTATAATTATTTATTAAATTTATGAAAAGTTAAAAAATAAAATGTAAATAAGATCATTTTTTGTCTATTTTCTCACCCTCCACTATTCAACTTAATCGTACATTTTCTCTTTCCTAATTATATAATTAAGTCTTATTATTTTTTAAATAATTATCTATACTTTTTTAATAAAATTAACACCAAAATAAAAATTTAGTCATTATATATGTTTGACAACATAAAGGCGCTCTTTATTATTTTTTATTTTAAATAAAAGCGCACTTTAATATGTGGTATAGATACAAGATATAAACTATATGTAATGCAACAAATATTTGAAATATGTTTTTTTAAATTACAGGGTAGTCATGCTTTATATTACATACTTAGATTTGTATGGTGTATTATATAGTGATTTCATATAATGCTTATTTCTGTTAGAACCCAATAGATATTTTTTTGTCATTTTCTATATATAGAAGTAAAAGTTTTTTTTTTAAAATCATTTTCTCTACTCTTCAAATCAATAATACATTAATGATGTAAATTGTAACTTTGATGATTAACATGATATATCAATTAAGATATAGTGGAATTTTATTTTTGTGGACAAATAAAATTGAAATACATCTAATAAAATTTAATTAAAAGATACAAAATTAAGAAAAAGTATGATTTTATTTTTCTATATTTTATGTAATTTAAAACATATTAAATTTTCAAAAATCTAATATTTTACGTTAATATAAATTAACTAAAAATGAGACCAAGACTCAAAAATTTAAAATAAAAAGAAAAATCCACACCTCTTTAAAATTAATTCTTTTATAAGTATGTTAAAAAAATCTATCTCTATCAGCAAAATATGAAATATTATAAATTTTTAGTATTTCATAATTTTAATTCAATAATGTTAAATTTTTTCAAGAAAGATTGACAAATTGCAATGATTAAAAAAAGGGATAGTTCTATAAACTACCCCTGTGGTTTGGCGAACATGCTAAAAATCCCCTGAGGTTTAAAAATCGGCTAACCCCCCCCCTCCCCCCACAAGTTTTGGAAAATTTGCGCACATGCTCCTAGCAACTAACGGTGTTAATTTTTTTCTTAAATTACCCATTATGCTCCTGTTCTTAGAACCATTAGATCTCAAATTTAAAAATGAACAGTCCAGATTGATTTAAATATAAAAATATAGAATTTTAAAAAAAATAAATCAAATATATATTATATATATGGTATGGGTTATGTATATATCTACATACATACATATGCATGTATATAAACACACATACCTATATATATATATGTGTGTGTGTGTGTGTGTGTGTGTGTGTGTATAATCACACAATCCGTGATATATATATAAAGCGCGCACGCGTGCACACACCCTCACATACAAGCACACACACACACACACCATGCCACTATCCGGTTGCCGCCAACGCCAGCAAGTCACACCATTTTCGGCGGATTCGTCTCGACGTGTCCATCAATATTCTCAAGTGAATTTTTCAAAATTTTCACTCCTCATCGATCGATTCGGGATCTAAAGTCACAATCACCACCATGTCTTTACTCTCAAAATTCACCTCTTTCAATTTGTATTTCAATAAATTAGCACTGCAAGAGCCCATACGCCATTAAACCACCAATTTCCAATCATCTTTTGTTGAAAATTCTTCACAAAAATATAAGACCCGCCACGACACCTGGGTCTTCTATTTTTGCCACCAAAGCTCGAATTTCTTCCTATATGTGTGTTCTACTCGTCGAGAGGAGCTTAATGGTATATTTATTTGAGGGATTTGGTGGTGAAATAAGGAAATTGAATTTTTGTGTGTGCTAGTGTGTGTATGTGTGTTGCCAGTGGGAGAGGATGGAGGGATGGTGAAGGAGAAGGAGAGAGAAAGATTTTTATTTTGGTAAAAACAAATATATTTATATTTAGGGGCAATTTAGTCAAGAGTTCAAATAACAAGCATACCTGCATAGAAGTCGCATGTACATATCGCTCTCCGTTATCCAGGTAGAATTAGCGGTGTTTTTAAAAGATTGGGGGGGCTTTTAGGTAATTTTTAAACCCTGTGGGGTTTCAATAAGTTTGTCAAACCACAACGGTGGGGTTATGGAATTATCCCTTAAAAAAATAACTGAAAATGTATATAGTTGACGAGAGATAAATTTTGTATAATGCAACTAATCTTTGAAATAATTTATTTGAAATCACAAGATAGTTACACTCTTAAGTTACATTCTTTAATTTGTATGGTGTATTATATAGCGATTCCATATAACATTTATTTTCGTTAGAAGCCTAATAGATTAATTTTTCTTTTTATTTTATATACATAAATATATAAGTTTTTTTTAGTTAATTTCTCTACTCTTAAAATCAAGTATAACTTAAGAGTGATATAAATTGTAACTTTGAAAATTAACATTGATATGTTAAGTAAGATACAATGAATTTTATTTTTGTCGGCACATAAAATTAAAATACATCGAATAGAATTCAATTAAAAACAAAAAACAATAGATATGAATAAGTCGATTGGATAAAATTGGTTTAATACACCAAATTACATACAAATAAAACTTAATGTTATAGGTAATTCGTGGGTAATATGTTATTCAAACTTAAACAATAGTACAAGTACCAAGTACTCTCACATTTTAATAAAGTATTAGAGTATCTAGTGTTAACCTAGTATTAAGGATATCTTATTTTAGACAAACCCTACTTAACTAATAAAAGTATGTTAATTTTAATTTAATGAGATAAATACTAAAAGTATGACAAAAATATATAAATAGACATGATATGATCTAGGGCAATTTTGTCTAAATATATATTTCATTGAGGGGGTAAGTGTTACGTTTTATAATTTAGGAGGGTAAATGATACAAACTAATAATTCAAGGGGCAAAGTGTATTCAAACCTCAAAACTATGAGAAGAGATACCAAAAGATGGAAGAAGAAAATAAAACTTTTACTCATAAATCTTGAAAAATAACTAATTAGCCACGAATTTAGCCGCAAAAACAAGATTTTCCATGGAAATATTTAGCCACGGGTTAGCCATGGATAATCTGTGGCAAAGATGGTGTAATAATGGGTGCCAATTTAGCCACGGATTTTCAATGGCTAAATCTATGGCAGGGTTTAGTTACAGAAAATCTATGGCTATATTGGTGGCTAAATATTTATTTATTTATTTTTATTTCAGCTATTTCAAATTATTAATTTTATTATCTTATTGAGTACAATGAAGAATAATCCTCAATCAATTTAAATGTAGAAGCCAAATGTTTGAATTTATTTTATTGAATTAGTGATTAGTTCTCTAAAAAATTATTCAAATTGAATTTCTTAATTAATTCAATTGTTAAATTGATACATATACAATCATATATCACCTTAAGTATGTAGCTTGATTCTCAAGTAATATAAATGTGTCATTTGGTTAATTGTCAAACTTCAAAAAATTAGTGGCTAAAAGTAAAATTTTTAAAAAATTAATGGGTTAATAAATTACAAAATTTATTTATATAATTTAAATTTAAAATATCACACAAATATATGTTAAGTATAAGAAAAACTATTCTATACACAAAAAGACTCAAGTGATGCAGTAGTTAGATACTCAAATTACAACCCTTATGTTTAGGGTCCGAACCTTATCAAGCGCAAAAGAATAATATTTGCTCTAAACCTAATAGGCGGGATCTTAGGGTGGTGGTGTTCTTTGCTCTAAACCTAATAGGTGGGATCCTAGGGCGGTGGTGTTGCGGTCGAGTGCAATATGGTCTCCATGTCTAACAATTAATTACGTCACTTTTAGCCACAAACTAAATTTGTGGCTAATGATTTAGCGATTTTTGGCCAAAATCCGTGGTCAATCCCCTTTTTTTTGTGACACAGATAACTTGAGTGGTCACTGGTCGTGTATTTTTCTGAAAAATGCTCAATCATATCGTGGAGAGCAACTTGTTATAGCTTGTTCTGAAGCTCCAATGGTATCATTGAACATGTTTTCGAGAAATATTTGATCATTCAATTAATTATGTTATATTAAATAGCAGTTTGCTGTTCCTTTTTTTTTTTTTAATTTGAGCTAACATATATTACAGAATTTCTATGAAAAGTTCTGTTAAACGTACAATTTAACTAATGGTTAAAGACTTAAAGAAGATAATTTTGCATACTCATTAGAATGAATACAAGCCCAAAGAAAAGTTTGGAATGTCTCCCTCTTCCAATTTCAGGTTAGCTCTTATTCCTTATATAATAAAAAGTCGTAGTGCATATATTGAATGTCAATAATTATTATTAGACCGTCAATATGGCGGTCTATCTTGAATGTCAAGTTTGAACCTTATTGAAAATGTAAAACTTACTAAATACTTGGGAGTATTATGAATTTGAGGTGACCCACCTAATGCATGGTCCAATGAAGGCTGGGGTTTAACTCACAAGTTGGTGAGATTGCAATGATCAAATCAGACTCAGTGATAGCGAGCTTAAGCAAGAAGAATATTCCATAACAGTCAAGTACCCTTAATTGGGGAAGTCATATCAAGTTCCTCACATGGCGTTTAAATTATCAAAAACAAAAGGAAATTAGATCAAGAAAAAGACCCCTAACTCTTTATTGATTGTCATTAAATGTTAAGTACACTAGTTTAACTTTATATTAAATGTTGCACAACTTTGAAAAGTTGCTCTACCTTTCTTCTATTTCTTTGTTGCGTGCAATGGTTAAAATTTATACGCCCACGTCTTTTCTTATCACAAAATAGGTATTAGGATCTTTGTTAGGCTATGCATGTACAAGCCATGTATTGCAGAAGTTATGATTGAATAGAAATAATTTATACTTGAGTTGAGTGCATCAATTACCAATTCTCGTGATATTTAAGTGAATCAAGAATCACTCTATGGTAAAAAAATGTTGTTGTAGAGTGAAAATTCAAGCATAGAGAAACTATTGCATTTTCTCATTCAAATACTTCACAGAACATGAAATTTAGATGTAGCATTTGCATAGACTTTGTTTGGTTAATTTCCTCATCCATGTGTAATTTGAACTAGCTACCTTGTATTTTACATGTAAACAAGAAAAGCATCATACGTATTTCTGACTCTTTTACTTTTAGAAATTAAGCATGCATGAGAGAGTATATTTTGTTTATCATCTATATATTGGTAATGTTCAACAGAAAGTTAAAAAGATTATATGATGTAGAAATTATAACATATATCCATGTAATGAAAGATATGATTAATCTTCAAATGAACAATAGTTTGTATTTTGTGTAAGGAAAATGGACTATGTAGTAGTAAAACATTTTTTGATGCATAGACTATCCATCCATAATATTTTGTGCCATGCTTTTCTCTCTCTCGTCAACTTCAACTTAATTTTTTTTTAATGAAGTCGACAATGTCATTGTCAACTTCACCTAATTTTTTCTTACAACATGTGGTTGTCGCCAATTCCCAACTGCATGCAAAAGCAATCAACATTGCAGCGGCAGCGGTGACAGCTATGCATGCAGTGATGCATGCAATTGTCACACCAATTCTTTTTTTTTTTCCTTCGAAAATTCAAATGAATGATTCATTATAAGAGGAAGGATTCATTGAAGAATCTTGTTTCATATACCTTTCACTTATTCAAATCTTTCTTCAATCCCTTCTTCATAAAAAAATTTGTATTTGTTTTTAAGAGTACTTATTCAACATATTTTACAAGGTATGTGTTACTTAATATCTATTAAAAAAAAAAAAAAACAACAGAAGTTGACAATGGGGATGTCAAATTCTTCCTTATTTAAAAAAAAATTATTTTTATCAAAAGTCAACGTTCCCAATGTCCACTTTCGTTCTTTTTTTTCTTTCTGTTTTTTCGTGTATTTTATGGGTTTTAAAAAAATAATGTAGTTACCTACTTTTTGTGTTGTTTGTAGAATGTATATAATTTTTGTGTTTTAGAGAAATTTATTAGAAGGTAGTTTTTTAATACCAATATGTGTGTTTATGAAGGTTTATTACCATTAGCATTAGTTTTAAAAAAAACCATGCTACGAAAATAATGTAGAGAAAAGTATTTTTTGAGTTTTAAAATATAATGTAGTTATGTATTTTTTTTTTGTGTGTGTGTTGTTTGTAGAATGTATATAGTTTTACGTGTATTAGAAAAATTTATAAGAGAGAGAGAGAGAGAGAGAGAGAGGAGTATTTAAGGGGCGGGTATTTTGAAAATACCACAATTACACAAAAAAAACGAAAAGGGTTCTCACTTAATACATAGTATCAATGTTTTCAAAACTGGACCGGGCATAGAATCGATAGCCTTACTGGTTACTGATTCAATCGCCAGTTTAACCGGTGTGACATCATAAATATAATAATAATATATAATTTATATAAAAATAATTACGTTTAATTTAATAGAAAGATTATATATATTAAAAACTATTACAACTAGTTTAATTAATTAGTAAAATATGAAAATCTAGTGTGGACTAATTATACAATTAAATAGAATATAAACATACTCTTTTATATTAATTGTATTATAAATACAAATAAATATATACAGATACAAATTTATAAATATAAAGATACATATTGACACTAAATGTTTATAGAAATATATATATATATACACAGAGAGAGAGAGAGAGAGAAAGAGACGAGACGAGAATAACTGAAGGAAATGGCTAAACAAGTGAGAAAATATGGTAAATGGCAATTATTATGTGATTCATCCAAATCGAAGATGTAAATAGGTTGTTTTCTCCTTTTTTCTTCTTTTGCCAATAAATCTTAGACAGTCATTCCTAAATTTAATTTGTTAGCACACCATGCTTATCCCACTCACTCTATCATAAGAGTGTCACCATTACCAAGCACTCTGTGACTTCAAAACTACCAATTTTTTTGTTGGCAAAATCCAATCACCACCTTCAACCCCTTTGTTATAACAATGGTTTTCAGCACATAAAGGAGAAAAAAGAAAAAGAAAAACTTAAATCTCCATGAACAGAGGAGTGTGAAGACAACGAAAAGATAAAATCGCCGGTTTACCACCGTGAACCATGATTGTTTTAATTGGCTTTTTACAGGTTTTCACTAGTTCACACAGGTCCAAACTACGTCCAATTTTTTAGGTACGACTTGGCCGGACTGGCTTCGGATCACTGGCCAAACCGGTTGAACCGGCCAGTTTGGTCTGGTTTTCAAAACACTGCATAGTATAGATTAGTGTTTAGGTATTATCATTGATAATTACCCACACTAGTATCAAAACAACTTGACAACTGCCACTATATTATTGTGACAAAACTTGTCATTAATTGTAAACAGTGACATTTTAAGTACAATTTAGGGAAAATGTCATTTTTGTCCGCTAAGTATAGCAAATTCGGCCTTTTGTCCTTCAAAAATCGTCATTTTAATTTTGATAATTTATTTTTAAAAAAATTGCAATTTTGGTACAATTCCGCCGAAGTCCCGCAAAATCAACTGATGTGTACAACAAATTTGGTGATTTTCATAATTTTCCTACCCTGTTTGTGTATGCATAGAAACACACTCTTCTTGCCACATACGGGAACATCTTAGAAATTTGTGTCAAAATAAAAAATCAATTCTGCTTCAATTATTTATTTATTTCAAATATAAATACTTGAAACATAATTTGAATTTTAACATATAATATTATATGTATATGTATTAATTTCTATATATGAAATAAAATATATAAAATAGCACATAATAAATAAAAAATGTATTTTACAAATATTTTACGGGTTTTGTTTTTTTGCATTTGAGAAAAATAAAACAAAAAAAAAAGATTAGTATATCTGTATATATACACATATACATATGCATGGGCAGGGGAGGGGATGGGCAGCAGGGGGTGGGGGAGGGCGGCGGCGGGAGGTGTGTGGGGATGGGATTGTGAGTTTTATATATATATATATATATATATATACATACATATACATAAACATACATAAACATGCATAGATATTACAATCTTTCCTTTTTATTTATAAAGATTTTATTGTATATATGCATTTGGTTTTATTATTCAAAAAAAATTTAGGTGGATTTTATATATATTTTTTAAAGAATTACCAACACATCGTCCACAACAACATAAAATGGAGGGAAAATTGCCAAATTTTCCATATTAAGGTCGACACGTATATTAAATGCCACGTCAGCAATTTCTGGCGAAATTGGACCAAAATTGTAATTTTTTAAATTAAAGGACCAAACTTAAAATGACGATTTTTAAATGACAAAAAGTCGAATCGACTATACAAAATTAAATTCTGTTATATAATAATATTATTTTAATGGAAGTTGACAGTTGAATTGTCGACTTTGGTTAGTTTTTTAAAGCTTTTTATTTTTGTGTCAAAAATAAAACACACCCACTTTTTTTATGTTATATTTGTAAAAAAATCAGTAGTTCACTATACATATTCGAGTTGGATATTTACAATCACATATTTTTCTTACTAAATACATAAACTTACTAATTAATTTTTTAATTATTTTTTTGGTAAATCTATATAACCACAGTTTGCATGAACCAATTTAAATCAATCCTAATCCATGGCTATTTCTGAACTCGAATATTTCAACATGTTTTAAACAATACTTAACATGTGATAAAAGATTCATGTTTTATAAAATCAGGGAGAGCGAGCAAGCGACAATTAGAAACCAATGTCTATGTGGGTCCCTTATGTGTTGAACCATTTTTGTGGGGTTTGTTTTTTTTTTACTCTTTCATTAATATATCTCGAATATTGAGTAATATACACATAAAATTGGGACATATATTATACAACATTGATAAAATAAAGTCACCATATTAAATTCTTACAAGTGACGGGATAACTCTCGGATACGATCTTTTGCAAAGTTGTATTTTATCTTCAAGTTCATAATTTACATTAATACAGTGTGTGTAAAATTACTTTCTTAATTATACACTTAATTTGAAATTTTTACACTTGGCATGTATCTATATATTAGAATAGGAAATAAAATACAGTTTATAATAAAAAATCTCGTGCGGATAACTCTCTTTGTCAGTCACATGTGGCAAAATGTTACTACATATAGAAGTTTTTAGATGACAATTATAACAATTTGTTCACACTATATAAATATGAGACTTGATTATTGATGACAACAAAAGCATATTGCCTGTAGCATCCCGACTCGGAGTAGCTCACCTCGGGCCGATCGCTAAACGAGCAAACATCTGTCATCATAACGAAACCTCAAATAATATAGCTTCGCGTTTCAAACCTGTAACAACTCACATATACACATACCTACATAGCTCAAATACATTTGTATATGATTAGTCTAACCGGCAAAAGCATATACATCCAGCTACTATTCAAAAGGGTGGCCACAAGCCTACACACTCTTTACACATACATAGGGCTCACACAAGTATAAACTCCATTAGTTATTACATATGTACACAAAAGCAAAACATCCAATCGATCGCGACCGCCATCGAGCAGCAATTCAAGCGAACTTCCACCTTCTAACAGTTTACTAGCTCTCTATATCTGAAGAGTAGAGTAAACAAGTAACAAAATGAGTCCGAGTGACTCCGTGAGGGTGTCTCATGCAAAAAAATGTGTTACGATAGAAGAAACAAGATAAAATAAGTATATCACATTCAAGTAACGGTTGATTTGATTACGTGATTCAAATAAGTGTACATGAAAGGAAATAGTGGTAAGTATAACCAATATCAGCTAATGATAGTCTAAACAGCAAGCAAAATGATTTCCACCTTATCTCCCCATATTCAAGAGCAACTAAGACCTTTCCTTATCCCTCCCGATGTCCTGGGTGGCCACTCCAAACAATAAACAGTTGATCGAGGGACTTCCCCACTTGACCATTCCATGAGAGCTTTCCATGTATCAAAAATGCGAACTATGGGCACTCCCATAGTCGCTAGAACAATACGATCCCCAATCCAATAATAAGGCAGAAATGTTCCAAAACAGTCCAATGCAATACAATAATCAATAATCCCAATACAGGAGAGATAACAAGTTCCCGTCATTACAGTACAGTAGCACCGGTAACAAAATAACAGCCACAAGCAATCGATATCAAGAAACAGTGGGAATCTATCATGGCTCAAATAGGCTACAAGCCCGAAAAACACATCAGACAAGGCGACAATCATGCGAATACAAGCTAGACAGTAGCAGGATTCAAACACAATATGAAAATGGGCAACAAACCGAAAACAGTCCAATACAAGAGTGTCGGTACAAGAGATCGATCAAGAGTTCAATACGGTTATAAAAGGCGGCAAGCCTAAAGAATTCGAAATAATAAGACATATTCGAGCTCATAGTCCAATAAATACGATAGAAATATGGTGGCTACACTTCCTAAACAAAAAAGGTAGAACCCTCACCTTTTAAGCGTGGATAGATTTGTAAGCCTGCTACTATTACTTAATGTCCTTTAGTACACCCCCACCTATTAGATCAAGATACTCAAATTAATCGAAGTAATTGTAGTTCATTTTCCAAACTTTGTATACGTATACATATACACTCAAAAGAACCTAGGTCTCGTAATCCATAATTCTAATCTACCTCAACTCATATCAAGTTAATCAAACATTTACAAAGCATTAGGCCCATTCAAGTCCATATCATGTATAATTGTTTTAATATATATATCTAATACTACTATCAAAATCATCATGAACAATTTCAACTCCTATCTTCTTCAATTAGACCCTCAATACTTTTATCAGTCTTATACACTAAATTTAAATTTATATATGATCCAAGGAGTCATTAATTCATTGAAACTTTGTCGCTCTAGCTTGCATACCCAAAATATTCAATCACGAAAAATATAATTAACTCATGAGATTACAGACATTACATTGCCACTTAATTAGTAATTTATATTATCTAATTTTTTTTTTCTTGTGGTAATGGTAAATTAATGATGGAAGATTTCGTCACTGATTTCTATGTATATATTTTTTAAAGGATTTGTGATGAAGAAAAAAAATTGTCATAGAAATTTAAAACAAATTCAGCGCAGGCGCTATCATTCATATGTTCTTTTGCTCATTTTTCCTAATCCACTAATATTCTGTCACAAATTAAAAAAAAAAAAATTATCAGTGAAGAAAATTTATTCGTTACAAATTTTCAATTAATAAAAATATGTTTTATTGTAGTGTATAATACTAAATGGTAAGGACTCTGATACTATAAGATGGTCTTATAACATCATCTAACTAAATGCAAAATGTATTTTGATGATGATGATGATAATAATAATAATAATATTTCAAACAACAAAAAAAAAATCGATAATGAACTCATTTAGATAAGAGACTTTATGATTTATGTTATAGAGTTTGAAATCATAAATACTCTCTCTACAATAACTATTGCTACATTATAATTAAGGAAAATTGCAAAAAATCTAGATGTGATTTCGGAAAATTGGACGCTACTTCCTTGTAGTTAAAAAATATGAAAAAAAAACTCTCAGTTTTTGAAAAATATGGGCGCTATTACCTTGTTGTCAATAGATGACTGAGACTGTGAAGTACACGCGTTTGCTGCAGTTTGGGGTTGTATTATGTGTAGTTTGACTTTGAATAAGGGTGTATAATAACCGAAATGTCCCTGTTGTTTCATTTGTTGTAGTATATATGTTTGTTAGTACCCCTCACATATTACAACAAACTTTGCTCCTTACTTTTCTGCCATTGTTATGGTAAGTGGGGCTTCTTAGTTGAAATTTTTTTTGTTATTTTTTTTTTGTCTTGTTGTTACTTCCTTGGTTATATAATGAAACAAGAATTGTTGTTACTCTTCCGACATTGTTGTTACTCTATTGGCTTCTTTTTTTTTTGGGTTGAAAATTTAGATTATGTTGCCTTCTTCAAGCTGCATCAAAGAAGAACTCTTAGAGGTAGATTTGAGGTATACAAACCCTAACTGCTATTGCCAAAAATATGTTGCAATTAGGGTGGTAGGGCCAAAGAAAGAGACTATGGGAAAATTGTTTTGCATGTGTCGTGATGGAAGTACTAGTGGTTTTCGTGGCTTGAGCCCCATACTATGAGTATGAAACTTTTTTAGTCAAGGGCAAAAAGAATGCCAAATTTGGAGGAGGTGCAATTGAAGAAATTTGATGTTGAAGAGCGATTTGTTGAGATGTTCTTGTTGACCCAGGAGTTGAAGGGAAAAATGCATAAAATGGAGAGCACGCAAGCACTGCTAAAAATCCCGATTGTACTAGTAATATTTCTAGTGGTTGTTGTAATTTCTAAGTAATTAAATAAAGTTTGTTGTACTAAATGAACTTGCTTTTGTTGAATGACAAGTACTATTTTGAAGTAATGAAATGAAGTATGTTGTAACAAAAACTATTGTACAACAATTGTGCATGTTATGCTTAAAAAAATTATTGTTTAACATCACAAAAACTAGGCAAGAATTGATAAAGTACTTTCATTTCAAGAGAATTAGGCAAAAATCATACATCCATGTATTCAATCACAAAAGTAGACAAAAACCATACATCCCTGTAAACAAATAGTTTGTTGTGTTCACATCAAAAAAGTAGGAAAAAAGAAAATTTCCCAAAAAAGTACACAATGGACAATTTGGGTACAACTTCATCAATTTGGGGCATTGTTTGAGCTGTTAGCTTCGGATGAAGGGCCTTTGCCTATAGGAAGATAAGTCTTCCTTTAGTTTTGATGAAATTATTGATTTCATAAAGGCATTCCTTGTTTGTTGTTGTGGCTGAGCATCATTCCTCCTTGCTCTTTTGTCTTTGCACAAGCGCTTTGGACCTTGTTGTTTTCTTTTTTTTTGACACTTTATCTTTTGATGGTTGTGGTAGATTGTTTGAAGTTGTGCTTGCCACATTTGCATTCTAAAATAACATTACCAATAACAATAACATTGTTAAGTACATAAAGTATGTGAAGCTGAAAATTTAATTATAAATGTGTGTGAAGTATTACCTCACATGAAAAGTGTTGAGTTTGAGCCACATGTGGTTCTGATGCTCTTGAAGGCATTGATGACTGTGCCGAAGGCATTGAAGCCTGCTTGGCACCTTTATGCAATGGAAATCATCAATTAATAAGTCAATATGTTAAAAATACAATATAACTAAATAATCAATGAGTTACACATACTTTGAATTGTTGTCTAGAGGTGTGACATCTTGGATGAGGAGGCCTAGCTGCCCTTGAAGATGAAGCAGTATGTGATGATGATGGCATCTGCACAAGAAGTTGTTTTAGTATTTGATCATTATTGGTAGTATTCTTAAAATTGTAGACAAAGATACCTAATGGGTTGGTGTCCAAGTTTCTTGAAAGTCATATGCATCAATTCCATCAAAAGTGAACCTTCCGTTATTTGCAGAGGCAAGTGATTCCTACAAAAGTTCAACACAGTTATATTAATAATATTTTAGATAAAGGAATTACAAAATAAAGTATATTTTACTCACTTTTCTTAACCTTGACTTTGGATGGAAATCATTCTTGTAGGATCTTTTGTTATGGATCGATTGTAAACACTCGGAGCAAGTTGTGGTTAATCCTCTCCTTAAAACAACAGTTTCTTGTCTGACATCATTTGCATCTCTTCTTCTTTTTTTTTAGGCCTGCCTGCCCTCACTTTGATATATGGATGGTCAACTACACCCGAAGGAGACTCCTCAAATGCATGTATACCAGGAACTGGTTGAATCATGTGGTTGTACACTCTAAGGTATGTTTCCTTCTTCAACCAATTATGCACATAGTTATCCACATCCAATCTATGGTATTGAATGGAAGCAATTGCATGACAATAAGGATAGTTAACCAATTGGAACATTCCAAAATTACATTGTCTATCATTCAAATAAACAATGTGATTCTCCATGTAACGTTGCACTTCAAAATTTTCAACCCCTGCCCAAATGAGAGGGCAGTGTCTACTATCCAACCTTTGCTTCCCAATTTTTTTTTGAACATTTGGATAAACTGTGCCAGTGTACTTTTTCATTTCAATTTTTTTTTTGTTTAAATTCTGGACATGCATTTCCTCCTTATCCACTCAAACGTTTCAATTATAGGCAAGTCTCTAGCTTCCAAGATCATGTTATTGAAGGACTCTAACAAATTATTTATGTTTGCATCACATTTGGTACTTAAGGGAAAAAAACATCTTGCCCAATCATGGGGCTCTATATCCATCAACCATTCATAGGCAGTTTGCTTCTTGCCTATTTTGGGCATCACATGATGTATTTCCTTCATGTACTTGTGGTGTGTTTTGACACTATAGGTTGAGGCTGCTTTCCAAAAAAGTGTCTTCAATTGTTAGCCCTTGAACTTCATCTTCAAGTTGTTGTAAAGGCGTCTTATGCAAAATCTGTGTTCTACATGAGGTGCATGATGATCCACTGCCTCTACCAAGCCTTTTTGCCTATTACTAATGAAACACCACCCTCTTTCCTCATGTGATCCTATATCTCTAAGAAGCAAATTTAAAAACCAATCCCAACTGTCATATTTTTCATTTTCAACAAAGGTCATGGCAATTAGATAAAATTTTCATTAACATCCCTTTCCACAGCATTTAAAAGTTGTCCCTTATAATAACCCTTAAGAAAACACCTATCCAAACCCATAATGGGCTTGCAACCATCAACAAACCCCATCTCTCAAACCACTAAAGCACACATACATTCTCTGCAAAATAGGGGGGGTTAAAATCCCTGTTTACCTTCAAAATATCATGCTACTCTCTGAATTGTATTTCACTATTATTTCACAGTAGTCATACAACCTACAGTATTACTCATTAATGCCCCCCTTAATAATTTGTTTAGCATATCTTTTAGCCCTGTAAACCTTATCTAGACTTACATCAACCTGCACCTCCCATCATGTTGTATATCACCACTATCTACCCCGCTAGTCCCTTTTGTCACTATACGCTGACCTACCCCACCACTCTCCTCTCTCCCCTCACTAGCCCTACCACCCTCTCCCCTCACCAACCCCATCAACATCTTCATCAAAAATTAACACCCTCAACCAAACTATCTACATCAAAATCAACATCATTCACATTATTATCACATGCATTAGACTCATTCACAACATCTTCAAAAGCACCATAGTTATTTACATTATCATCAAAATAAAAACAACCATTATTATTCATCAAAACATCATCATTTTCAATTATTTTTTCATTCAATCTAGTTTTAGCAGTAACATTAATGTCCCCCAAATTATCATGATAAGTTAGGGTAGGGTACTTTTCTACTCTTTGGTTGATCATATTCCCATCTTTATCAATTGCACATAATGGGCCCTCTATGTCTTCAACATACAAACGAATATCATTTATGCCTTTAAATCCTATCATTATTAAAAAAAAAAAAAGACGTAATTTGACACATATAATATAACACTTTTAAAAAATATCACAAGTATGTACCTATCGTGACATTTCATTAAAACACCTTAATAAGATATGCAAACTTATAACTAAAATGTATATTTTCTGATGCTATGAAGCATCAAAATAGGTTATTCCTAGACTCAAATACATAAGATTTTAGTTAGTTAGTGTCATCGAATCAAAATTGTATTTGCAACACTTGTTAAAATGTTACGTATTCGAATGCAACAATAGTCTTTGTTTACACTTTATAGTGCCACTATAGATATATTATAGTTATAATGTGGTATAACTTATTGAGATATTTTTTATGTAGTATCGCAATAGGTGTGTAAATATGGCACTCTTAAAAAATGACATGTTATATATGTCAAATTATGAGAGTGTTTGACTAAGTTTATAAGCTTCTCAAATTTATTTGGTACTTATTTAAGTAAATAGGCTCATAAACTTCAAAAACAAATTGTTATGAGTTTATAAGTTTCGTAAGCTCTCATAATTTTTTTTTTGAAACAATTTATAAGATATCTAACACCAAAAGATAAAATGACATAAATATCTTTATTTCTTTTTCAATAAACATTTCTACAGTCTCAAAATATATTTATTTACATGAAATTAATTTACAATATTATTTTTTTTCATCATTACACTTAAAAAAATTTATAAGCTCTCACTTTCACCAAACAAAATCACAACTTATAAAGTCCAAAAATATATTACAAGTCATAAGATCTTAATTATTTTATCTAAACACTTTAACCCTTTGTATCATTTTTTTTAGTACTGTATGCTTTCAAGATGCATGGCTACTTCCTAGCCAATACTTGTATTTCTTGTGGGAACTCAGATTCTTCAAACAACGCAACATTTCACATTACTCAGTTGGGTATTATTCAATTGATATTTTAATAATTAGACTTTAATATCATGTAAAAAAAGTTGTTAAACAAGTACTAAAATCATAATATTATCATACTCAATTTGACAATTAAAAGCACCTATTGAGTATTAACCAATTGGATAATATCACATGAGACACAACACAAATATGCACAACCGATGTGGAAAAGAACAGTGGAACAAAGCTAAAACCATTCAATTTGTTTTCACCATCAAATTAAAAGACAAAGAAAGTGGAGTCCTAAGAAAATGAAAGCCCCATTTAGCTAACTAGCTAAGTTAATCCCCAAAAGGACCTGTGTGGTAAAAGGACAACGTGGGACCATAGTTTAACTTAATTTCATAAAAATTGCCATTGTAGACCCTAGAATTAATGATTGAGTGAAGCTGTTGTGTTATTCAATTAGAATATTCACCTTACCCTCTCCCCACCATTAGGGTTTTCCACATCGGTGAGAATTCTTGTGTAAATCTTCAGTCTTTTGATTTCAGGCCATTCGAACAATCTCTAGCAAGTTTTGGGGTTAACTTCTCATCCAATACGGACAACCAACCTCGTGTTGCTGCCTTTTATGCCTCAGTTATTTATGCCATGTTTTCTTGTTGATAGTCTATTGTTTGTTGCTATTTTTTGTGTATGGTTTAATAGATTAAATTAGCTTTACTCTATTGTGTATGTGTGTAATTACTATTATTGAGGGATATGTATGACTGTTTTCCATTTCGTCTACATTGCAGTCACATACCTTGGCTGAACCGCAATAACTGAAACAAATCCTCCAGTAAGTCCAATTCCATCTCATTTTTTGCTATTTATTTAAAAGTGTAGATTACAATAGAATTTTGGTGGAATTTTTTTGTTTGGCATGGTTTCGCTTAAAGAACTTGTTGAATTGTGAATTCATGTCGACTACTGTAAATAAAGTACTTGTTACAATTATTGAATTAATTGGGCTGGTCTTAAAGTATGTTGGTGTTTTGCTATGCCAATTGTTTTTGTTTTTGTTTTTGTTTTTGTTTTTATTTATTTTTTGATGGGTCCTACGTGAGGAGTGTAATAAGCATGGCTAAGCTCTCTGGTGGGTTGGTTTGTTTAGTAATTTTTGTGTTCTATTGAAGTGCCCTCATTACTTCTTCATTGAAGTATTTTATTTCCTTGCTTTAGATTGTCACATTAGTGTAATGGATATAGAAGTAAGCAATGGTGATGGTTTTCGTGTGATTCATGTGCTATGTATGCATGTTATGATGATTGTGCTCCTTTGTTGCTCCATTTGGAGACATGTGAAATGCAAGCATGTGCATGAAAAAGTAAATTGTAAGTTGGGGTATAGTTTGAGAGACAAAATTCCTGACCAAATGTAGCACTTAGATGGTATAATATATGCTAAGGATGTAGGATGCATAAACAACCTTAGGATGTACCAAAATGCATTCGGTAGGTTGTGTATTCTTTCGAAATATCATGGTGGTTTTGTTAGTCATTGTGGTGTCTCCGTCCTGAACAGGTGGTCATTTTCCTGAGCATTATAGCACACCACAAGAAGAATTGTATAGTCAAGCGTGACTTCAAGAGGTCGGGCCACACGATTAGTCTTGATTTTAAATGAGTGTTGAAGGTTGTTCTTCGGTGCCATCACATGCTCGTAGCAATCGAATCCTGTCATTCCAAATCTAACCAATGATCGGTGGAAGTGGATTGAGGTAATGTGTCTCTGTTGTTGGTTTGTTTAATTTGTTTATGAAAATTCGTATTTTGTCTTAATGTGTTGTTCATAAATTTTTCCCTTTCTTTTTTTGTGGTTAAAGAACGTGTTAATTTATGCAGTCTTTGATTATTACAAATATTGCAGGGTTGTTTAGGTGAGCTTGATGGCCCTTACAGACCGATTCGTGTCCCAGTATGCGACAAAGGTTGTTATTGATACCGGAAAGGCATGATATGCTTAAAAGTGTTGGGCATTTGCGATAGAAAAATGAACTTTATTTATGTCCTTACTGACTGGGAGGGATCCTCCATGGATGGGAGAGTTTTGCGTGAAGTTATGATGCGACCAAATGGATTTAAAATACCTCGAAGTATTACTTAAGCAAGGTTTCCCTTATTTAATATCGTCTTCGTTAGGGTTAAATACACATTGCCCTATAAAAGTAAATCATTTGTATCTATCATCCCTTCTACAAAATGTAATAGTTATCCCACATCAATTAATTTTTGGGCGAACCCTTACTGTCTGTTGTGTATTCATATGTGTTTATCATGTTTGTAGTCATTGAAACTTATATGGACCCTTAAAATGTGACATTTACACTAAAATATGTTTCCTACATATTCTATATTTTTAATACTTCCAACGCACATTGATTCACATACAACTTTAGTTAATTGATTTTGTAATTTATTACTGTGAAAAAGATTTCATCTAGTTATTTAGATCTAATGCAACAATAAAGTACTTATTTAAAATTCAATTTTAAAAATTAGAGATGAAATTTTAATGTATTTTTAATAATTCTAAGATGTATATGTCATGCTATTGAATTCAAATTTACTATTGTCAACCATTGATTTCTATTTGATATACATCCTTGAATAGAAGGAACATATATTAATTTACATGAAAAATAACGACACCATCCATGTTGAATAGAATACCACAATGAGATTCTTTTTGAACAGACAAAATTCACTTTTAATTTAATAGAAGTATTTTTAGAAATGTTAACATAACCTTATGATTTTTTTAATATTCACATCGACATGAATCAATTACCTTATATTTTTTTTTATATAAAAACAATTTCTTGGATACATAAGAGTTTGAAATTGAATTCAACGTATTACATATAGTAAATGATTTTCGTAATTCAATGGTATATATATACGTTGATTTTTTTTTAGTTCAAGACACATAATAGTACTTTTTTTGGGCTATATTTATAATTTAGGGGGGCAAAAGAGTTCTAGTTGTATGGTTGAAGGGGAGAAAAATATTTAAGTTGTTTTCTTAACGTATTGTTGTTGTTCTGGTAGTGACTTTGCCCTAATAAAATGCAGTGAACTTTGCAGGGAATTATTACTTATGTGATGCCGGGTATACGAACGACGAAGGCTTTCTTGCTCCTTTTAGAGGCACATGGTACCACCTAAAGAAGTGAGGCTCGGAATATCTACATCCATAGATTGCGAAAAGAGTTGTTCAACCTGAGGCATGCAAAAGCTAGAAACATCATCGAAAGAACTATGTTGAATGAAATCATCGAGAAACAATTCATCACATTAAACCTTCCCAACAGTGGTCAGACATGCGCAATCAGATGGCTAACTCTATATTGAATGAATGGGGATATCTCCCGTGAAACCTTTGGTCTTTGCATTGGCCATTTATTTCATTTATGGAATCAATATATGAATTTCTGACTTTTTCTCAAAGTACAAGGCGTTGAGTATGATAGAGTGGCTAACCAAGTGACCATAGTAATGAATATGTTGCCTTACACAAAGAAAACATAACCACATCCCCAAACCCTTCTATCTAAAGTTTGTTTTCTATTTTTGGTACAACTAATTATTTAATTTGATACATATTTTCATGATCTTAATTTCGTTATATGCACTACTTGACAGGAGCCAAAAATGTATTAGAAGCATCACAATCATGGCTGCGACTGGTAGGGTGAGTTGCATTTCATTTATTGCAAGAAAAGGGCTCTCTTTCACATTGAGCTTCCGGACAACTACTGCGATCCTATGCTATACTTTGATTCCTCGTTAGCAGGGAAGGGTTGAAATGGCTTGTTCTTGGGCAGAATAACATATTGCACAAGTAACCTATAATATGATGCTAGAACAATGGGTTGATGAAAGACTGCATACTTTTAGTTAAAGAATGAACATATTCATTCATGTAATCTACATCATGATAAAGGAAATAAAGATATAGAGAAAAAAAAACGTTTTAAATAAGTGCAGTATGTGACAACAACTAAAATTGACTACTACTCGCAGAGGACAAACTTTGCTAATTCATTTTTGCAACTTGGAAATGCAAATGTGAATAGGAACCACCATGGTGTCATTCATGAAGCCAACACCATGGCTTCTCCATGTTGGCCTATAAATACCCACAAATGTTTTTTAAGAACACACCCTTGCCACACCCGCACTTGCTCACCGAAGAAATTGAATTTACTTTGTTATATGAATTACATAGTATGCCTGTGACATCTATTGCCAAATGTGCCGCTTATTTTAGACTAGAGAGCATGTCAACATCCACATATAATCAAGTCGGTCATTGAAGAAGCTCGGCATGAAATGAAACATCGATTCCATTTGAATGAAGGATTCCATTTCTACAAGCGCCGAACCAATATTTTGCAATATCGGTAACAAAATTTTTAACTATCTCCTTCAATAAAATGGAGTCAGGTACGAGCTAACCCTCACAAGGATATTTGCCCATAACCACGTATGGGAACTCATGTGGCAGGTATGCAAATGATATTGCATGTAGTATGTTTTATTTACAATTGAGTTTTATTTATACAACTAAAAATTTCTTTTGGTTAATTGTAATGCTAACATCAATGCAGAACTATCGTTATGGTCTTGTGTACTGGCACCAAGCTGAACTGGCTTGGTTGGCACTGAAAGAGACATTCGGAGAGGTCCTGAACACAGGCGATAGTGTAGATCCCCTAGCAAAGTAGTTGTTGGATGCGCATTACGCCACTAATCACCCTTCACAACTAGCTTAATAGTTTGTATTTTACATATGTCTGTTAATGTCACTTTGGCCAATGTGTAGTATAACGATTACTTCAATTTAGTATTATTCAATCTAATTTCAAGTGGAGTTATATTGCCACGGGTCCTTTTCCTATAGGTAAGGTTTTCAATTTTCAAAGTAACAATTATCAAGAAATTCACTACTAGGGAACTTCAACAGTTCAAAGCAACACAATAACAGGAGTCACAACATTTTAAAATAAAACCAACAAAAAACACACAACTAAAAAACACTTCGACCTAAAACGAAAGACTTCCAGACATGTTTGATCCACATGTGGGTGAAACCAACGACATCTTTCAATGAAACCATGCACCTAAAAAAAATCAAAAACAACTACTATGAAGCACCGAACGAGATTGTCTTTAGTAGGGCTAAGGAGTGCATTTGTTGACATCTCAGTCGAATATTTCACATAGGCCATTCCAAGCTAGGTGACCTCAATGCCAATAAATAATGACCATTGGATGAGTCTGAATTATTAAAAAAGCATCAAGTCCAACTTTTTTTTTTAATGAAGCACAAATTTAAATTAAAGAAACATTCGACAAATAGGGGATATTATATTAGAAGGACTTTGGAGTAAAATAAAATCAAAAAACCGAAGGAAAACCTATTGGATTTTACATCACTTGCATACGTATCACCTCATTATTCCACTTTTCCGGCCCTGGAACAAAATCCATGGGCACTCAACAAAATCATGTTGTGGTACTACAAGACAAATTTTTTTGATTTTACAACTCAAATTAAAGTACACTTGCTAGGTAAAATGGCTATAAAGAAGGTCGCCTAGGCATCCACGGTATAGTAATAACAGTGAAAGTAACATTTTGGAAAAAAAAAAAACTTGCACGTTCCAATCCCTTTTCTTATTAGTAAGTATGTTAAATTTCAACCATGTCCTCGAGTATATACCAACCATATGCTTTGTGCATGGTTTTCATGTTGTCTATTTGGAATATCTTTTTATTATTGGGCATTTCTTTTCCACAACTTTTATTGTCACAATGAGTTGTGCAGCTCCTGCAATATCATTGAGCCTTTTTTTTTTTTTGGAAATACTTGGTCACTCAAGTTGTACTCCATCACCCCAAATTGTAGTTCTTCATTCTCGATTCTTTTTGTCCCGAAAGGTATAGCATTTATGTGGAATGCTCCGTTGAACAAAATGCTATACCTGTCGGGACAAAAAGAATTGGGAACGAAGAACTACAATTTGGGGTGATGGAGTATAACTTGAGTGATATGTTCAACAGACCATTCCACGGAAATGTTATACCTATCAGGGACAAAAAAGACTCAGGAACGAAGAAGTACAATTTGGGGTGATGGAGTATAACTTGAGTGACCAAGTATTTCCAAGAAAAAAAAAATGCTCGATAATATTGCGGGAGCTCCACAACCCGTTGTAGCCTGTGGCCCTAATAGTGCTCATCATGAGGTGACAATAAAAGTTGTGGAAATACTCGATAATAAAAAGGTGTTCCAAATAGACAACATGAACACCATGCGTGAAGCGTACGGGTTGGACTCGAGGACACGCAGAAGAGGAAAAACTCACAATTTCATGATCTCACAAGCTCGAGAAGTTGAAGTTGGTGGTTGTTCTTTCAAAGGATGCGGGGCTAATATTTGGTCTAGTTTTTTGTTGTATCTTGTACTCTTCCCAAGCAAATATGCTTATCTTTCTCTTTATATATATTAATTTTGTGCCTATGGAGGCACCAATTGCCTAAAATGTAGTTTGGGAGTTAATTAATCTACTCCAAACGCGGTTGGGCCAACTATCCAATAACATCAAACCACGTGGAAATTCATTTTTTTTTAAAAAGAATGGCCAAATTAATGATACAACCAAACCATAGTTAAGAGTTGACTCTAATTTGGTGGGGGGGGGGGGCGGAAAGAAGAAGAAAAAACTAACAATATAATTAGTGTCCAAATTAAGCCAAACTTAAAAACAGAATCCAATATTTTTCATCAGTTAGTCACCGTAAATTAAGCCAAACTTCAAATCATTCTCTCTTTCTAATCTTTTGTTGTGCAATTTTTAGCAAATAACAAACTTTTTCTGACTTTTCTCATCATTAGATAAAATATGTAATTTCCCCAGAGAAAGGTCAAATTTTCTTGTAGAGCCAGTTGTTGCCCCATCAACTCCGCCATTATATGATTAAATTACTTGTGTAAAAATAAAAAAAATTAGTAATCAACCATTAAATTACAAATACAGTTTAATTTTCTTTGCTATGTGACTTGCACCAGAGTATTAATATCCCCAGAAAATGGTAATATTTTCTTCTGTTGTTAAATTATTGATTGGCTTAGGCCAATTTATCTAAATTCCTGTCGACTTCTTTCAACTTCTGTGCTCGTCAAGTTGAAATGATCCCAGACTTCTTTCTATGTATCTTGATCTAATAAATGAAAGTTTTATTGCAACTAAAATGAATATTCAATTACAACTTGTTTGCATAAATTTCCCTCGGCCGTGCCGAAGTGGCCGCTTAGGGTTCGGACCGGCTGAGTTCGATTGGAAAGCAGCCGATTCGAAGTGAGCTTTCTTGTGTTTTGGTGCGGGCGTGCTAGTGTGCAGGAGCACACAAGTGGAAGTCTTGAGGTTCGAAGTGAACGTGATGTGGTTCGAAGTGAAACTAATGTGAGTTGAAGTGAAACAATGATATGGTGTGCCTAAGACTTCTATCTGAAAAACGATTGAATTGGAGTAAGCAAACACTACCCCTAAGGTTCTACTTGCCTACAACTTAATGTAGGACTTAATAATTTAGCACTCTCGAAATCGAAAAGGGTCGAAAAAGCTTTAAACCGAAAAGGAAATATATTCGAAGACTATAGCTACTCGCCACAAGGACTTTACAAGACTCGACTACAGACACACACATTGATGACTCAGGCCATATCTATGATAGAGATGCATTAAGCAGTCCCTAAGAACTCTAGCTGCAAATCGGCCACATTGATGACTCCGGCCATATCTACCTGTGGTTGTATTCAGAGGCTGATCACTCCGACGAGCATTGATTGACTCCGTCTGTACTCCTCTTCATGCATGCGCTCGATATGAATGCTGGGTACCACTTTGCCGCATTGGTATCTCACCTCGAACAGGGCCCAATCCGAGTGAGTGATGGCTACGACTTCGTGATGTTACGGAATGAGTGCATTGATATCCTCACTTCGAGCGGAATGAGGTATGGCTACAAACACCCGTAGCGGTTTTCTACCTACTTGAACTAAAGCTATTCTTTGTTCATTTAAGCTAAAAAATCAGAGAAGTGTGGACTTCTTGATTGAAAAAGTTGTGTTGATTGTTGATTGACGTTGTGCATGTTTATGAAGAATTCAACTCCCTTTTATAGGTCTCAAGCTGCTGCTACATCCCTTTATTCTTGGAGCCGGGAAGATTTATTCAAACCTGGCCAAAAATGAATGGCCATCCTTACTCCTAGAGGTGGCAGTTGTTGCCATCTTATTTAAATTTCAAATATTAACATCACATGGCCTTTATTTTAGGCATACGTAGATATAACAATGCCTATTTTTAGCCACTCTTGTTATTCTCTATCTAACAACCCCTAAAAATAAGGGATTTGAATTTAAATTTATTATTATATTTATTCTATTTTCTATCTTTGGCCGACTGGGCCATGGACCGTTATTTCACTCCGGATTGGGCCTCTAACATGGGCTCCTGTGCGCGTCGAAATCGCTTGGGCCCAATCAATTTATTCCGGTGTGGCCAAAAAGGCTAACATTAGCCCACTCCGAATTTATTAAAAAATTTATTTTTTTGAGCCCAAACAATGCCCCCCGCAAGTTGTGGTCAATTAGTACGATTTGACCATAACTTGATTTAAACTTTAGCGCCAGTATTTTTGGCGGCTCTTTTGTTCATGCTTGCCATATCTCAGTTTTCTCATACTGCTGTAAGTGCTGTGGCCTTCATGTTGCCACTAATGTTCTATCGTCAGGCCATGAGAATGTCACTACGGCACTTTCTACAACGTCCCTCATTTATTCTTTTATGGATATATTCAAATACCCTCCTCTTTTTCTGCTTACCCCGACTAACGGCTGTTACTGGCGCCATCATGATGGCGTCCTTTGAGTGCCCCAACACTAGCCGTTTCCAGTATCATCCCACGCCTGGAACTCTCATTATTTCTTGACTCCTAATCTCCTAACCATTCTAAACTCCTTACGTGCTCTCTCCAGAAAAAATAGGACTCTTCTTCAGTCGTTACTTTTTGACTTTTTAAAGAAGCCCTTTTCTCAGTCACCCGTCTTCATCGTCACCTCTACTCCCTTACTTTCCCAAATTCGAAACCCTAACTTCTCCCTCACTAATGGCGTCTCAAAATTCCACCATTTTTACCTGTGAAGGCTCCCATTCTTTGGGTCCCACCATTAGCGGGGATATCCCTCGCGATCATCCCCGTGACCTAGCTCATTTCGAGGAACGATTGCCGTACCCGGAGGGCCATGTTTTTGGCACCTCGGTTCGCAACTGGCTATGGTCTCCCAACTCTTCTGTCCATCGTGACTTCACCATCTGGTGCGCTCGTGTCGAAGCCGTATACGGCCCGCTGTGGAAAAGTATTGGGATTTATGAACCCATTCAGGTTTCGAAATCTCCATATTCTCTCGACATGGGTTTTCTTCAGGCGGCGCTGCCGTTTTGGTACCGTCTTGACAACACTTTTCACTTCGCCGCCGGCCCCATGACCATAACCCTTCTCGATTTGGAACAGCTGGCGGGTTTCAGTTCGTCTGGTCGCCCAATTAGTGTTGACGTCAAGTATGAAGATCTTGATGTTCCAGAGCTTTCCCACCTCTCCCGTGAGAGCAAACCCTTGACGAGCTACGGGCACATCATTGCCCATTTTGTTAACAAAGCCACTCCGGTTACCAATGAAGAGCACGTCTGATTCCTTGCACTGTGGTTGTGCAGGTACGTATTCTGCAGCCAATCTTGCCAACAAACAATGAAATTTTATTACATGGCTGGGGCAATGGCTGCTAGTGCCAACTTCGCTCTGGGCCCGCGGTGCTTGCCTTTGTCTATAAGGGGTTGCGTAAGTTGGTCAAAGTGAGGCAGGACCCCAAGAAAAGGGAGATACATCACGGCGGGCTCTGGCTGGTGCAGATGTGGCTCCAGGCCTATTTCCCTCACCTGTGCGCCAAAGCTACTGGCATGAGGATGGATAAGGAGCTCTTTGCCACCTTTTTGGCACGCACCAACGTTTCCACTGCCAACCCCGGACGAGCTTTCATTCGATTTTACCTCCCGCAGGAAGGCAGCATTCCCGATTGGAATGTGCTATGCAGTGGTGACCCGGCGTTCTATAGCCATGGGTCTCATTCCGTCCATACTGGTGACCGGAGGAGGTGGGCTTCTTTTTTAACCGCCAGGGACTTGCCTTATTGCTTGCATTTTGACAATATGGTCTCCAGCCGTCTCCTGCCATACGCTCCTCACTACGTGGCCCGTCAATTCGGCCTGATTCAATCTCTACCCTCGCCGGTCGTGACAATCAACTCGTCACGGTTCAAGTTGAATAAGTACAAGAACCAGGGGATAGACGTCTTTAGGGGTCTGACCGACAGCTCCTCGCGTCGTATGGATGACTTTGAGTTTATTTACTTTGCGTGAGACCCAAGGGCCACTTCGTCTTTTCAGTCCTGGTGGATTGATTACCTGAAGCGTTCTCGGACAGATCCTGCACACGCGGCTGTGGCCCATTTTACCTTCTTGACCGTGCCTCCGAAGGTGGCCACTGACGTGCCCTTCCCCGAGGACGTTCCCGTTAAATCTGCTCCAGGCAAAAAAGGTATTGAGAAATTTGAACGTTTTTACAATGTTACCTGGAACCCCCTTGACCGTGATGGCTGCATTAGGCAAGCTTCGATCACATTCTACGAAAAGAAGGAAAAACTGATAGCTAGGGCCAAAGAGCACTTTCATACTGCTAGGAAGAAATTAGAAGACCGTGCTCCGCATTGGTTCACCTTTTACAAGCCATTATGTTTAATGCCCCCCCCTTACCTGATTTTGTTCCATGGGTAACTATACCCGACCTTCCCCTCGAAAGACCCTTGAGCTTCCATGACGAGGTTACATTCAGTGGTTTGTTTGTTGATGACCCCGTGGGAGTTCGTAGGGTTGAGCTCTTTGGACTTGCCGTTCCTTTTCGAAGTAATGCAGTGACCATAGTAGGGGAAGGTATTACCTTCAGCCTTATTTCTTGCGCTTTGGTTTTGTTTTCGCATAGTTGTTGAATTTTTGCTCGTTTTGTCTCTTAGGATCCTGCAAGAAAACTGAGGCTGTGGTATCTGCTGCTGCTGCCATCCTTGCCGGAATTCCCATCCCGGCTCCAAGTCCTGCATCTGCGTCTGCACCAGCCCCTACCAAGGTGGGTACCCGTCGATCCACCCGTCACTTTCGCTCCACAAGGGTTGAAGGAGTGATCGAGGTGTCTGATTTTGAGGAAGATGAACCTGATCAGGTATTTCTTCTTTGATTTTCTCTTCCTGTTTTTCACGTTGTTGATTTCTTTTCTTTGTAGGCATCCAGTCGAAGCAAACGTGCTATCCCAATCGAAGCTAGCTCGAAGCGGCCGCGTATAAAACAAGTGGCGACGAAAAGGCGCCTAGTGATGCCTGCCTCCTCTTCCGATTCCTCTCCGACTGGTACTCCTTCTGCCTCTGTTGGCCCTCAAACTGAAAGTGTTGAGGAATCTCCTTCTGAAGGGATAGACATCGATGCGACCATTGACCGGATTCATGCTAACCTTACCGAGGCGGGTTACACATCTGCAGATATTCCAGGCCTTCTTCCTACCAAGAAGGATATGCTGCCTCCTCCTCTCCCTGTTAAAGTGACTGAGGTAATATTTCTTCGGCTCGTTCCTGCTCATTTAATGTTGTTCTTTTCTGACCTTTGATTCCTACAGGCTGTCTCTCAGCTCGCTGTTCAGGCTCCCTCTACCACCTCTTCGCTGCCAGAGACCCCGGCCGGTAGTTCCCAGGTACAGTCATTCTTCTTTGATATGCTCCCTTATTAGTTTTTCGTATTTTAACTCCTTTTGCCCACAGGCGGTTTCTCCTCTATCGTTATCCGGTTCAACTCCTTTGAGTAGTGCTAAGGAGATGGTGGACCTACTGGACTCCATCTTAGGAGATGCTCCTATCCCTGAAGTGGCCACGCACCTTTTCGATGCCCGCGTTCAAGAGTTTAAAGGACTCCTTGCAGGAGTAGACTCCGAATCTGCGCCGGCCATCTTTGGGACGAGAAAGGATCTAATCGATCAGATCCTACAAGAAGTTGCTCGCCTCACCATGGCGCCCAACAGAAGACGATTTTATGAGGACTTTGCAAGGAACCTCCCAAGTCTTGGGACAAAATGTGAAAACAACCATGCCTTCATCCAAACTCCTCATGTCTCTAGCACAGGCCCTCTGGTTGATAATCTGAAAACTCTACGACTTCAACTGCACCAAAGGGCTGGACGGCAACTGGAGCTATCCACTACGTGAGAAACTTTGTCGCCGAGGTGGAACGTCTGCGAAAACTTATTGACGAGGTGGACCAGCAATTGCTCCATCTTTCTGGTGAGCTTGACCAGCTCAAGGCTGATTCCGATGCCCAAATCAAAGCCTATCAACAAGCCAAAGAAAGAGACTTGGAGTGGAAATGTCAGGTCGAAACTGCCTCTGCCGAACTTGACGAGGTGACTACCTCTTTGCATTTATTCTTTGCTCGCTTTCGAGCTGATTTCCTGGGCGAAGGGACCCCAAGGGTCAGTGAGGTAGGAGGGCGTGGCGTTGGTCACCTGGCAGAAGCCACTTCGACCTCTAACCAACCAGCGAGCGAGGCGGCTGGTCCAAGTGGTACAGCTCAAGACAAGGATGCCCCGGCCATCTAATTTTCTTAGTCTTTTCAGTTTTATAGCCTGTGTGCCATTTTACAAATGGCAGCTTGTTGCAGGAACAAATTTTGCTCTTTATTCTGAATTCTTAAGCTATTCTTGGCTCAATTTTGCTATTATTTCGATTCTTTTGGCCTATCTAGTTTCATCACGCTATTTGGTTTGCTTATCTTAAGATTCCTTCAAAAAAACATTTATATGTGGAAAAGAAACCTCCTAAGCGTACAAATGGCCTGATTGAATCAAGATAAACAAATGAGCAAAAAACATCCTAAGTATGGTTGGCCTTAAAGGCCATTTTGACTTAGGCTAATTCGGCGTTCTAATGGCAATGTCTCCCACAAGGTAGGGTGATATTTCTTCAAATATTTGCCATTAATTGGATCCCTGAGCAAGTTTCCATCCATACTTTCTAGCAAATATGCTCTTCCCCAAGTTATTGAATGGATAGAAAAGGGGCCCTCCCAATTTGGGCTCCATTTCCCTAACACAGCATCTTTTTTGCTCCAAAGGAAAGACGACTTTCCACACCAAGTCTCCAATTTGGAACCTCTTGGCCTTGACCTTTCTATCGTAGGCTCTAGCAACCCATTTCTTCTGAGCCTCAATGGAGTCTAACGCCTATATCCTGG
The DNA here is from genome assembly GCA_026212405.1 of Petrea volubilis. Lineage (NCBI taxonomy): Eukaryota > Viridiplantae > Streptophyta > Magnoliopsida > Lamiales > Verbenaceae > Petrea > Petrea volubilis. Next base: position 25,087,212 of record CM047873.1, on the reverse strand, counting down.
TGTTTTCTACGGCGTCTAGTTCGTCTACCATCTTGCAACGGTATTCTTCAATGGTGAGATTATTTTGTTGAGCGATCTGTGTAGATCTTACGTTGATTTCCATGGGCAGCACTGCATCGTGGCCATAGGGGAGTCGAAACGGGGTGGTTCCTGTGCTGGTGCGCTTGCTCATTCAATAAGCCCACAATGCTTCGGAGAACAATAGGTGCCACGCTCTATTTGAAATGATATTCTTTAAGGTCTTATTGGTGGATTCGGCTTGTCCATTTCCTTGTGCATAATCCGGCGAGGAATGTGTAATCTGGATGCCATACGACGTGGCAAAAGCCTTAATTTCAGACCTTGTGAACATGGTTCCCCTATCTGTTACGATGGTCTGGGGAATTCCAAATATATGTATTAGGTGCTCCCTGATGAATCTGACTACCGTTCCTTGATCGGTTTGCTTGAGGGGAATGGCTTCTACCCACTTGGTGAAATAGTCTGTGGCAGGGATAATGTGGCTATGCTGTTTCGAAGAGGGAGGAAAAATGGCCCCTATTAGGTCGATTGGCTAACATCGGAATGGCCAAGGTTTGATAATTAGATTCATTTCTTCTGCTGGCACTCTCTGAATTGGGCCATGCAGCTGACATATTCCTTGAGCACTTGGAAAACCTCTCTAAGGTGCTCGAGGTGGTCTCTCTCTTCCGGACTTTTCACAATCATATCATCCACATATACTTCAATAATTCGCCCAATTAATTCTTTAAATATGAGGTTTACTAACCGTTGATAGGTCGCTCCCGCATTCTTCAGTCCGAAGGGCATGACCAGGAAACAGTAAACTCCCATCTCCACTACAAACGAAGTCCTGGGCTGGTCCTCCGGGGCCATTGAGATCTGATAGTACCCTTGATAGGCATCCATCATACTCATCATTTCACAACCCGCTGTGGAGTCCACAAGTTGGTCAATTCGAGGGAGTGGGTAAGGGTCCTTGGGGCAAGCCTTGTTAAGATTCGTGAAATCATTGCACATTCTCCATTTGCCTTGCCCTTTCGGTACCACTACCACATTACACAGCCACTCCGAGAAGTGTATCGGCGTGATATATCCGGCTTCCAGCAGTTTGTTCACTTCTCCCTCAATAATCCGGTTTCTCTCGGTCCCGAAAACCCTTTTCTTCTGCTTGACAGGCTTGAACGTGGGGTCGACGTTCAAACGATGCACAATAACCTCGGGACTAATTCCAGGGAAATCCAAAAGTACCCTTGATAAGCATCCATTATACTCATCATTTCACAACCGCTGTGGAGTCCACAAGTTGGTCAATTCGAGGGAGTGGGTAAGGGTCCTTGGGGCAAGCCTTGTTAAGATCCGTGAAATCATTGCACATTCTCCATTTGCCTTGCCCTTTCGGTACCACTACCACATTACACAGCCACTCCGGGAAGTGTATGGCGTGATATATCCGGCTTCCAGCAGTTTGTTCACTTCTTCCTCGATAATCCGGTTTCTCTCGGTCCCGAAAACCCTTTTCTTTTGCTTGACAGGCTTGAACGTGGGGTCGACGTTCAAACGATGCACAATAACCTCGGGATTAATTCCAGGGAAATCCGAAGGTTGCCACGCAAATACATCTTTATTTTCACGAAGAAACTGGACAAGCATCACCTCCTTAGCTGGGTCGAGCTGGGCTCCGATCTTGGTAGTTTTCTCAGGATTCCTTGCCTCCAACTCGATGGCTTTAGATTCCCGGTGGGCTCGATTCTACTATCCTCGAGCTTTTGCATTTTCGAGGGAATCATTGCCAGCCCCCCAGAGACGCTGTCTGAGCTTGCTTCGGGGGATTTCCTTTTCTCGGGCCCAGGTTTCATTCCCAGTGAGACGGAATAGTAGGTCCATGCATCTACGACGTCACATCTCGCTTGTTCGATCCCAGCCTTGGTAGGAAACTTCATCATGAGGTGGTAGGTGGACACCACTGCTCTGAACGCATTAAGTGCCGGTCGGCCTAAGATCATGTTATATGCAAAAGGGGCGTCCACCAATAGATAATTTATCATCAGCGTCCGTCTGTTGGGCTCCTGGCCGAGGAACGTTGGCAGCTTGATTTGCCCCAGGGGGTGAATTTGAGACCCCCCAAAGCCCACCAATGGCGTCATTACCGGCTCCATGTCCAACTTGCCCATATCCATCTTTCTTAGCGTCGAATAGAATAGGACATTAGCCGAGCTACCATCGTCAATCAGCGTCTTTGTGATGGCGAAATTGGCCACATCTGTTGTTACAACCATAGGATAATCTGGTTGCTCGGCTAAGCCTTCTGGGTTCTGCATCGGGACTCTGTCGCTTTCGTTGAATTCTATTGAGCAGCCTTCAATCGTGTTGACCTGTTGGGGGTGATCCAGATCCTCGAGGGCAAAACGGTCATACCGGAGCTTCCTGCCAACTTTCTTTCGCGAGGATCGGGTATCTCCCCCTTCTGGTCCCCCAGCAATTATGAGAATAGTACCTTTCATGGGGTGGTTGCCGCTCATTGCTCTCTTTCCTGCTTTTTTCGAGGCCTCCGGGAGCCTTGGGGAACTTTGCCTCCTAGGGTCCTCGACCTGTCTCGACCGATGGGGGAAGCTTGATTGTCGTAATATTCCAGTTTTTTGACAAATTCCTGTAGCTTCCCACCTCGGATCAGTGCCTCAATCTCATCTTGTAAATTATAACAATCTTCCGCGTTGTGCCCATATTGCCGATGGTAGGCACAATACTTCCCGCTCCTCCGGGCTTTCTTCCCCTCGGGTATCCTCTTAGGCGTTGAGAACGCATGGCACCCGAGGAGGGAGAAGATCTCAGCCAGGGTCTTGGTGAGGGGGGCATATTCCTTGTACTTTCTGGTCGGCTCCTTCCTTTCCTTGCCCCTTGCTTTGTCGTCCCGGGACTTGGTGCTTCCCTCACCCTTAACCTTTGGCGGGTGCTTTATCAGGTTGAGTTCCTCCACCTCCATATACTTGGAGGCCAGTTGCTGTATCCCAGCAATGGTACGTGGGGCCTACATGATGATGGCCTCCGCGCACTTCTCGTTCTTCAGAGCCTGGTACAATGCATGTCTGACAAACTCAACCCCTATGTCCTCCACCCTGAGGAGCTCATTATTGAATCGCTCCATGAAGGCACGTAGGCTTTCATCTTCTTTTTGGATTACCCCATACAGGTGAGTATGGGATAGCTTGGTGGACATCTTGGCAGCAAAGTGATTCAAGAAACGGTCCGCCAGTTCCTTATAAGAAGAGATGGATTGGGGTTCCATCTTCTTGAACCACGTAAGAGCTATCCCCTGGAGGGTGGTGGAGAAGAGACGAGCCCACACGTGGAGGTTATTGGTAGCTACCCCCACTACATCTTCATAATGGGTTAGATGCTCCATGGGGTCTGTAGTGCCATCATAACGAGGTAGGCTGGTGGGCATGCGCTCATCAGGAGCTAGGCGGGACTCTGCAATCTCCAAAATGAAGGGTGACCTCTCCAACCGGTGGTTATAGGGGGGCAGGTTTCGCGTGATTTCTACCCTCACACTCCTATCTTCCCCACGCCGCTTGGATAGCCGATCAATCTCGTCCTGCAAATCGCTGACCTGTTGGCGCATGCGAGCTAACTCCTCCGGTTTCCTTCCCTTCGCGGGCGCGGACGGTGACCACCGGTACGGGACCTGGCGGGAGCGTCCGCGGCGTTACGTCTAGGAGGAACCCGGCGGGTGGCGATATTTCCAAACTCAGCCACCTCCTCCTGATGATTACGTCGATGGCTCCCCTCTCGCGGGGAATGACTTCGTGAGTGGGCAGAATGCTCGCTACGGCGGGAGGCGGCAGGAGGTCCTACCTCATTTGGTGAAGGAGATAGTCCCCCAGATAACAATCGGATTAATGTTTGGTCATCGCAGGCCCCCAACAGTTGCCTAACTCGACTGATGGGGCGGGTGACCGTATGTTCGGCTTGCTGGGTGTCCATAGCATGGACCGGGGCGGGGTTGTGTGAAGGACCCACCTCAGGGCCAGCGAGTGGAATGGGGGCAGCAGGCCCTTTCCCTTTATCTATCGCATTAACGGCTTCCTCCGCCCGTTGGGTCATTTTAGGAGGGTCTCGGTAGCCCCTCTCTGAAAAAGTATCGGACATGTGGGTTCGCCGCGTATTCACCATTCTTCTTCCGGAAAATCACCTCTTAGACAGGATTAGGCCCTTTCTCTAGCGCCAAAATGATGCGGTCCGTTTCTAGTCTGACCACGTTCTAGGATAGGATTTGCTCCAAGAGTAGTTGCTGGTGGCCCACCTGTCAAAGAAGGAGGAACACACGTGAGACTAGCCGGTTTTGCCCCGGCGTAGGCTCTCCGACGCTCAAGTCAGTTTGAGGATGGAAGGGTGAAGAAGACGATGAACAGTAATCATAAACCAGTGTGTTAGGGTTTAGAGTATAAGATATGTCTTACTTCTTGGGTGGAGAGCCATTGGGGGTTTTTATATGAGAGTGAGGAGCCTTGAGGTGACATGGTTGGTGGGAACTGGTTACATTCGGCACTGTAGTGCTGACAGTCACCTTTTGTCCCCTCCATGAATCTTATTGGCGGTTGCTCTCCCCCTTCATTAATGAGCGGCCATGATGGCAATAAATGGGTATCCTGGGCATTTATGACCCAGGATTGTATTTATGACTTGGCATTTAATGAGCTGGAGACTGATGGGACGGACCCATGTGCCACTGTGAGGCGTTAGGTGGTAGTAGGCTGCGCTTGTCAGAAATCGCCAGCTGGACTTACCGCCGTTGGATGTCAAGCCCATAACGGTTAAGTATGGGATCTCGCCCTTGACAGGGGCGTGCTTCGAGGGCAGCGATTCCCTTTGAGGATCCCCGTGACGTTGCCCAAGCCTCACTTAAGCCTCATGGGGTCCTCGAGGGAGTTCGTCTTACAAACCCTTTCGAGGGCCGTCATTGTGTCCAGGGTCTTATTTCACCACTTAAGCGATTTATAGACTTGTGTCTTTGAGGTTGGGTGAAGTGGCACCTGACTCGTCATATATATATCTAAACATATATATATATATAATATGCTATATATATGTATATAATATATCTAATCATTTATTATATATATCAATATATATAATATGCATATATTAGTATATATAAAAAATATATTCTAAATTGATACAATGGGCCTGAGCCGGGCTGGGTTGGGCTATCTCCATCAAACCCAATAGGTAATGCCACCCTTGAACCGACCCAGCCCGCCTGTTATTGTTCATGGGCCGGGCTTGATGGGGCTGGGCCACCGGGTTCGTGCGATGGCCCGGCCCATTTGACATCTCTTTTACTCCTATAGAATTAGAGAAAATTACTGGAAAATCCTCTAAAGAAGACTTATTTTCTAATAATTATATGAAATTATTTGTCAATCTAAAAATCAAGCCTTTTAAATTGAACTTATTTTCAAATAATTACATGGAATTATTGTCGATCCACAAATCAAACTCTATAAACTTTTCATCTAAAATGTTAATTATTAACTTTTACCTCATACCTAAATAAAATAACTACCCTTTATTTTTTTTTACATTGATTTTTATTTTGATAGTCAATTATGAATTAATTTTATATGTATATTAATATTTTATTCGTGGAGAAATATTTTTACTCATTACCAAATATTTTACTTTTTCGATCATGGCAATGAATTTTTGGTGAAATTAAGATAAGATATTTGTTGTCCACTTGGATACTATTTAAGTGGTATTTTTAATCGTTGCATTTGTGTATATGACTTTACTAGTAGTAGTGAGATGTTGGAGGTGATGACTCAAAGATTGATAACATATTGTTAGCAATGCTTAGTTGGGGGGGGGGGGGGGGGTAGATTTCAAAGTGAATTAGAGCGTGATAGGTATTTGGGTAAAAAGAAAGAGAAAGATATTCCTGACTTTAATGTTCTTCGAAGGTGGAAGATGAAAGCCCACTTAATTCCCATTTTATCAAGATTGGCTCATGATTTGTTTTCCTATTCTTGTATATAGTGTTGCTTGGGAATCGGCATTTAGTATGTTGGGACGTATTATTGATGATTTTAGAGCCTCATTGACTCCTAGAATGTCCAAGTACTCATTTGTGCTTAAAATTGGTTTTGCAATGAACCTCCAAAGCTAGCAGGTTAGAAAGAATACGAGCAAATGGAAAAGGTTGAAAAAGGTATACATATAAATTATAAACTATAATTTATAAATATTATAATAGCTCTAAATTTCATTACTTAAGCTCCTTATTTAATGATTTAAGGGGTAAATTCTTTTATTTTATTTTATTTTTTGTTTCTAGTTGTGGTTTCAAGTGTTGGAGTTGAGTCACTAGTCATCCACTTGTGATATAATTCATATATTTTGGTAAATTTTTATTTGAGTTTTTGTGTAATTCTTATTTATCTTTAGTTTTGTTATCTTTAATATTATATATGATTATTAGTCATAATGTCCTCCATTTTATCTTCTTTATTTTTTTTTACTATTTGTAAGATGATATCTGACATATGTGAGTCAAGCAATAAGCTAGATTTTTGGATTTGCAAAGTTGAAGAAGTTTAAACTCTCATTTAGAATTTAATTTTGATGTAGTTTCAAATTTGGGAATTAGTATTTGAATTTTGAATTCTTGAATGTTGAATGAATATTGAGACTCGTGTTTAGGGTTTGAAGTTTGAATTCTTGAATGTATCATTTAGAATGTATTTTAGATTACTAATGTCCTATTGAGACTTGTGATCTTAGATGAATGAATATTGATGTTGGATGTGCTAATGTTGATTAATTTGTGGATTTATTTGGAGATTATTTATTTGTATGGAAAATTTCTTGTAATCTGCGTAGTCTAATTTGTCAAAAAAAAAAAAAAAGGTTGTGTAGTCTCAAAAAGGACTGCTTGAGATTGGGTTGGATTTTTTGACTTTGAATTTGATTTGATCAAAACCCTTTGTTAAAAAATTGTTACAATTTCTATAGGAATGGATTGTAATTGCTAATGTTATAGTGTTTGAATCAAATCTTTTAGTTTAATTTTCTGTTCAGAAAGATCTTCATTTGAGGTTTCTACTTGTACTGAACTACTGATTGCAACAACAACAAATTGTTTTTTCCCTCGATTTTCGATTGACAACCGGAACTGAACCAACCGAGACCAGTTCAATTCGGTTTTCGATTTCCATGCCACATAATTGATTTATTCAGTTAATTGAACCGAATTTATATCTGAATGAACAGTCCTAATTATTTAGACGAAGGATGGCAACGGGTCCAATTTATACCCAAACCCGAATCCACGCCTAATAGGATGGGTTTTTGTGAGCCTAGCAGAGTTTGGGACGAGTCTCGAGTGTTGGTTTTAAAGCCTGGATCCGTCTTGAACTTGCCTTATTAATAATTTATATATATATATATATATTATTCACTATTTTGTATATTTATGTAATATGTATTTTTATTTTATGAAAAAATAAAATGTATGCTACATGTTACAAAGAAAAAAGATTATATTTTTACTTATTATAAATATTATATTATATTAATAAAATAAATTATACTTTTAATATATATATATATATATAATCATTTTTAAAGTTTTATCTTGATTTAAATAAACAAATGAACTGGGTCCATCGGGTCTGGAGAAGTTCCAATTCCAAAGAAATACCATTTGGGCTGGTCTCGGGTTTTGGCAAATCGGCCCCGTGGCTTATTTGAAAACGATTTAGAGTAACAATTTCTCCAAACACACACACACACACACACTTGCTTTTCACGCAACAGGGAGAAGGCAAAGCGAGAGCCATCAGCTTTGTACCTCATCCGGTAAGAATCCATTGCCATAAGTATGTATGGTGCGAGATATTTGTGGAAGTGGAACAAGTTTAATTAACAATTTTACTCCCTTTCTACCTAAAACTCACAACCCTACCTTTTGTTTTTTTGAAGACGAATCCCGTGAGGAATGTCCTGATCTAGCGCTTCGACAATATAAGGCTGGTCTGCTTTTTTTTTTTTTTCAAATAAAATTTTTATTTTGTTATATTTTGCTGGAATACTGATTGTGTTGGTGTTGTTGGCTTGCAGTTGTAGCGTTGATTCGGTCGGATTATAAGACTTAATTTTTTCCTGGTTTTGCTTTTGCTATAAATCAGTCGATATATGTAAATATTTGCGTATAATATCTTGAAGTGCAGCTCTGTGGTCTTTATGTCAATTTTGGTTATCACTAGGGTTGTTACTGTTGGTGAGGATTGATGTTTTCGGAATTTGCTGGTATGATGTTAGGTTTTTGATTGGAAAAATTATTATATGAATGAATTATTAACCAGTACATTGGAATTTAATTCCAAGGGGGAGCTTGTTCACATGTTATACGGAACACTATTTAATGTTTATTTGATTCTTGTCTAAAATATGAATAAAAACCGAATTTCCCTTTTCAGTTTGATACCGAACAAGAGCTATGGTGAGGTGCATGTTCCAAGGGAAAGTTTACGAAACATGCATTGGGGAAGAGGCTGGGAAATTGCCATTGTCAGTGGAGGAGGATTCCGATGGATTTGGGGGTGGAATGGAGTATATGAAGGAATGTATAACGAACTATCCCGAAATGGAAAATGTCCTCGAAGCCGAAAGCCTTCACGAGTTGAGAGCTGCAGCCTGCGCCACAATGATCATTGAGGACCATTTCGACCATCTCGGTCAACCCCGTCTGAAGATTGTGTTTGTCGACATTGGTGATTTTTTGTCAGATATCCCTTCAGAAGCCAGTAAGCACATCAAGACCATCATCAAGTTCGAGAAAGAGAGGGAGGAAAGGGAAGGTAGGCCTAGGCCAAGACTGATTTTCATAGAGCAAGATAGGGACTATTGGCCTGGCTCTGAGAAGGATCCGGATGTCATGGCACGGCGTGCTGTCAAAGAGTTGAGGGCTTACCCTGTAAGACCTGATGTTAAGGAGATTATTGTGCCCTGCTTGCCGGAGGAGGAAAAAAGGAGACTGCGGCCACCCCATTTTGCTGACACCACAGCTGAAAAGGCTTTTCACCTGGAGACTGAAAGACTGCGGTTCATGCGTTTTTATGATCCTTCCATGCCTGGAACAAAATTTGTGCTTGATCACTTGCCAGCAGAACGTGATTATGTCTTAAACAAATATAAGGAGGATCCAGGTATGCGTGTGTATATATCGTTCCTTACTCTTCTCGATGATTTTGCTTATGTGTATATATATGCTCTGAATTGCATCAAATGGAGGTCATGGATGGATTGCAATCCACATTGATTGTGTTTCTAACTCGACTTTCCACAGTTTAGATTGAGTTACTTTCTAGTGACTGAATGTTTCTAGCCTCTATTTTGCATGATTCCAACTTAATAACTATGCTTTGAATGCATCCATGTGACTTCCAACAGCACACACCCCCCCCCCCCCCCCCCACAACACACACACACACACCAACACCCAACACCCAACCCAAAAAAAAAGAAAGCCGGAAGCTATGCGTTGCTAATTGTATTTCGAAGTCTTTACCATGCAATACTTTGGGTTAAATAGCTGCCCCAAACTATACTGCGAATTATTTTCTTCGAATTTCTAATTTTGAAAATTTGCTAATCTAGTCACTTAAAATTTTTTTTTGATTGTTCAGATCTTTGGAAGGAATGGGTGCGTGCATCACAATATGACATGACATCTTCAGTCAATCAGTAACATCTCTGGCTTTCTTGCTTCTTTGCTTTTTTGGTGACATTATTGTATAATTTGTTCTGTATTTATATGTTTAGACTAGATTGTTATCTATATTACATTTCAACGATAATTTTAGATGATGTCATCTGTGATTATTTTAGATATGTTTCTCTGTGGCAGCATCAGCATCAACTTGGGTTGTCATATGTGCTTATTATTTTAGATATGCAATAGGATTTATTTGCTTGGTTTCATTTAGTTTGGTTTTTGTTCGTTCACAACAAGATGTGACTAAGCGATGTTTACTCGTTAACTGAACTAACCCATGGTGCGTGAATCAGATAATTCCAGGTTGGTCATCTTCAGTGTTCATACATGTTATAGTATGAGCACATTTATTCATATTGGGAAAAAGATAGTGATAACTGCTCATGTTTATGTCTTCAACTATATAACGTACCTAAAGCTAAACCATTTACTACCCAACCCCCGTTTGAACCTTGGCCACTCACTTTCTTGTATGGAAATGACATGTTGCCAAAGGTTTGTGTTTGGCCTAACTTAGAAGAACTATTAGAACCTTGCTTTTTTAGCTTAACGACTTGGTTTTTTCCATTTCGAGTCATGGTTTCAAATTCAAGAATGATCTGGAATATTATTTCTCTAATGCAGCAATAGTCGCATAGAATCATTTGACCCTATAGAATAAGCCAAACATAAAAAATCCATTGTGATATTAATTGATGGCATTGTGATATCGGTTAGTTGAATGTGCTTCGATTGTTGAGTGGTAGTATGGCTCCTGTTTGACATTTCATGTGTTGTTGGATTGGTTTGTTTTTAGTCATTAAGATGTACGTGGATGTGGATGGGTGGCAAGATGGTGATTGTTTCTTCTAGATCCATGTTTTCATGGATTCCCAACCATCATCTATGTTTTGAGTTGTACCTGTGTTAGCGAGAAGGGATGGCAACGGGTGGGTCTAAGGTGGGTTTGGCAGTCCTGGGACCTGCCACATTCCCACCCCGAGTTGCACCATCACTTCAGAGCCGCCGGACCTGCCAGATCAGGCATTAGTGCTTTCACCAGTTTGTAGTATTGCAATGAAACATAGTGTATGTGAGTGACAAACTAAATTTAAGTCAACCAAATAGGTATAATACACAACCAAAGAAAAAGAATGAAGTACTATTGAAAGTGCAAATTATCAGACTCGGCCGTAGATACTGTAAAAGTGCAAATTTTTAGTGCTTAACCGGGGTGGATGCAAGGCTTGTCCCCAGTTTATCTGTGGCGACTGCGGTTCGCCAAAGTGTTGTTGTTGTTGGATTTTTTTTTTTTTTTTGTTGCTTCACTGATTCAATTTTCCAATAACTTGGATTGAACCTCTTCTGAAAACTTGGTTCCTGTTGCATCGGATTGATGTGCATTGCCACTTAACACATGTGATTTGCACTTAACACGTGAGTGAAGAAAGCAAGTTAATGTTTAGTTTTGAGTCTTTAACTGCCAACCTTTTGAATTTAGTCATTCCCATAGATTATATTGCTTCTTTGCCAAATGTTGGTTTGTGTTTTCTGTTCTTATTATTCATTAGCAATTTCTGATTGAATGACTTCGAAATGTTGTGACTTTTCAGATCCTTTGAAGAAATGGAGGCGCGCAGCAAAAGTTCATGGTCCTGGACCTGATCAGTAACATCTTGGGTTCTTTTTGCTGCTTGGTCTTTCAGTGGAATTTACATTAAATACCCAAACCCTGAACCTAAGCCCTGAACCAAGTGAATTTTAGATGAGGTTTTCTACTAATTACAAGTATATTTTGTGAATGTAAATGGAAGTTCTTCCATTTCACAACGGTAATAGTGAAGACAACATACCTTCCATCTTGTGCATGCGCTTGACGGAAGTGTTAGAACCGTTCCCGAACTCGTATTCGTATCTTTTTTCTGAGTTTGCTGATTATCTTGCTGTTCTTGACCCCTCTTTATCAGTTGGATTCAATTTACAGTATGTGCGATCTTCTCATATGTACAAGGAAAGTTGATTTTCAACACATTCCAACCTCAAATTATTTGACATGATGCTTAATAATTATTTATTTATTTTTAGTCCCATTCCATCAATGTGTATATATATATATATATATATATATATATTCAGTCCCAAGCATGGTCACTGTACACACTATATTATACAGTAATCCTAGAATTTGGAAGGGCATTCTTAGCCAAAGGAGAAGTATAAACATTTCAATAAGGGTAATGTGGAGATTTATTATATTTTCCTGCTAACAATGGCAACTTTGGATGGATCAATAGCCCGAATGCGCAATGTATTAGTGTGAATCAAGCCTCAAGTGAGCAAAATGCATACTAAGACCTCAGAACTTTTTTTAATCTTGAAATATAAACTTTTGTTCTCATCATTAGCATAATATTGACTATTTATTTTTATTTCATAGTTTGCAATAATCAAATTTGATACATATTATTATTAAGAAGATATTCGTTTAAAATTTCAGGGCACAACACGGATTTGATGGCATAACAAATATTAAGTGATATCCAAATTAATTTTCTTGGTGAATGTTGGATTGACGCATCAAATAATATCTTTTTATTTGTTTCTTGAAAAATTAATTTCTTTTAGTGCTATGTGTACTTTTAATAGAATCAAGAGAAAAAGAAAGAATCGGAATTGATTGACAAATTTCTTGGAGCAAACGAAAAGAAAATAATTAAAAGAAAGATGCAACATAAATCATGGATCAACTAAAGCCTCTTGGAGACTTTCTTAAAGAGGAAACTCATGTAAATAACATGGAATAAGGTTTGATCTTGATTCTATTCCATTCCAAAAATGGAAAGTTCAATTCAATTTGGATTTTTTTGAACTTTTATTTATTAATCCTTTCAGTCATTGCTCATAGTTTATTTCATTCTGTTTATATTAAATTCTCTAGTAATCCACTTACATATACAAGTAAAATATAAGACTACAATTACCATGCAATCATTACCGAAATCATAACAAAATGAGTAATTATGCCCTTCTCAAACTTCATTAAGAAAAAGAAAAGGTATGGGTTTGTTGTGTGTATGAATGGGTTTTGTATAATAGGCTTTGTCTTGCTATCTAAGTCATCTTCACACACATTGACACCTCCCTCCCCTTTGTCATCTATCCCATTTTCATTATTGTTATCAACATTGACACCCTCAATACTACCCACCAAACCAAAAATCATCATCATCACTCTTTTCAACACACTCATAATATGCATTTTCACTATCCTCTACAATTTCACCATCTGATTCATAACTTACACCACCATCTACACCAATATCAACATCTAACAACACATTATCAATATTAACACCCTCTTCAGACACCCCCTTAGTCAGCCTCTCTCTCACGCTTAAAGTTTCATTAAAAACTTCATTAGGATTATCATTTTCATCTTCTACAACAACACAATCAATGTCAATCTGAACTCCCTTATTGTTCTCAATGTTTGCTCACAAAAGTCCTAAGCCTATTATCACTACCAATAAAGACAAGCCCACCATGACTCCTATGATAGTACCTTTTAGCCCTTTCTAAATCAACCACTTACCACTTTATCACAAAACAAACAAATACCAACATGGGTTGGCTTAAGTGGAAGGGGCTTGAGTTCACTTAACCAGAGGACTCGAGTTCGAGCCCTGGGAATGTAAAAAACCCTGTTGGAAGAGCTCCCCCCCAAATGGGGCATGACAGCAGCTCGACTCCGGATTAGTCGGGGCCCAAAGTGGCCTACGGATACCGGGGGGTCATGAACAAAAAAAAAAAAACAAAACAAACAAATAGTATCAAGACAATAACAGTTTATATCAACATAATCAAATTTGAACACCTTCTCACCTACATAATTAGGTTTCAAGTCATAAGTAGACTTACCCCCACAATGAACACTCGAAGTAAGAAACTTACTTTGAGTATATGCAAGACTAACACACACAAAAAAAAAAAAAGAAAAATTAATTAATTAAATAAAATATATTTGAACAACACTTTCACAATCGGCCATTCATTGTTCACATTTATTCCACTATTGTCAATGCATTGCATAATAGTTTTTTAATAGCTATTTATGTTCAAAAAAAAAAAAAAAGAGCAAACAAATAGTCGGACAACATAAGAAACACCATTTTTAGATAACTCATAATGAGTCCCACATGTCATTACTTTGCTAAACCCTGAGGACTAAATGACTAAAAAATCACAACCCATAAACATCAAAAACATAAAATATCTTCACATTGTACTTTGACAAGTAAGAAATTGCACACGTACCGTAGCGTGGTGGGGGGATGAAATTCCTTTCCTCCTTCCTCAGTTCAAGCATGGTCGCAGCAACCCTAGACCACTCTGTCGCAACACTCAGATGTCTTAGAAATTTTGGGGAATCGAAGCTTCAAATGATTTGGTTCTAGGAGAAGTTTAAGAGAGAAAGGACTGGGGTTTTTTTCTAATTCGATTTGGGGATTCTATTAAAACTTGAGGTAAATTCTAAATAAAAAATAAATAGAGGGCTTTTTTAACCACGTGATTCTCACATGGTCTTGCAAAATTACATTTATGCCCCTACACATATCCTAATTGGCACGCCCACTAGGATAAAAAAAGACACATAAGCGCTACGTAGGTCATAATGTGTCATACATCCCAACTAGTCATGCCAGAGACGTCACATTTAGGTAAAATACATCATTTTCTGATTGAATTGTACAATTCGAGGCATGAAGTGCTAAATGTGTCCCAAAAAAAAGTTAAATTGGTGTTCTAAAATTAAAATTGGGCAAATTATTGTCCTAAATGTCAAATTGATGCAACATACGGTCCTAAAAATATAATTTTTTGTAAAACATATTTTAGAGATGCTGTGAAATATCAACAGAGGTTTTTAGGGCACTTAGGGCACCTTAGCGTATGACACTTTAGCTAATATTGCAAAGTCAAAATCGTAATTATTTCAAATGTGACAATATTATTTGTCCCAGTTGACTATTGTTCTAGTAATGACTCAGTTTCTTATTGCTATCTCGATGCAGAGATGTCATGAATGCTAACTGACTCTACATTGGAGAGATTAGTTTCATATTAATCGAAAGATATATGGAGTTAATTGTACACTTGTTAAATTGTTCTGGTACAATTTTTTATTAAGCATTTCAACCAGCTACTTCGGCATTTTATAAATCTCAGGCCAATTCTAAAGAAGCTTAGGGATTCTATGCTTTCATTTTGTTCAGTTAACATATTTCTCTCTTCTTCATTCAGTGTTGAACGAGAATGGGCAGCTGATCAGAATGTTGAAGATCTCACGCATAGGATCGATACCACAACTGTCTTCGTAAGTAATTGTAGAATAAGATGGATTTTGGCCTTAATCACTTTCAAAAGTTAGCTCATGAAGTGAGGTTTGCTCAAATTATTATAAGTTACGTTTTATCTTTATATTTAGTCGATGCGGCTATAATTAACAGTAATCATGAAGGGAAAAAAAGGGCCTATTGCATTTAGAAACTCTGTTTTGTGTGTTAATATTATGATTTCATCTGGTGCTTGTATTTCTCAAGTTTGTGAAAGATGTGCTCAATAAGTTAACAGATGCTGTTGTTTCTGTTGGTCTGTGCTTGCAAATAAAATTAGCACTTTCCGCCTTGGTTCATTGAATTAGCACTGTCCCACTAGTCTACTAAAAAATTAGAAGTTCTCATTAGGCATGTCAAAAGTATATGTTTGCATAAAAATTAGCACTTCTGGCCCATATATTTACTCGAAATTTGAAATCACTAAATTCGATTGGAGAACAATAACTTTGAAGTGGGTTTGTGTTTCAGTGCGGACGTGCCAATATGCAATGTACATACAAAATGAAGTCTTTTTGATTTGAATTCGATTGGTTGACTGCACCTTAACTTTTAATTCGAAAAACAAATGCATTGAAGTGGGTAAACACTACTCCTAAGTTTCCACGTGCATACAATTTAATGTAGAATTTAAAATTCAGTGCTCAAAGGATCGGAAAGGGTCTAAAAATGTAAAGCAAGGTGATGCATTGAAAGATGATGGCTACTCACCACGGATATTACAAATTTTATCTATAAACAAATGTATTAATGACATGGGTTATATTTATGATCTAAGGCATTGCAAGACTATCAAGGACTTTGACTATAAAAAAGACACATTAATGATTCTGTACGATGGCTAGACATGAGTGCATTGAAAGAATTATACTATCTAATGAGCATTAATGACTTTGGCTATAATTCATCATACATGCACTCGATATGAATACAGGATATCACTTTGTCGCATTGATATCTCATCCTGAATCGGGCCCCAAACGGAGCGAGCGATGACTATGATCTCCTGATGCTATAGAGTGATTGCATTCATAACCTCATCCCGAGCCAAATGGGTATGGCTACGAACCTTCGCGTAATGATTTTCCATCTACTGAACTAAGCTAATCTTAGTTTATTTGAGCTAAAGAATCAAAGAAGTGTAGACTTCTTGATTGAAGTGTTGTTGATTATTGAAGTATAGACTTGTTTTAACTTGATGAATCTGGCTCCATTTTATAATCTTCAAGTTGCAATCGTTTTCTTTTATTCTTGGAGTAGATTGGCTTATTCATCTTGAGCATTTGAAATGGATGGGGCTACTTTATTCTTGGATATGGTAGTTATGCCATTTATTTGAAATTTAAACTCTTCAAACCCATATAACCATTATTTTTGGCATCTTTAGTTATGTCATTGTCTATTTTTAGTCATTTGTTATTTTCTATCCTAACAACTTCTAGGATATAAAAATTTAATACATAACAATTATGTAAAAACGCATCCTATTGCTATCGCGATGCGAATCTTATGCAAACAACAAAGAACGTCTAACAAAATTCAAACAAAAATATACCTTTGAGCCATCCGTTTGATGTAGGGAATTGCCGTATTTAAATACGAATCCTCCTTTGAATTCCCGGCTAGCTCTCGATCATCCGAATCACATTCTCAAACACAATCCGAACATATCCACGCGTATAGGAGCCCAAACGTTCTCCCTCTAAAGATAGTCCACACGAACGGATCTCCTCGGATTCTCGATTCTATGTTGGAATCGAATCGAAAATCGCTTTTGTGTATATTAAACTATTTCTATTCAATTTTTTAGAATAATTCCTAAACCTTTTAGGAATAATTGAGAATGGTGGATATATTTCGAATTGTATCTTAATTTTATGATCATCGATTGATCAAGAATTAAGAACTAATTAACAAATCAAATGGGGCAATAATTCCATCCTTAATCGAGACTGAGAAATAACTTGAACTTAGCACCATGGGTAGACGGCCGGAAGTTAGGAAATTGGTTTTGATATATTTTTATGGCTAAAGGAAAAACGAATTAGACAACACCTTGTCTAATACACTTTCCCACTTTTTCATCTTTCCTCCCGTCTCGTTATTTTATATGATATACATCATAATTCTTTTTCACTCGTGCGATATATATATATATATATATATATATATATATACACGTTTATATACATAAGATGTATCTAGATATATATAATATATCTCCTATCTAGATACACGTACAAGTACATCTATATATATATATATATATATATATATATTGTAATACATATCGGCCACATATATATACATTCTTATACATATAATATATATCTTATATATGTATAGATTTATGATATATATTATATATACCCACATATATATTTATATATCAAGAATTCTTCTACTCTATTTCAAACTCTTTGAAAATAGATTCCCACTTGATTTTTAGTTTGATAATGATAAGAATCTATATTATTATATTAATTACAAATCAACTAAATCTCTATTTAATTGATTTAATCAATTAATTCTTAATTAATTGATTCTTCCATCAATATCACTAAATTGATTTTATCCATCAAATTAATTAACGGGCTTGGGCCTTGAGGACCCAATTAAATTAACTCTTTAATTTTATTCAATTAAATTAATTATTTAATTTAATTGAACCTATCAATTAACTTAATATATTCTGTTGATTAATAAATATCTAATTAATTAATGGATTGGGCGCTCAAGCCCAATTAAATTAACTTTTTTAATTTAATTTAATTAAATCAACTAATTGATTCAATTAAAATCCATCAATTAATTAATTAATTTAATCAATCGAATATATCTCAATTGATTAAATCAACACTTTGATTTAATCCAATTAAGTGTTTCATATACGGTTAGGAGTTTATCCACTCATTTGTGTGTGACCCCTTAGGTTCATCAATCGATTAGAAATGGGCTCATAACTCATTGCGATATTTTAGATGATAAATTCATCAATCGATCAATTAAACTCATTTAATTAATCACTTATGAATTAGAATCTGTTCTAATTCATAGTACCCATCATTTGTGGTCGATGTCCAACAATAAGCCCACGACGCCTAGTCAATAGATGAAGTGTAATGCGTGAACCAGTCCACTTATGATTACCGTACAAATATATTCCTTCCGTTATCTAATATCCCAATTGAGGTTTAGGATATGGAATTCATCAAAAATCCTTTTACCCTCAATTCTATGGTTCTTATTTATAATTAGTCTTTTCAACAATAGATCTAGAAAACTCATTTCTAATTATTGTCTCTACCGTGGCCATGGATTTCCATAGACTAGTTAAAATAGAACACATAGGAGATTCACTCACTTTACAAGGTGAACAAATGAATTCTTTATTGACTCTCTCAAACCTTCATACATGGGAGATCTATGACCAACATAGGTGACATAAGATCCATCACAGAATCGGTGCCTATATCAAAGTATAAATTCACATGTACAAGATTACTATGGAGCCTCAAGTCTAAGGACTAATTAATGCACACCATAAGCTGAGAAACATTTCCTAACTTGATGTGCAACTAGTGCTCCCATTTAGGTATTTCTCGGTGGGATCCTCAGTGAACTCATTCTCTAATAAGCATCTGCTTATACATATGAATGTCTCTACATTCAATGTCTACCAAACAAGACATCCTCCCATTTGAGATATGTCATAAGTACAAGTCTTGATCTGAGTCATGTTAATGCCTCTGGTATTGGTTATACTATTCAACTTGGAGTGATTTAGATCACGTCTTAGAGACTTGTTTCAAGACCTCCATTTCTATGCGAGTCCAAGTCTCATAGCCTTATGTGATCTAGGATCTTCAATCATATGTGTATAACTTACACATTATGATGAAGGCGGCCAAAAAGTATAAACTTTCATTTCTATTATTAACTAAAAAGACTGTTTGTTACAAAGAGTATTTAGTAGCATCATCAATCTCATTGGCTTGTTGGGCACTACTCTAACATTTCTAATTAAATGAGGTCTCTTTCCACCTATTTTGAGGATTTTGTTGAATCTTCATTTCTTGAGTATTGTTGGAATCTGAAGCTGGTATGTATGAATCTCCAGCTCCCACAAGAAGTGACGTGAATGCTTCTTCCTCAAGCAAAGACGTTGGTAGCCGATTTCACAAGTCAGCCTCCTCCCCAAATTAGCAAGTCCCCACCTAAAGTGGAAGGAAATGGATATTTATATTGTTCTTCATATGTGGACACTTGTCATGATCTTGTGGATTCTTGTGCCCTAATATGGAGGGTTGAGATTCATTTTGATATAGATTGGGTTTGGCTAATTGGGCTAGATAATGATAAGGCCCATATGTTTTTTCTTTATTATGGCGGGCCATGTGTAATTGGGCCCTGTCTTCTTGGGCCTTTGCTGTCTATTTATTATTTTTAGTGTGTTTTATGTGTGGCCCATATCATTCGTCCCCCAAGTTTATTGAGTAAAGGTGTTATATTTGCTTAATAAACTTTGTTTACTGTTTTCAGGTCATGAGTTTCTTTGTTTTGCGGTGTATTTATCATGGGCTTGGATCTATTTTGACCCTTGACCTCGAGGTTGGGCTGGTCTTCATTTTATCTTTGTGCTCGGCCCAATTTTGACTCACCCATTCTGAATTTTGACCATGGCTGAGAATTCGAAATTTGGCGGTTGGGCTTCCCTGACCACGTGTCCCTTCTTCTTCTTTACCGTTCAAAGCTTTGTCTGTACTCCATCTTTCCTGCGTTCGTCTCTCCTCTTTCTTTCTTCTTTGAGCTTTCCCTTCTTCCTAGTGTGCCACTCCGACGCCGTCGACGATGACTTTACCCGGCGCTGCCTCCACTTTGGTCGCTGTTGAGTTCTCACAGGTTCCCTCCGTTCTGTCTGCTTCTTCTGCTTCTCTTCCTTCCCCTCCTTCTCTGTTTTCTTTTCTTCTTTTCCCCCTCTTAACCATGAGTGTTCGAAGTGGGGAGGGCTCCAGTGAAGGGTATTTGAGCGATCCAGAGTTAGCCCGCGCCATAGATAATTATGTCGGGGGGGGGGGGGGGTCCAGTAGTAGCAAATCTAGGGTTCGTAAGGTTTCTAAACCCCGTAGCTTACAAAGGTCTCGCAAAAAGCGTACCTCAGTTTTCTCTAAGGCTAAAACGTTTAGCACCCCTGGTGCGTCGGCCAGTGTGTTAGCTTCCGATACTGAGTCCCCTTTAAGCCCGTATGGTTTTGCCTCTGGGGAAGAGGGGTATAGCGATAATCCCTCCGGTGGGCCTCTGAGTCCCCTTGTTCCTACCTCTTCTGACTACTATAGCTCTCGCCCCCACGATCATCATCCTGAGCACGAGCTCTGGTCCATATTTCGGAAGGGCGACGTTTCCGCGTTGCGGAGGAACTTTCATGTCCCCAGCTCTTGGAGAATTAGGGTTCCTCGCAGATCTGACGCCCTGGATTCGCCCCCTCCTGGTTATAGAAGTTTCCATGTAGGGGCTCTGGAGGCTGGGCTTAGGTTTCCAGTGCCGGATGAGGTTGCTGATATTCTTGCCCAATACGGTTTGGCTCCAACCCAATTAGTCCCCAATGCTTACCGAATGATTTTAGGGTTTGTAGTGGTCGCCTGCCTTCTTCGCATTACTTCTGACTTTAATAAGTTCTCCAACCTATTTTACCTCTGCAGTTCTAAGGGGTTTTTCCATTTCCAGCCCCACCGTAAATTTCTGCATAACCTTCCCACTAGCCTTCCTGATAAGGAATGGAAGAGCCGCTTCTTTTATATCAGACCCCCTTCTAACCACCCTGGGCCATTCACCGCCGATGGCGTTCCACTAAACCCAAGCGCTGTAACCTAGAGCCCTCCTGGGGTTCAAATTTCCTAGAGGAGCTTTCCACCTATACTTTTGATATATCTGACCTTCTAGCTGAGGGTTTCTTATAGTTTTGCGACCTTAGCAGAGCTGATGTGCCTGTCCCCACCCCGGAAGGTATATCTTTAAATGTTTGATTTATGTGCTTATCTAACTTTCCTGACCTTCTGTACTGGTTCTGTTTTTGCAGATACGGTTGCTTATCTTCAACTAGCTCGCAAGATGATGGCCAAGAAACTGGCTCAAGAAGGTATCCACTCAGATGGGGGCTCGACCCCGATAGCTGCTGAGCCTTTGAGACAGCATAACCCCATAGTTGAGGTCTCCGATTTTAAGGCGAGCCCAAAGGGGAAAGCTGTGTCCGGGGGTCAGGGTTTTGCGTGTCGGGGAACCGACCTTCCCGGTACTGCCCCTTCGCCCTCTGCAGGCCCCGAGTCATCCGCCCACCCTACCAAGAAGAGGAAACTCCGACGGATGAGTGATCCTGCAGCTCAGGCGATTGGTGAATCCTCCGCTGCCGGTTTTGAGCCTCCTTCCTGTATCTCCTCAGACTAATCGGGCTTCGAAGAGTGCGATGCAACGCTCCCAGACCCCACTGCCTGTATTGACGAAGGTTTACGTCGCGCTCGTGTTTCGGATTAGGGTGCTAACATGCGAGAACTGTCTGCTAAGTTTGAGGCTCTGGACGTGCGTGTGAAATTGTTAGAACGGGTTCGCGTTAACCCTAAGTTCTCCAGGTATACAGCTCCTTCGACTCCTATCCCTGAGCATTGGTATAACCCTGAATGGAAGGTTTCAGTGAAGGATAGGATGATGGACCCTAGCGTCGCTCTAGAGCTTTGGAAGGGTCACGCCTTACCGTTGGACTTGGTGGACTACCTGGATGCCCCTTCGTCCAGCCTAGAGGAGGCGATGGTGGCCGCCACCAGCACTGTGAGTACCTGTGTCTTGCTGTCTTCGATTATTTCGTCATTCCTAATTGTTGCCTTTGTCTTTTACTGATGCTTGCTCAGTTGTTTTGTCAGACCGTGACGATGGGTAGAACACTGGCCCTTCAAAACGCTTACCTTAGAGCTTATGCAAACTCAGAGGTGGGGAAGAGGAAAACAGCTGAGGCAGTCTTGAAGGCAGTTCAAGAAGAAGTTCAGCAAAACAAAGTTGCGGAGCTTGAGAAGGCTTTGACCGCTGCCAATGCCCGGATTGACCGCTTGCAGGGTCAACTGAACTGTGCCAATCAAGGTAAGGAAGAGCTAAATAGCCTTCTTAAGGCTCGGGCTAGCCAGAACATCGAGATGCAGAGCACTCTGGAGACCTGCCGAAAGAGTTTGGTGGACTGCAAAATTCAACATGAGCGCGAGGTGGAAGAATTGAAGAAGCTCTGTGAGGAGAGGCATACTGAGGGTATTACGGAGGGCAAACGTCGTGCTTCTGCTCTTGAACGCCTACTAGAGCTCCGGCTGAACGCCGCCCGTGAGTTCCGCTAATCGCATACCTTCCAAACGATCGTAGGGGGGCTTCTTGTGGGTGAGAGTATGAAGTTCTTCGATATGTGCAGGGATCAAGCTCGAAATCTTGGTGGCTTTCGAGACGGCTTCGACCTGTCCTTGCTGAACCCACTAAATTCTGCTACTGGAGAACCCACCGCTGTTGAAGATACTCCTGAGCCTGAGCCTGGTCAATTTGCCCCCCCTTTTGGCTGAGGAAGATTTAGGGTAGTTTGTTCAGCTGATTTCAATTGGGGGTATTGTAAGGCTCCTTTGTAAATTTCTTTTTATTGAAATAGATAGTTCCTCTTTTATTCCTTGTTGCATCTTTCGTACTTTAACTTTCTAATCCTTAATGAAATTCAAGACACTTTCTGGGTCTGATGATGCTCAGGAGGTCGTTTGTATGGGTCGTCAGACCTCAATACTTGGTAAAATTTGGGACACTTCCTGGGTTTGATGACGCTCAGGAGGTCGTTTGTATGGGTCGTCAAACCTCAATACTTGGTAAAATTTGGGATACTTCCTGGGTCTGATGACGCTCAGGAGGTCGTTTGTATGGGTCGTGAGACCTCAATACTTGGTAAAAATTGGGACACTTCCTGGGTCTGATGACGCTCAGGAGGTCGTTTTGTATGGGTCGTCAGACCTCAATACTTGGTAAAATTTGGGACACTTCCTGGGTCTGATGACGCTCAGGAGGTCGTTTGTATGGGTCGTCAGACCTCAATACTTGGTAAAATTTGGGACACTTCCTGGGTCTGATGATGCTCAGGAGGTCGTTTGTATGGGTCGTCAGACCTCAATACTTGGTAAAATTTGGGACACTTCCTGGGTCTGATGACGCTCAGGAGGTCGTTTGTATGGGTCGTCAGACCTCAATACTTGGTAAAATTTGGGACACTTCTTGGGTCTGATGATGCTCAGGAGGTCGTTTGTATGGGTCGTCAGACCTCAATACTTGGTAAAATTTGGGACACTTCCTGGGTCTGATGACGCTCAGGAGGTCGTTTGTATGGGTCGTCAGACCTCAATACTTGGTAAAATTTGGGACACTTCCTGGGTCTGATGATGCTCAGGAGGTCATACAGACCTCAATACTTGATAAAATTTGGGACACTTCCTGGGTCTGATGACGCTCAGGAGGTCGTTTGTATGGGTCGTCAGACCTCAATACTTGGTAAAATTTGGGACACTTCCTGGGTCTGATGACGCTCAGGAGGTCGTTTGTATGGGTCGTCAGACCTCAATACTTGGTAAAATTTGGGACACTTCCTGGGTCTGATGATGCTCAGGAGGTCATACAGACCTCAATACTTGGTAAAATTTGGGACACTTCCTGGGTCTGATGACGCTCAGGAGGTCGTTTGTATGGGTCGTCAGACCTCAATACTTGGTAAAATTTGGGACACTTCCTGGGTCTGATGACGCTCAGGAGGTCGTTTGTATGGGTCGTCAGACCTCAATACTTGGTAAAATTTGGGACACTTCCTGGGTCTGATGACGCTCAGGAGGTCGTTTGTATGGGTCGTCAGACCTCAGTACTTGGTAAAATTTGGGACACTTCCTGGGTCTGATGACGCTCAGGAGGTCGTTTTGTATGTGTCGTCAGACCTCAATACTTGGTAAAATTTGGGACACTTCCTGGGTGTGATGACGCTCAGGAGGTCGTTTTATATGGGTCGTCAGACCTCAATACTTAGTGAAATTTGGGTGTTGGAGAGAATGTTCAGGTTTTTATTTTGGGAGTACTGCATCATACATAAGTGTTTTCTAAAGGAAACAATTAAATAGGGGAGCAAATACAAGAACGGGTGGGGTTTCATTACAACTATGTGTAAAATTTGCGCAGGTTGTGCGCATTCCAGGTGCGGGGCAGTTCTTTCTCCTGCAGGTCTTCAAGCTTATATGAACCATTCCTGTTTATTTTTACGACCTTGTAAGGTCCCTCCCAGTTTGCGTCAAGCTTCCCTACATGTTTTCTTACCTCTACCTTCTTTAGTACCAGTTCACCAATCTGAAATGCTCGCGGTCTTACTTTCTTGTTGTAGTTTCTTTCCATCATCTTTCTATACCTGAGTATCGAGACGTAGGCTCTGTCTCTGCGCTCCTCGAGGCATTCCAACTCCGTCTTCCTTATTTGCATATTGAGTTCTGGGTCGTACTTTTTGACCCTGAGGGTCATCATTCCTATCTCTGCTGGGATGACTGCTTCAGAACCGTATACCAGACAAAATGGTGTCTCCCCTGTGGCTGATCTCGGGGTAGTTCGATATGCCCAGAGTACACCCGGGAGCTCTTCTAGCCACCTTCCCTTCATCCTGCTAACCCTTGTCTTAAGATGCTGGAGTAGGGTTCGATTGGTAACCTCAGTTTGTCCGTTGGCTTGCGGGTGGCCAACGGATGTGAAGTTCTGCCTGATTTTCATCTCCTCACACCACTGGACGATCTTCTTCCCTTGAAACTGGGTCCCATTGTCGGATATTAGGACCCTAGGGACTCCGTACCGGCAAACGATATTTTTCCATAAGAAATTCATCACCTCCTTCTCGGTGATTTTCGCCACTGCTTCTGCTTCCACCCATTTTGTGAAATACTTGACTGCCACTATAATGAACTTCCTCTGCTCTACAGCTGGTGGGAAAGGTCCTACAATGTCTATTCCCCACTGGTCAAAGGGGTACGCTACTTGTACCGGGTTCAGCGAGTTTGCTGGGCTGTGGATTAGGTTCGCGTAGCGCTGACATTCTTCGCACTTCTTTGAGAACTCCATAGCGTCTTTCTGTAGGGTTGGCCAAAAGTACCCCTGTCTGATTATTTTTTGGGCCAAGGCTCTTCCCCCGGAGTGATTGCCGCAGCTTCCTTCATGTATCTCCTTCATGACATATAGGGCCTAGTTCGGAGTTAAACACCTCATAAGGGGCCCCCCTACCGATTTCCTGTACAGTTCATCATCAATCATAGTATACTTAATTGCTCTATGCTTTATCTGTTTAGCTTCAGCATCATCTTCCGGGAGGGTTCCGTCTCTTAGAAAGTGAATAATTCCGTCTCTCCAACTAGATTCCGCTTCTACTACATCAATCATCAAGGTCTGAAGGGTTCGAGCCTGGTCGTTCTGCGTGATAGGGGTTTCTGCCACCATGAATGTGATGCTTCTGGTTCCAAGTCCCACCACCGAGCTGGCGAACTTTGACAGTGCGTCCGCCCTTTCATTGTCAGCCCTTGGGATTTGCTTTAGCTCAAAGGTCTGGAAGGTCCGGGCCTTTTCTCTCACCATCTCCAAGTACCTAATCATTGCGTCCTCTTTGGCCTCGTACTTCCCTTCGAATTGTAGCACCACTAGCTGGGAGTCCGTGTATGCCACGACCCGTCGTGCGTCGACCTCGATTTCCCGTTCCATACCACCCAACAGGGCCTCATACTCTGCTTCGCTGTTGGTCACATCAAAGTTTAGCTTGAGGGCCACTTCTACTTCTTCATTGTTTGGACCCTGCAACAAGATTCTTGCTCCCCCCTTGGTTGCCGTTGCTAACCCATTGACGTGCAGGACCCACTGTCCTTCCTCGTCTAACTTGCTTTCGTGAGTCATTTCCACCACAAAGTCCGCAAGGACTTGCGCTTGAATTGCAGGTCTGCTTTTGTATTCCACATCAAACTGGCCAAGTTCTATGGCCCATTTAACCATCCGACGTGAAGCTTCTGGCTTGGATAGGATCTACCTTAGTGGCTCATTGGTTAGTACCACTATGGGGTGTGACTGGAAGTAGTGCTTTAACTTTTTTGAAGTTGTGATTAGGGCCAGGGCCAGCTTCTCGATCCTCATGTAATTCTTCTCTGCCCCTTGCAACATCTTACTAACGTAGTAGATCGGCTTGTACTCTTTATCTTCCTTTTTGGTTAGAACCGCGCTCACAGCCACGTCAGTCACCGAAAGGTATACATATAGGTGTTCTCCCTCGATCGGCTTTGATAATACGGGCGGTGTCGTCAAGTATTTTTTTAATTCTTCAAATGCTTTGGCGCATTCCTCGGTCCATCTGAATTCCTTGTGTCCCCTAAGGGTTTTAAAGAATGGCAGACCTCTGTCCGTGGACCTTGATATGAATCGGTTCAGCGAGGCCATTCGTCCTGTTAGCATTTTACTTCCTTTGGGGATGTCGGCTGCCTCATATTCATTACTGCTCGAATATTTTCCGGGTTCGCTTCAATTCCCCTCTCGTTCACCAAGTATCCTAAGAATTTACCGTTTTTTACCCCAAACGTGCACTTCGCGGGGTTTAACTTCATCTTACACCTCTTCATGACCTCGAATGCCTCCCGGAGGTGGGTAATGTGGTCCTCTTCTTGTAGGCTTTCACTAGCATATCATCTACGTATACCTCCATGGTCCACCCAACGAAGTTCTGGAACATGCTGTTTGCTAACCTCTGGTATGTGGCTCCTGCGTTCTTTAACCCAAATGGCATCACTCTGTAACAATATATGCCGTTCTTTGTCATGAATGCCGTCTTGCTTGCGTCCTCTGGGGCCATGAAGATTTGGTGGTATCCTTGGTACGCATCCATCATGCTCAACAAGGCACATCCAGCCGTAGAATCCACCAGTGTGTCAATTCTTGGTAGTGGGTATGGGTCCTTCGGGCATGCCTTGTTGAGATCCGTATAGTCCGTGCACATCCTCCATCGTCCGTCTGGTTTAGGGACCACTACTACGTTTGATAGCCAGTCAGCATATTGCAGTTCCACCACATACCCTGCTTCCAACAGCTTCACAACCTCTGCTGCTATAATTCTGTCTCGGTCGCTTCCATGGCTTCTCTTCCTTTGTGCCACCGGCTTAGCTTCATGATCAACATTCAGCCTGTGCACCGCGATGCTTGGGTCAATACCTTCAAAGTCGGATGCCTTCCAGGAGAAGATGTCGTTGTTTTCCTTCAATAGCTGGACTAGATTAATTTCGATTCTTTCTGGGAGCTGGGCTCCGATCCTTGTGGTTTTGCTAGGGTCTCCTGGGCAGAAGCTCCACGACTTTATATTCTGAAGGTTCTACCCGACCCTGTGGCCTCGGATCGGGTTCTGTTGGCTTTCTTGTGTTCCTGGGTTTGGCCCATCCTGGCCTCTTTGAACCTGACGGGGTTTCATCATTAGCATTTTCCTTAAGGGGGTCGAATGACGCTCCCTTTGCAGACACCGCGTAGCACTCTCTCGCCATCTTCTGGTTGGCCTTGACGGCGCCGACCCCATTTTTGGTGGGGAACTTCATCTTCAAGTGTAAGGTAGACACGACCGCTTTGAATAAGTTCAGGCCTGGGCGTCCGAATATAATGTTATATGCTAGCTCAGCGTCTACGACGAGGTATTTGACCATAAGGGTCTTTCTGCAGGGTCCTTCGCCCAGTGATGTTGGCAAATCAATGGTTATTAAAGGTATGACCTCTGATCCTCCGAACCCTGTCAGTGGGGTATTCACCGGCTTTATTGTTGTCACCCCTAACTCCATTTTCCTTAAGGCATCAAGTGTGATTATGTCGGCCGAGCTGCCATTGTCTACTAGCACTTTATGCACCGTGAAATTTGCTACATCTATCGATATGACCATTGGATCATTGTGCGGCATGTATACCCCATCCAAATCATCGTTGGTGAAGTAGATTGGGGTCTGCTTGAATTCTGCGATCATTACGTCAGGGCATCTGGGTACCTGTGGGTTTTGTGTTATCCTGACATATCTCCTTCGCTCGTTTATCGAGTCCCCACTAGTTGGTCCTCCAGAGATTTTGTGGATTTCACCTCGTCAAGGTGCGTTGTCCAGTTCTGCTTTGTCCCGTGTCCTCTGCTGGTCAATCACTTCTTTTCGTCCCATTGGATTCCTCCTTTCTTCGCTTGGCGATCTTTCTCTTCTGATTTCCTGGTGGCGAGGGTTATATTCTTCACGCGATTCAGCCTGGGGTATTTGTTCTTGTCCTTGTCCGGCTGTGTCTCGCCACCCTCTACCTCGCCCCCATCCCCTGCGTCCTCCTCTGTAGGGCCTGTACTCCTGCGAACGATATTCGTTGGGTCTCTCATCTCTGGCTCTACTACCAGCCTCTGCACTACGCACATAGTTCCTCAAATACCCTCTCTCTATCAAGTATTGGATTTCATTGTGCAATTGCATGCATTCCTCGGTGTCGTGTCCCTTTTGTCTATGGAACGCGCAATATTTGTTTGAAGCTCTTTTGCTTGGTGACGGCCTGGTTCTGGGATGGGTAATTTAACAGGTGTCCTTGGTTTTGCGCTTCGATGGCCATCAGGACTTCCGTGTAATTCACTCGCAGTGGTGTGTGGCGGGGGTACCGTCTCTGCCTCTGCGGTTCCAGGTCTCTTCGCGTTCTCCTTTTGCTCTCTTGAGGCGGGTCGTGACGACTCCTTCCCCAGGGTTCTCCTGCGGTTTCCTGCCTCTCCCATTCGTCCTTCATTTCATTGACTTCTTCCTCCCTCATGTACCTATCCGCCATTTTCATTAGGTCTTCGAGAGTTGTTGGAGCCTGCCGGGCCAATGCGTTGGCAAAGGGGCCCCTTGCGAGGCCGTGAATTAAGATGCTTGTCATCATGTCTATCCTCAGGTCCGGCACCTCCAGAGCTTCCATGTTGAACCGATCCATGAAGTCTCTTAGGGATTCTCCGGGTCTTTGCTTGATGGTGAATAGGTATGTGGACATCCGCTTTGACTTCTTCATGTTCGCGAAGTGGTACACAAATTTTCTGCAGAGCTGAGTGAGGCTTACCACTGTGCCCGGCGCCTGCATCGTCTACCACTCCAAAGCTTTGCCCCTGAATGTCGTGGTCAGAATTCTAGCTTTCATGGCGTCGTTGAGGCCATGCAGATCTATGATGTTAGAATACATAGACAGATGCGTGTTTGGATCTGTTGTTCCGTCATATGACGGCAGTTCCGGTATTTTCCATCCCTCCGGCAGCACTTGCATGGCTATGTTAGCACAGAATGGCGAGCCTTGCTTCAACATGAATGTGTCCTCCGCCATTTGCTTTTGTTGCTTAAGTTCGGCCACCTATTGGGCCAGCTCTCGGATTTGGTTTATAAGCATTGCCTGCATGTCCTGACCTCCTTGAGGCAGGGCCATCTTCTCTTGGTATACGACCTCTTCTCTTGGTATACGACCTCTTCCGTTCCTGCAATCCCTTTTTTCTTATCTCTCGGGCCTCTACTGCTACCCCCACCTTCTGTGGTTCTGCGGCTTTGCGTTTCAGCAGATCCAGGAAAGAGTTCATGGGGTCTGAGCCATACGTTGCTCGGTGGCCTCCTCTGGGGCGGGTCGTCGGATGCCAATTCCCCGGAGGCACGCGTATCAGACACATGTTTTTCAATGAGCTGGTCGCCCCACATTTCTAACATTCTTTTCAACTGCTCGGGGGTCATGGCCGGCAAGCTTCCCGACCCGTCCCCCAGCTGGTGTCCATCCGTTTCATTGATCGGTGTGTCATGATTAACGTCCATTTTTCAGCTAGTATAGTGTTATCAATGTATGAGTTTGTGTGTTGTGTTTGAAGCTAAGATGGGAAGGTGTAAACAATGTGAGCACCCTCAGCCCTAGCGTGTCAACGCTTGAGCTTCAGATGCCCCACGGTGGGCGCCAATGAAGCTGGTATATATGAATCTCCAGCTCCCACAAGAAGTGACGTGAATACTTCTTCCTCAAGCAAAGACGTTGGTAGCCGATTTCACAAGTCAGCCTCCTCCCCAAATTAGCAAGTCCCCACCTAAAGTAGAAGGAAATGGATATTTATATTGTTCTCCATATGTGGACACTTGTCATGATCTTGTGAATTCTTGTGCCCTAATATGGAGGGTTGAGATTCATTATGATATAGATTGGGCTGGGCTAATTGGGCTAGATAATGATAAGACCCATGTGTTTTTTCTTTATTATGGCGGGCCATGTGTAATTGGGCCCTGTCTTCTTGGGCCTTTGCTGTCTATTTATTATTTTTAGTGTGTTTTATGTGTGGCCCATATCAGAATCTTTTCTTAAAATGGTGGCTTTGTCTATAGAAATGAGTTTTATGAAATTGGGGATAATAGAGGAATTCTTTTCATATTTAGTAGAAATATTTATAATTTTAATTTGTGATTTCAAGATACTGTCACACCCTTTTAAAAGAAAAGAAGATATTCATGAAGTTATTCAGTTAGAAAAAAGAAAAGGATTGCAAAGATGTGGAAATGATAGACCCCACTTATGCATTAGAATTTGTAAATTTCAGAGATAGCTAATCAAGCATTTAACAAACACTAATTTAATTATGGACTCACTTCAGTATAATTTCATTATTTTTGTTATTTTTTTGATGCGTCGTTTCGGAACATATGTCACTATTATCCCTTAGATTTTGAGTGATTGCTTGTTTCATATTAGTTATTACATCAGCAATGCACGAGTCTAAAGGCATGAATTTACATCCAATGATATGTTCAGTTGTGTGCTTTCCTGTTTTAAAGGCATACACTGAAGTTTTAATTTTATGAGCCAAAGGCGCGTGCACAACATGTTTTTAAGGCACATTTGCATTGATCTTAGTAAGACTTCTTAAACTTTTTGATGCATTTGTGTAGAGTTTACTAAAAAGGAATTGTTATTATTACTCCAAAATTGTTATTGTCACTCCCTCTCACTTTATAAATTTTATCAATAGGCCAATATACCCTTTTAAGTTTTAAATATTAATTTAATTTGATTTATTGGACAAAAAACCATAATAGTCTATTATTCATTTTCATGCATTCAAGAATACTATTCTTCACCATCTTTTTTTGGCCTTTGGTGACCACAACTTCAAAATTGTTATTCAACTTCTTATTTTGATGGTGATCTGACAAAAAATTTGTTCTAATAGTGTTGTCTTTTGTGCAATACTTTGCCAATATTTTACATTATATTTTCCTACTCTTTGTCATATTAATTTTTGTTACTTGAAAATGACGGCGACTAATATTTTAGAAGATTTAACAATTATTTTTGAGTTGGAGGAGAAATTAAAACTTGTGAATACCAAGAGTACCGAACAAATTTAAGATATTTATCATTCTTATAACCCATCTAATAGTAACAAATGTATTTATTTCTTTTTCATACTTTTTATATTATTTCATTAAGTTTTTTGCTCACACTTTAATTTCAGCTTACATACATTTATGTAATATAATTTTTCCCTTGAAGTGCAAATTGTTCTACTAATGCTGATATATATACATATATATATATATATGTATATATATATTGTAGGAATAATATATGGAGCAAACAAGTAGGTGCAAAACTTTGAATGAAATATCATGCCTTAAAAATTGTAGTCATGAAACTCATCTTTCTTTTCTTTGTCTTATTATTATTATTATTATTATTATTATTTTGCAAGACTTTTTGTTTATTTGAAGCTAGATAATATTGTTGAGGAGAAATATCTAGAATTAGTAGGGATATACAATTTGTTTCTTTTTACCTAATATTTTGCATATTTGAATATCAGTAGAATTATACAATATCTTTTGATTCTTTATCACCCAACTTTTTTATATATTTAACTTGTATGACTTGAAAATTTTTGTTAGTAATATATATTTTGCATTAAGTGGGACAAAAAATAAAGATAAAACGAAAAATTAAAGAGTTTACATTAAGATCATGATCTCGTATGTTTTTATAACCAAGATGTGAAAATGATTAACAATAAGGACAAGGTTATGCCATTGAAATTAATAAAAATGGTGTTCTAAAGATGAATGGGCAATTTAGTCAATTTTTCAATACAAAAAATAAAGATGGAGTACCAATAACAATTCCCTAACTAAAATAAAAAAAATATTATGCATAGAAATCTACTTTACTTTTGAAAATGTTATTTTTCTTATGCTTGGGTGTTGTTTTTGAAACACTTTTGTTATGATTTTGGGGTTTGGATTTAGAGTCAGATATATGGTAAATATGCCTTATGAAGGGGTTGCTCAAATGTCTATCTGCCCAAGAAAAATTGGAAGGAAAATCGATAAAATTGCACAAGTCCTGAGGAACAAAAATGCTAAATTCTTGAATCCAGCAAGGCTGTGCACGAAATGAAATTGAAAGCCCATTAATCTTAGTCCGCCTATTCGACCCATGCACAGCATGATATATTTGTTTGGGCCCAAAATAAAATTCTGAAGTCAGATTCGGAGTGGGCTGATATTGGTTTCTTTTCACCACGCCGAAATGAATTAATTAGGCCTAGGTCATTTCGACCCATGACAGACAACTCGCATTAGAGGCCTGGGCCAAGATAAATAAGAGGCCCATGGCCCAGCCGGCCAGAAATATAAAAGTATAAAAAGAAAATATAAATAATAATAATAATAAATTTAAATTCAAAAATCCCTTATGATTGGGGATTGTTAGAAGGGAAATAACAGAATGGCTAAAAATAGGTATGGTGATATCTGCACATGCCTAAACTAAAGGCCATGTGTTGCTGAAATTTGAAATTTAAATAAAGATGACATAAGCTGCCAAATCAAAAAACTAGGATGGCCATTCATTTTCTAGTGGCCAAGTTTGAATAAACTCCAAGAATAACGGATGGCCGTTGCGGCTTGAAAGCCAATAAAATAGAGTCAGATTCGACATTTGGAAACACACAACGTCAATCAATCAAACACAACAACTCTTTCAATCAAGAAGTCTACACTTCTCTGATTTCTTAACTTAAATGAACAAAGAATAGCTTTAGTTCAAGTAGGTAGAAAATCGTTGCGGGTATTTGTAGCCATACCTCATTCGGCTTGAAGTGAGGATATCAATGCACTTATTCCATAATGTCACGAAGTCGTAGCCATCACTCACTCTGAATGGGCCCGATTCGAGGTGAGATATCAATGCGGCGGAGTGGTACCCAACATTCATATCGAGCGCATGCATGAAGAGGAGTACACACGGAGTCAATCAATGCTCGTCGGAGTAAGCAGCCTTTGAATACAACCACAGGTAGATATGGCCGGAGTCATCAATGTCGCCGATTTGTAGCTAGAGTTCTTAGGGACTGCTCAATGCATCTCTGTCATAGATATGACCCAAGTCATCAATGTGTGTGTCTCTAGTCGAGTCCTGTAAAGTTCGTGTGGCGAGTAGCCATAGTCTTCGAATATATTTTCTGTTCGATTTAAAGCTTTTCGACCCTTTTCGATTTCAGAGAGTACTAAATTGTTAAGTCCTACATTGAGTTGTAGGCAAGTAGAACCTCAGGGGTAGTGTTTGCCTACTCTGATTCAATCGTTTTACAGATAAAAGTCTTGGGAGCACTGTATTATTTTTTTTCACTTCGAACCGCATTACATTTTCACTTTGAATTACATCACTTCACTTCGAAATACAAGACTTTCACTTGTGTACTTCTGCACACTGGCACGCTCGCACCCGAACACAAGAAAGCTCACTTCGAATCAGCTGCTTTCCAATTGAACTCAGCTGGTTCGAACCCTGAGCAGCCACTTCGGCGCGACCGAAGCAAATTTATGCAAACAATATTCGATGGATCAAATTCAATTATAAATATCCATATTTCAAAATAAGTGGATAGGATATAAAGTCAAGTAATTTTATCTGTTAAAAATCCAACACTGAATGTTAATATTATCTTTTATTAAATTAATAACCTTGTATATATAATATTAATAAAAAAGTTCAAATAGAATGTAATATGTAAGACACTATAATTAATAATACATGATTTGTTTTCTTTTATGAGCTATTTTCTTTAACAATATAATGTATAGTTATCATACATATTCTAAAATATTGTTTTACTTCCTTAAATTTTGTTTTTTTTACAATTTTATTCGTTACTTGA
Organism: Petrea volubilis; assembly: GCA_026212405.1. NCBI lineage: Eukaryota > Viridiplantae > Streptophyta > Magnoliopsida > Lamiales > Verbenaceae > Petrea > Petrea volubilis. The sequence goes on along the minus strand of CM047873.1, from coordinate 25,052,813 downwards.
GTTTAAATTTTTAAATATTTTAATTATTATTTGGGTTGAATATTCTTTTCGGGTTTCGCATTTTATCAGATTCAAGCTCAGTAATCTATACATGTACTATTCACACAAAATTTTGTATTTGTAAAACAAACAAGTACAAGACAAGAAAAGTATGTGACAAATATTTCAAGTTTGAAGAAAGGATATAATTTAAAAGGAAAATAATCTCCTAGAAGACTAATCCCCTGATTCTTCTTTCCGAATTTGTTTCCGAGGGCTTGAAGTTTGTTCTCGGATGAATGATGTGATTCCTTCCTAGATTTGCGGGATGGAAGTCACGATTCACCTTGAAGTCAAAGGTTAGCTTTGAAATCGAAGGCCTTGAAGCACTTGCGCTTTGAAGATGAAATTGAGCGTTTGCGGATGCAGTACGTTGTCGTAGCGGTCGCTTGCGATTTGGAGACTTGAGAATTTTGAGAGCTCGTACGAAGATCATGTTCTTGTGAGCTTGTCTCCGTGTCTCCTCTTCAGCCCCAAATGACCCCTTTTTATAGGGATTTGCATAGGGTCTTTTGGATTGCTCCTGAATGTTTTTAGTATTTATCTCTTTATTATATTTTTTTGAAAAGGGAAAAATACTATTTGAGTGTCATAATTTGATTGGTCCATATGCCGAAATTAGCCACTTGTCAAATCCCACAATCCATCGGTAAATTCTTTAGAACCATGGTGGTGCAACAAATTTATCTACATGTTAGATAGCTTATGTTAATAATATATAAATTGTTTACAAGCACAATTCCTCCCCCCACCCCCCACAATATTATACTCATAACTTACATGATCTTTAAACTACTATGGAAATTGTTCCTCCTGTCTCTTTTCATATTCTTCCAAATCACCAACTTCATTTAAACTAATGCCCAATAATTTTGCTTTGTGCAATATGTGAAAATACATATAAAACTATACCTTAGTGTACTCACTTTACACAATACTTAATTATCCAAGTATTATACTTGAAAAATTCCTTACTTCAAGTATGGCTCCACTTTTTCACAATTAGCCAAGATGTACCAATGAGCTTTTCTCACTACTTCATCTGGAAGCACAAGTTCTGATATGATTTGCCCAAATGGTCGACAATTCATTGAGAATATGGGAAGTTTGTTTCCCTCTAGGTCATGACCACCATTATAATTACGTTTCGGATGATTAAACTTGGTCTCCATATTAGGAAGATACAAGGACAAAAAAGTCAAGCTCTCATTCATAATCTAAGCTTCAACAATCGAACCTTCAGGGCATGCTTTGTTGCGAACAAATCCTTTAAGAGTGCCTAAAAACCTAATATAAATAATATATATAGTTGTATTAGAAAAAAAATCTAATAACACAAACTTTGACAATTATTGATATCATTACCTTTAGATTGGATACATCCATCGAAATTGCACTTGCCCAACAAGTTTAGCCTCTCGAGGCAGGTGAACAGCTAAGTGCACCATTATAGTAAAGAAGAAAGGTTGAAATATTCTTTCTAATTTACACAAAATGATTGGTATATTTTTTGTCAATGTTTCAACATTCTTGTCCTTCAATGTTTTTGAGCACAACTCCTTAAAGAAATTCCCTAATTCATATAAAACATCATTTACTTTATTTGTTAAATATCCATGTATTCCAACATGAATCAACCTTGGATGCATTACGTGGCAATCATGAGACTTTAAACCGGATAACTTATTGTCCCAGACACATCTTGATATGTTTGTAGCGTAACCATCAGAAAACTTGATCGATTTTAAGAACTCATAAAATCCACTACATGCAGCTGGCTTTATGGGTTTGTTGTCCTTGGCACGTACCCCCATGTGTAGTTTCTCCTTTATTCCCCAATCACGTAAACATTCTCTTGCAACCACAGTATCCTTGGTTTTTCCTTTAATATCAAGAAGAGTTCCAAGTACATTGTCACAAATATTTTTTTCGATGTGCATTACACCAAGATTATGTCGAATCAACAGTTTTTTCCAATATGGTAGGTCAAAAAATATACTCTTGTTGACCCAATTTACTTGATCAGAGGCACGTTTTCTTTTTTGATTCATCGGATGCTTCCTAGGCTTGCACCGAACAAATCATGTAAGCTTTCAAGCCATTGTAGCACATCATCTCCAGATAATTCTCTAAGCTTGCCACGGTGTTCCTCTTTCCCTTTAAAGTCTCTCTTATTTTTACTAAAGGAATGATTCCTATGGAGAAATCGAAGATGTCACATATAACATGTCTTGGTTCTTAACTGATCAAAATCAGTTTCACTATAACAACATGGACATGCAAGTGGCCCATGGTCAACCATCCAGATAAAATACTATAACCGGGTAAGTCACTAATAGTCTATAATACTACAACATGCATCTGGAAATTTTGTTTTGTGCATAAATCATAAGTTTCAACACCAGTATCCCATAATTCCTTCAAATCATCAATTAGAGGTCTCAAATATAAGTCAATATCCCTTCCAGGAGAGTTTGGGCCAGGAATAAGTAACAACATTATTAGAAATGAATCACGCATGCAATAATAAGGTGACAGATTGTAAACCACAATTATAATAGGCCACATGCTATATGCATTGCCTAAGTTTGACCAAGGAGTAAAGCCGTCACGTGCTAATCCCAATTTGACGTTCCTAGGATCTTTAGAGAAATTAGGATATTGTGCGTCTAGATGCTTCCAAGCTAAAAAGTCAGATGGATGTCTTGCAGTACCTTCCTTATCTACTCATTTGTCTTTGTGCCAAGTCATTTTCGAACCCATCTTATTGGACATAAAGAGTCTTTGCAACCTAGGCTTCAAGGGGAAGTATCTTAATATCTTTTGAGGTGTCTTCTTACTCCTACCATCATTATACTTCCACCTAGACTCTTTACAAACTAGACATTTATCCTTATTTTCATTCTCTTTCCAAAATAGTGCACAATCATTCTTACACGCATTGATTTCCTCGTACCCAAGACCAATTTCTACTAGCAACTTTCTTACTATATAGAGAGAAGATAGGAGTATCTATCCTTCTGGTAAGATTTCTTTTAAAAGCTCTAACAACATATTAAATGATTTATTACTCCATTTGCCCAACACCTTAAGATGCATTAGTTTAACGATGACAGATAACAATGACATCATGCAACCTGGAAATAATTTTCATTGATTATTGATTAACAACTTGGTAAAACTATTCGTCTCCACATGACATCCACTATTAGATGGATGTGCTTCATTAATTTCACCTAACAACTCATCCAATTCATCACTTAAACCATAAGCTCCAGCATTGGCATTATTATTTAAGGCATCGTTATTGCTCTCATCTACATGTACACCCTCCCCATGGAATGTCCAATCTATATAAGTAGGTGAGAACCTATTGATGTGCAAGTGAACTTCCACTTCATTGATTGGTTTGTGGATAGCATTATTGTATTTAGTACAAGGACAACGAATCAATTTATCTACCCCCATCACATGCTGCTTTGTGAAATCAAGAAATAATTGAATCCCATTAACATATGAGTCACTAAATTTATTTTTATCTTTAATCCAACTTTTATCCATGACTATGTACCTACAAAATGTATGCTTTGTTAGAAAATGTATAAAAAGTTAGGCTCTTTTACCATTATTAATAAGTTTGTGAGTAAATGTGTCATGCATTAACAAGGAGAATTGCATCGTCCATAATTCAACATATAATCCCATGTGTAAACGAAAAATAGAAAACTAGACCTAGTTGGGGTTTGAAATAGTGATCTCAATCATGGTAGAAAAAACAATGAAGACATCCAAACCGATAAGACATTCGTCCAACTTGTATATAGCATAGCTATTTAGCAATAAAAACTATCACTAATGTCTTAATATGTACTTTTGGAACGTGTCTTATTGCACAATGAAATTGAGGTGCATAGCATTGCTTTAAATCAAAAAAATCAAGATTATAGTTAACTTATCGGCTCAATGCAAAGTTTTGAAAATTTGGCAACCATTATTGTTTTACTTCAAAGTAAAATTAACAGCAAAAATGCATTTTTTTTTGGGTGAATTCATGGGCCAAACGACCTTTGGCAGTTTTCCATCACGTAGATCTTTTTGAGCTACCCCAAATAAAAAATAATTCATCCAAAACGGACCTTTCTAAGCAAAGTTCTGCCCTTTCAAAGTTTTGCATCCAAATCGCACACTTTCGCATCTAAAACCTCGGGAAGCCTCCCTCAGCAACACATCTAATGCAAAGATCTTCTCAAGATACCCCAAAACAAGTGGTCATAATGCCCAAATGGATATGTGAGCGTAGAGTTATCGCTTCTTAAAAGTCGTGCACTCAAAACCCTAGGGTTTTGATATATATGTATATGTATAGCAATCAAACCTCGGATGCCATGATAGCCAATTACAAATTAGGATAGATTACTAAGGGCCCGTTTGGATGAGTTTTAAAAAAAATGTTTCTCAAATGATGCTTTTCAAGATAGAGTTTTTTTTTAAGCCAAGCAGTTATGCGTTTGGGTACAGTAGCTAAAAGTTCTTTAAAATATACTGTTATTTGAAACTATTTTGAGGTAGCTTCTAAAAAAACTCTTTTTAGTTTTTTTTAAAACTTCTACTTTTTTTAAAATATAGCATTCAAATACAATTTTTTTTATCTGAAGTATTTTTTTTCATAAAATACGTGCTCTTTTTCTTAAAAAAACTCATCCAAATGGGTTCTAAAATGCTATTCGAGAAACACAAAATGAAGGGATTAGTACAACATAAAAATGAAAAATGGAAACACAATTAAAAGGAAAGGTGATGTCAGGAACCTAGACAACTAACTCTCAAATCTCAGAACTCTAAAATCTGTAAGATAGTCCATTTTCAGCTATAATTTAACACTGTCCTTGTGTACCGGAAATTAAAGTAGGTAACTACACTAAGCCAAAAATGTATTCACCCGAGATCAATGTAGAGTTATTTACCTCCAAGATCAAGGTCATGAACCTTTTCAATTTGATATTTGACAATACATGAAAAAGGAAATTTCCAAATATATAATTTTTTTTATAATTACATTGATTGTTTTCTTCGAGTGGTTTGTTGTAAATGCATCTTATATTTCCATATATTTGGTTATGTGATAGTAAATTCGTTTTTGTTAATCGAAAGATAATTTGAATTGATTAGATAATCGATTCAAATAACTCTACAAACAACATATCCCTATGGATTTACTATTTACCGTGTGCATATTTTTCTTTCTTTTTTTTTTTTTCTAAATGGATATATTACAATCAATTACATTAATGTTCTCTGATAAAAAAAATTACATTAATGTTCTACTACAATCATCGCATTAATATTTCAAATGAATAACAAACTATTACAATTGAATATCATTAAATGATAACTAAATACAAACTATTATGCAATAAGAAAAAAATTAGTATTAAACTAGAAAAATATCCGTATTTAAATCAAACCAATAACCGTAAGGTTACGTGGCCTCCACCTCACCACTAAGAAAAGACCTCATTAACCACCATGTCCATAAATCAATGATCCATGGAGGAAATTCAATCAATATATAGTTAAAAGGATTAATCAAATTTTGAAGGGCGCAATTGAAATTTCATGATGAATGAAAAGTTGATATCTTTGAAATAGATACTTAAATGAGCTTACAGTCTTGTATTATTAAAAGAACAACTTCATTCGACACATAAATTGTGGCACTAAAAAGTATTTCAATAAGCCATACAATGTTTAAATATAATGCAGTTCTTGTGACACTCTAAAGTATCAAAATGGTTAGAAACTTGGCATTACAAGTTGGTGAGTGACCAAATTTGACCAAAGATTTGATGAAACTCTATTTGTTATTTTGAAAAATAAGTTGAATATTCGTGATTTAAGTCGCAAGTAGATACGAAAAATGTATTTAATTGCTCAAAATCAATTTTCGAGTGAATGAGAAATTCAATGCACAAAAGAGATGGATGGAAAGCTAAAAATGGAGTATTATGTTATAAAATGTTGTTGTCTCACATTGAAAAAATAATACAAGAAAGTTTTGTATTTAAGTGCCTAGTTGCAAATAGGAGTTGGCCCTTGGGGTTCACAAGTGTATAATAGAGAGATGGCCTATGAGTTAGTAGGCTCGAACCGTACTCACAAGGGCGCGCCACCACCCCAGTCTGTCCGGCTGGCTTGAAGTGGCGTGGTGGCCGGGTTGGGCCCAGGTGGGTTTGGATTCGGGTCTAGGCTCAATGGCTCGGACGATGCGAACTGCACCCGAGCTGGTGTGAACAGGTGCCAAGCGATTCCGTTGAGTCTGAACCGGTGCACTACTTGATTCAAATGAACCAGTGTGAACAGTTATAGTTTTTTACCCCAACAGCCACAACCTTTCAATTATTATAAATTGCTCCCCTTGCATTTGTTATTTGCAGGATGAGGTGCTAGATCTCTTAAACAATGACTAGAGTTTGAATCCTAGCATTGTGAATAGAGCAATTGGGTTGGAAGGGTCGCCCCCATAATGGGCCTCTGCAGTACCCTATCCGGATTAGTTGGCCAATGAGTCGGAATCGGGTGGTTAAAATAAAAAAAAATTGCATCATTCCAATCCAAGTTCATAAATATTTTCTCTACATTTCATTCCCAAAACTTTCAAAGCATTTTTAAAACGTCCATTGAGTTCAAAACACCTTTTAAGTTTGTTGTTTCTCAAAATTTAAAGTGTTTCTTTTTCGAGAAGTGAGTCATTATATATTGGGAGATGATTGACATAAAATCATGAGTACAAGTGTAGGGCAATTTCGTTTTAAAGACAAAAAGTCCAACTCTTGCCTTCATCTAATCCTAATCACTTCCCTTGTAAAGCACTACATTCCAACAAAAATAAACTATTGTTACATTTAAATACATGATTTTTCAACTAGTGTCAGTAAATCAAAAGTGTTTTTAGTGACACTAGGTACCTTCTTTTGTCTTTCAATATGAAAAGACATTCAATAGCCTCTCCCTTTTAACCCACTGCTCTCTTCTTTACTCATTGTGTATACAAATGTTTCAATGTATTTGAGTTCCCAAAGCAAGAAACATTACTTTTTCAGTCCCAAATGATTAGTCGTTCAAGTTTTTAGCACATAAACAAATTTAGCTAACTAATAACCTTTTTTTTTAGATAAATTCACAATAATTTGATCGAAATACCATTCCCTAGAAAATTGTATTAGGATATTTAATGGGTTTCAGTTGAAAAGAATAAAGTTGAATTTGAAACAATGAAATAAATGCTCATCAAACTCATCAAGATGATAAGTATTATAGAAAAAAAACTTTTTAAAAAGACTAATAATTTGGATTAGAAGGTATAATATTTTCTCAAGAGTAACTTGCTCATTGAAAGCACAACTAAAGCAAATTTTATTCTAGAAATAATAGAAAAAAAGGAGTTTGCAATTTTGTATTTTCTTGCTTTTATTTGCAGTAATTCTGTAAGAAATAAAAGTAGATCAACACAATATGCCAAAAATGTAATTTGCACTCTGACCCTTGCATGAAGCAGTTCAATAAATCTAGTCATCATTATTATATGTTTTGATAAATAATAAATGTAGTCATTTATTTTCAAGGTAGTGGACCTTTTGAATTCGATATTTGACAATACTTGAAAAGGGGAACCTCTATAGTCTACTTAGTATATTCATCCCTATCCAAAGCTGTGATCTCACTGGCTAGGAATTGTGTAATTATAACGTAGCAATAGTTATTGTAGAGAGAGTATTTATGATTTCAAACTCTATGATATAAATCGTAAAGTATCTTATCTAAATGAGATGGTTATTTGTTTTTTTTATTGTTTGAAATATTTGATTTTTTTTTTTATTATTATCTTAAAATACATTTTGCATTTAGTTAGATGATGTTATAAGACCATCTTATAGTATCGGAGTCCTTACCATTTAATACTATGCACTACAATAAAACATCTTTTTATTAATAGAAAATTTGTAACGAATAAAATTTCTTCATTGATAAAAAAAGATTTTTGATGAATTTGTTTTTACTAAATATAAAAAAAGAAACTATAATTGCATACAAATATATGAACTAAATTTTGTATAACCTTTTCTCCATCTCCATACTATTGTTTCTTGGGGCGGGTACATTTTCTCAAGCATGAATACAGGCCATCAATGTTTCTTTCTTTATTGAAATTTAATTTTCTTTCTTTATTTAATAAATTAAGATCATAACATCACTTTTTCACTTCTCACCATATTGAATTCTTTTAAGTGACACGATAAGTTTGGATATGATCTTCTAGATATTTATTTTAAGATCAATGTTTCATTTTCTATTTTATATGTCATTTGTTCTAAATTTTTTCCTTAATTATATATTTGGTATGAAATTTTTACACTTGATGTTAGATGAAAAACAATTTGAAATAAAGGATTTCAAGTGAGATACGTTTTTTGTCAGTCACGTGTGACAAAATGTTACTATGTAGAAGTTCTTAGATGACAACAAGTATTTGTTAGCACTATATAAATATGAAAATTAACATAATTGTGACTTGACTATTGATGACAACAAAGACATATTGCCACTTAATTATATAGTGATTTGTATTATTATCTAATATGTGTCATTAGAATCAAAATTTTCTTGTTTCTTATTAGAATCATTGTTTCTTGTAACGATGGTGAATCATTGATGGAAAAATTGTTTACTGATTTTTATATATATATTTTATAAAGGACTTGTGATGCATAAAAAAATGTCATAAAAAATTATAACAAATTCATCACAGGTGCCATTATTATCATGTATTTTTGGTCATTTTTCATAATTCAGCAGTATTTCGTCACAAATTCATTACAAATCTCTTTTATTTGTGATGGAATTTCATTCACCACAAATTTTCTATTAGTAAATTAGTTTTTTCTCGTAGTTCGTCCTATATAATGGTAGAGACTCCTATACTCTAAGAAGTTCTTACAACTCTCTCTCTCTCTCTCTCTCTCTCTCTCTCTCTCTCTCTCTCTCTCTCTCTCTCTCTCTATATATATATATATATATATATATATAAGGTCTTACAACAACAATTAAAAAATGGGGTTATAACATCATCAAAACTAAATATAAAATGTATGTAAAATAAAAATAAAATTCCAATATTTTAAATAATAAAAAACTTAATGATTAACTAATTAATATAAGCAACTTTACAATTTATATTAGTTCAAAACCATAAATACCCTTTACAATGCCTATTTCTACATTATGATTACACAATCCCTATATGAAATCATAACTTTGGATAAGCGTATGCAGTTATGCAGTATGTGGATTATTTCCTTTTTTTTGTTTTTCAAGTATTGTCAAATGTCAAATTAATTCTAAAGGTATCATCTTCTTTATACACAGGTTATATTTTTGGTACGCCGTGTTGAACTATGCTTTAATTTTTGGCACACAAGAACAGAGATCACAAATAGCAAAGAGTTGAATACTAAGAATACAAGTATAGACGAGAGCACACAAAATTGCAGGCCCCTTCTTTTGTTATTTCTAAACTAAGCTCTGCTTTTGTTATGCTTTCAAGGTGCATGGCTACTCACTCGATGATACGGGAAACTTTTTTATGCACCAGTTTGAGTTTTATACATTTACAAAGTGGTTAAATTGTATGATATCATTATTTCACTTATAAAAAAAATCAACAAATGAAATAAAACGCAATCACATATTGGCTCCAAAAACACTTAGTGGGGAATTGTAGTTCATTGTCTCAAGATACGACTTGAACAATCATGTACGTTCTCTACTTCAAGACATTGATCGAAACCCACAGCAAGTTATAGCCTATGGGCCGGACAATGCTCCCCACAATGTGACGGTTAGACTCCTCCATTCATTGGCTGGACGTACACTTCAAATCGATGAAATGGACGAAATGCATCAAGCTTAATTACGGTTGGAACGCTAACACCTTTGCGAGTCTATACTACTACGGTAGTGGCACTCGACATCAAGTTAGAAAAGCACACAACTTTATTATCGCACAAGAAGAAGGCGGCTCATGCAAAGGCTGGGGAATCAATATCTTTTCCATAAGCCGCCTTCTTCTTGTGTGATAATAAACTTGTGCACTTTTCCATCTTGATGTCGAGTGCCATGTGCGATAATAAACTTGCGCGCTTTTCCAACTTGATGTCTAGTGCCACTACTGTAGTAGTAGAGACTCGCAGAAGTGTTGGCATCCCAACTGTAAGCCTGGCGCATTTCGTCCATTTCATCGTTTCGAAGTGTACATCTGGCCGATGAATGGAGGAGTCTAACCATCACGTTGTGGGGAGCATTGTCTGGCCTATAGGCTATAACTTGTTGCAGGTTTTGATCAATGCCTTGAAGGAGAGAAGGTGTATGATCAATGCCTTGTGGTTTTCCGTTGGTACTTTATCCATTTACGATCCGTAGGAAACTATCTAGCAAAATTCCATTGATTTTCCATAGGTGATCGGTTGGTTAAAAAACATTCCATAGGAATATTTTGTTGAGTATATCCCTAGGTTTTTCGTAGGCAATCCATTAGTGAATCAGGGTCGAAGTTTTCGTTGGTTTTCCATTGGTAATCTGTTGGCGAATCAGGGTCGAAGTTTTCGTTGGGTTTCCGTTGGTAATCCGTTGGCGAATCAGAGTTGAAGTTTTCGTTGGGTTTCCATTGATAATCCATTGGCGAATCAAGGTCGAAGTTTCTATTGGTTTTCTGTAGGTAATCCGTTGGTGAATCAAGGTCGAAGTTTTCGTTGGTTTTCCGCCGGTAATCCGTTGGCGAATCAGGGTCGAAGTTCTGTTGGTTTTCCGTAGGTAATCCGTTGGCGAATCAGGATCGAAGTTTCTATTGGTAATTGTCTAGCAAAAGCTTACGAACAACAATTTTTCTGACGAAATCCGTTCCGTAGGTTTTTTGTTGGAAAACGTTAAAAACCAACGGATTCCATAGGTTATCCGTAGGAAAATTCCGTAGGTTTTCGATTGCTTTTTTTGTAGTGAAAGGGTCATTAGACAACTCAGTCTCAAATCTCTACCCTGTGAAATTTGTAAGATAGTCCACTTTAAGCTATAACTGTAACACTGCACTTGCGTATTGGGAAATAAAGTAGACTAACACAGAAGGCCAAAAATGCAATTCGCACTTATGAAGTAGATATATGTACACATGCATTTACCTCCAAGATGATGGACTTTTGAATTTGACATTTGACGATACTTGAAAAAGGAAATCTCCAAATTCACATTGTGTGCTTTTGCTTATCCAAAGTTGTGATTTCATCTTGGCCTTGTGTAGTTACAACGTAGGAAATAGGTATTGTAGATTAATTGCAAAGTTTCTTATCTTTTTTTTTTTTTGATAATTATAAATTTCTTATCTTAATTACTTAATTGTTGATATTTTTAATATTTTTAATATTTGAAATATTTGAATATTATTTATTATTATTTTACAATCTTTGGTGGAGTAATTATTTGGAATAACTCAAGTAACTTATACTTTTGGTTTGTCTATTTGAATTTTTTATAACTTTAATTTATTGAATTATTAAGTACAAGCACAATTATACATGCGATAAGCATGATGTTTCACATCTATATTATTAATTAAGTTGGAAAGCCTTTGACTAACCTTCTCCCTCACATGTTTAATTGTATTATTTGTAAAATACTCTTCAACTAACCTTCTCCCTCACGCATCCTTTTTCAAGATGTTGTGTATGTACCCACTAAGGCAAATGGCTCTCCAACGGACACATGTCTCATATATATATATATATATATATATATATATATATGTATTGATTTTTTTTTCTTTTAACCGAGGACAACCCACAAAATTTTTCTTTTCCCTTGCCCTTCTAAATTTTTCCGATTGTGATTGTTTTTGAAATTCAAATTTTGAATTTCATCACGTCACTCGTTAAATAATAATAGCAGCTCTGAAAGAATTTCTTAGTCCGTCTTTGGGTTTGTAATGTTAAATATGTTCTGTAGTTTCTCTATGTATGTGTTTGCATAAATTTCTTCCAGCCGCGCCGAAGTGGCCGCTCAGGGTTCGAACCGGCCGAGTTCGATGGGCAAACAGCCGATTCGAAGTGGAAGTCTTATGGTTCAGAGTGAATGTGAGGTGGTTCGAAATGGAATTAATGTGAATCGAAATGAAACAGTGATGCGCCTAAGACTTCTATCTGAAAAGCGATTGAATTGGAGTAGGCAAACACTACCCCTGAGGTTCTACTTACCTACAACTGAATGTAGGACTTAATAATTTAGCACTCTCAAAGATCGAAAAGGATCAGAAAGCTTAAATCGAAAAGGAAATACATTAGAAGACGATAGCTACTCGCCATGTGGACTTCACAGGACTCGACTACATACACACGCATTGATGACTCGGGCCATATCTATGACAGAGATGCATTAAGCAGTCCCTAAGAACTCTAGCTACAAATCGGACACATTGATGACTCCGGCCATATCTACCTGTGGTTGTTTTCAGAGGTTGTTCACTCCGACGAGCATTGATTGACTTCGTCTGCACTCCCCTTCATGCATGCGCTCGATATGAATGCTGGGTACCACTCCGCCGCATTGATATCTCACCTCGAACCGGGCCCAATCCGAGTGAGTGATGGCTACGACTTCGTGACGTTACGGAATGAGTGCATTGATATCCTCACTTCGAGCCGAATTAGGTATGGCTACAAACACCCCGTAGCGGTTTTCTACCTACTTGAACTAAAGCTATTCTTTGTTCATTTAAGCTAAGAAATCAGAGAAGTGTGGACTTCTTGATTGAGAGAAGTGTTGTTGTAGTTGATTGTTGATTGACGTTGTGTCTTTGATTGACGTTGTGTGTTTTGTTGTAAAGAATCCGGCTCCTTTTATAGACTTCAGGCTGCAACTGCCTTCCTTTATTCTTGGAGCTGGAAATGATTTATTCAAACATGGCCAAAAGATGAATGGCCGGCCTTATTCCTAGAAGTGGCAGTTGCTGCCATCTTTATTCAAATTTCAAATTTCAGCATCACATGGCCTTTATTTTAGGCATGTGCAAGTATAACAATGCCTATTTTTAGCCATTCTGTTACTCTCCATCTAACAACCCCTATAAGTAAGGGATTTGAATTTGACTTTATTATTGTATTTATTTTGTTTTCCTATTTTATATTTTTGGCCGACTGGGCCATGGGCCGTTATTTCATTCCGGCTTGGGCTTTGAATACGGGCTCGTGGACGTGTCGAAGTGGCCTGGGCCTTACTAATTCATTTCGGCGTGGCGAAAAGGACCAAAATCAGCCCACTCCGAATTTATACAAAAATTCAGTTTTGGGCCCAAACAGTATGATAAATTTATCAAACATATTACACATTCCTAAATCCATCAAAGTCCAATTTCTCAAATTAAAAAGATTTGTCTTCTTTCTTTCTTTCTTTCTTTCTTTTTTTGAGTTATCTTACAGAAAATTCGAAGTAGAATCCTTTTTCTCATTAATATCCAGGTTTTGGAACCCATTAAGAAAGAAAGAATAAAAAAGGAAGAAGAAAAGAATTTAGATAGACAACTGACCATGCTTCATTCTTGATTAACAGAAGAAAATCATTAAACAAAAAAAAGGGTTAGACACTTGTCGATTAATGGACCTCTGCCCCACTAGGTGCATGCCCAGCATGAAATAAACTCTCTATATAAGGCATTGAAAATCTTGAATGGATGATCGAATAGATTCTCGTGAATTGAGAATCTTTATCGTACAAGATATTGTTGTGGCGGAAAATTCAAACGTATGAGGAAATTGGGGACAAAAAAGAAATATCAAATTAAAGGTCTTTGACTTTGGCATGATTACTTCTACATTATTTGCACAAATTTATATCCAATCAGATACAACTTCAAAAATTACAAATAGACCACTGAATTTGAAATTTAATTTTTAATTCATCCTCATCCTACATTATTTTCATCGTCTTCTTCTTCTTCTTCTTCTTCTTCTTCTTCTTCTTTCATATTGAGATCCAACAAATACTATTTTCTGGTATTATATTAAATGTCAACATAAACTTGCCACCTATTTTAAAATATTATAAATAAATTTCATATATATATACACACATATATCAGACATAAACATATATATTTAAAACAATTACCAAAAAGATTTCCATTAAACAAATTTGGAGGTAAAATCTCAAAATTCTACATTTTTTGTGCCACATATATATATCAGATTTATGGTTGGATTTTAGTCTAATTTTGTGCAACATAAATAATTTTTTAAGTCTACCTATTGTTTGAGCCCAAAAATGAATTTTTGTATAAATTCGGAGTGGGCTGATTTTGGTCCTTTTCGCCACGCCGAAATGAATTAATAAGGCCCAGACCGAAATGAAATAACGGCTCATGGCCCAGTCGGCCAAAAATATAAAATAGAAAAATAAAATAAATACAATAAATTCAAATTTAAACCCCTTACTTCTAGGGGTTGTTAGATGGAGAATAACCAAATGACTAAAAATAGGCATTGTTATGTCTGCATATGCCTAAAATAAAGGTCATGCGGTTCTAAAATTTAAAATTTAAATGAGATGGCATAACTGTCATAGCAACAAATAAGGAGGTCCATCTATTTCAAATAATCAAGCCTTTTGAAATCTTCCAACTCCAAGAATAAAGGGTGGCGGTTGTAGCTTGAAGCTTATAAAAGGGAGCTGGATTCTTCATTGATGAACAGACAACGTCAATCAATCAAACACAACAATTCTCCCAATCAAGAAGTCCACACTTCTCTGATTTTTCTTAGCTTAAATGAACAAAGAATAGCTTTAGTTCAAGTAGGTAGAAAACCGTTGCGGGGTGTTTGTAGCCATACCTCATTCCGCTCGAAGTGGGGATATCAATGCACTCATTCCGTAACGTCACGAAGTCGTAGCAATCACTCACTCGGATTGAGCCCGGTTCGAGGTGAGATATAAATGCGGCGGAGTGGTACCCAGCATTCATATCGAGCGCATGCATGAAGAGGAATACAGACGGAGTCAATCAATGCTCATCGGAATGATCAGCCTTTGAATACAACCACAGGTAGATATATCCGGAGTCATCAATGTGGCCGATTTATAGCTAGAGTTCTCAGGGACTGCTCAATGCATCTCTGTCATAGATATGGCCCGAGTCATCAATGCGTGTGTCTGTAATCGAGTCCTGTAAAGTCCGTGTGGCGAGTAGCCATCGTCTTCGAATTTATTTCCTTTTCGATTTAAAGCTTTTCGACCCTTTTAGATTTCTGAGGGTGCTAAATTATTAAGTCCTACATTAAGTTGTAGGCGAGTAGAACCTCAGGGGTAGTGTTTGCCTACTCTGACTCAGTCGTTTTTCAGATAGAAGTCTTGAGTGCATTACATCTTCATTCCGAGTTACATTTTCACTTCGAATCACATCATTTCATTTCGAAACACAAGACTTCCACTTGTGTGCTCCTGCACACTAGCACGCCCGCACCTGAACACCAAGCGCTCACTTCGAATTGGCTGTTTTCCTATCGAACTCAGCCGGTTCGAACCCTGAGCGGCCACTTCGGCGCGGCCAGAGGAAATTTATGCAAACACCTATAAGCAAATTCCTATCAATTCGGACTAAAATTGCAAGTTTCTCAAAGACCGAAGCTAAAGTTATAAATTTCAAAATTAGAAGAAGAAAAAAATCGACTTCAGTTAAAAAAACGAATTTTGCATTTTCCCCGTATACTCTAATTTTTCTAGTGAAAGATATTAATAAAGAGATTAAAGTTTGCAAAGTCCACCTTATTTTTCATTTATCTTAATTTGCTTCAGTTAATAAATACATTCTTTATAAGTCTTGTTAAAAAGCTTTGAAATAACTATTAATTAAACTGTTTTTTTTTTTTTTTGATACAATCAACTCGAAATATCTTATAAATGCTAATTGAAATGCCACATATGCACACTCCTTCAAAAGAGAAGGGAAGACGACAAGAGGATTCTAACCCAAAACCTTAACGGTGCTAAGTACGAGCCCCATACCACTAAGTTTCATCCCTAGTGTCTTAATTAAAGACTTATATATATATCTAATCATATGTACTATATATGATCAATCATCTATATGATATAAGCATATATTAGTGTATTATATATCTAATATATGTTATATATGTACTTATATATCTAATATATATACATCTAATTATACACAAATATACATATATATAAGTATATCTAATCTTGTACGTATGTAATATATCGAATCATTTATTATATATATCAATATATATATAATATACATATATTACTTAAGTATAGCAAAAATTAATTATTAAACAAAAAGTTAAAGTGGTGTAGTGGTTTAATACTCTAACTTCAATTAACATGTCAAGAGTTCAAACCATACCTTGTGCAAAAAAAAAAAATATTGCCCAGGAATTTTTAGCCACGGTCTGGCCGTGGCTAAAAATTGGTGCCAAATTTCGTGCTAATTTTAGCCACCAAAAATAGCCACGGATTGGCCGTGGCTAAATTAGCCACGGTCAGGCCGTGGCCAATCCATGGCTAATTATTTTTTTTAATTTTTTTTAAATCATGGCTAATAGCCACGGATTAGCCACGAATTTTTTCCGTAGCTAAAATCCGTGGCTAATTTGTGTTTTTCTAGTAGTGTTCCATGTGTTGTCCGTTTTTGTGTCCAAGTTCGTAGTGTGTCCTTTGACAACAAGGGCAGTTTCCACCAAATGTTAATGTTCCAACATTTATGTTAGCTGTCTCTTGCCCCTATATAAAGTTGCCTCCTGGTTCCCTGCAAAGACAACACAATACACATAAATTACGAGTGATAACCTTGTTCTCTGAAGTTGATCAGTGTGAGAAATGTAGTTTTCTCTGAGTGCACCTCTGGTCGCACCTCTGGTCGAGTGAGCTTGAAATATTAGTTTGTTTTTCGATATTGTGTGATTTTGCATGCATACGAAACATTTTTTGAGTTGATAGCTTTCAAAGTGAGGTTTCGAAGTAGCAGTGTAATTTGGAACGAATCTCTGGACTGTCTTATCCTAAAAGGAGTATCGCTAGCCCATAGCAAAGGTTAATGAGGCGAATATTTTCTTTAAGGCAAATCGGCTCAACTCGGTGATTCAGTCACTTGCAATATCAAATAAATATTGATAATTTTATTAAGCTTTCTTGTTTATTTATTTTTATTCGACATTGTTTAATTGCTTTTGGGTATCGTGCTTTGCCTAAAACTGTTATTGCATTATATTTATATTATCAAATAAATCCACCCACGTGAATATCGTGTTTTTGATATTCTAGTTCATTGTTGTTTTTCTAACAAGCTGCGCTGAAAATTCCCTAGGCTAATCTATTTATCAACACAAAAAATTACCTGATTTAAACTAATTAAGCTCTCAGTGAAAATCCAAGCTTGAGAGCTGATAAGTCCGTAATGCTACTTAATTTTTATGTTTAATTTGATGGATTTATCATGTATTTTTCTCCATTTGAATCTTATTATACCTAAATTAGAGTTAAATCGTTGTTTTGTAGGTAAGATGGGAAAAATACCATCAAGGAAACGAAAAGTGGAAGGCAAGAGTTGGGTATTTACGTAAGAGATTTTGGGTATCAACCCAATTTCAGCCATTTTGAGAAGAAATGAATCTGTATGTTTGGGTACGTACCCAAAATATTTCGGGTATGTACCCAATTTCAGCGATTGGAGGGTTAAATGAATCTGTAAGTTTGGGTACGTACCCAAAATATTTCGGGTACGTACCCAAAAATCCGCGACAGCAATTTACAGCTTTCCTAGTTCGATTAGGACTCTCTTTTTGGAAGGCGGCGCTAGGATTTTTCTGCCCCTTTTTAAGTCCAGAAACATTGGCACAGCTACTGTTCGCGTTTTTAACTAGGTTTTAGTCTTTAGAAATTTTTCTTTCATTTTTTTTTCATCTTTTTGAGATTTTGTGGATAAGGGAAGAAGGGAGAAATCATGAGCCAAGGGAAGAACAACCAAACGAGGGGAGTTTTCGTCTCAAAATTTCCAACGAATAAGTTTAATTCTTCTCTTTTCATGATTTCTTTTCCAGATTTTTTTCTAATTTTTAGCTTCATTATGAACTAATTTTAATTAAGTGTAGGAATGGTGTAGTTCATCTTTTTTGCTATTCTATGAAAATCCCATGAGTTTGAATCTGTTTTCGTATGTCTTTTTGTGGTGTGATTCTTGTTTAATGATTTAATACGTGGTTAGGGTTTGATCATCCCTAATTAGCGAATTTGAGAATCGTGATGAGGTCGAAAGATGATTCACGATTATAGCTCTAATTAGACGCAATCAATTGGGTTAAAGTTGCATGAGAATGAATTTAACATTGATTGAGCCTTAAGGCAGTGATTGAAATTCATACAAATAATTATAAAAATGGGATTAATTGAATGAGAATTGGTTAGTCTTAGGCTTAGATGGATTGTATGAATTAATTTCACAATGCTCGAGAGAGATTGTAGATATATTTGTTCCTAGGCTTCATACAACCACAAAACCACTCAACTTAGGGATTGGATTAGAATAGCGAATTAGGTGAATAAAACAACATTGCACTTTGTTTTTATTGTTCTTAGGTGAATAATTAGGTGATTTGCTATTATTGTTCTTCGCAAGTTGTTTTTATTAAGAACTTAGGTTTCTTTTAGTAATACAAAATCACTACTCATTTTGGTCCATTTAGCTAAATAACACGAGTCACCTTCACGGGCCAAATCACAATCCCTATAGGATTCGACACTCTACTCACTGTGTATTACTTGTACGACTACGTGCACTTGCGTAGCTCCCAACAAGAGCAACAGTCAAACCCATAAAATTGAAATTTCTTGAACTCATTTCTATAGAGTGCACAAGATGCTAATTGGTGATCACTATTCTCCACTAACAACCACTTATTCTCCAAAGACAAGAAAATAGGTCTGAAGGGGTAAGGACCTACTACCAATTCTTTGGTCCATGACTCCTCGACACCATATTGCTTCATCACCCAAATGTCGATGTGATGCGGCTCATCCATCCATCCCCCCAGAACGAACTACAGAGAAGCATTGGTTTAGGACTAAAAGACTTGATTCCTTGCCATCATCAAACGCATGGGGGAAGTCGAACAATTTCAAAACCTCAGTACTTATATTAAAAGAAAGAGCAATGCCTAGAAGAGGCGGTTCATCATTGAAGTTACATGCTTGCCAATGACAAGTATCATTGAAGAATAAATTGAATCTCGAATTGCTCAAAATATTAGGAACAACGGCATCAATTAGCTTCCACGAATTAGTGTTTGAGTAGTACAAATTAACCCAAACGCTAGAGTCCTCAGGGCTGTACTCAAAATCAGCTTCGAACATTTCCCAGATTTGGACAAACTTGTAACTGTTAGTGTTGACATCAAGGCCAAATCCCAATCCTAGAGGAATGGAAATATAGCCCTCTGGACAGGCAAAAGGGCTTTGAGGGAAGTAGCATGAATTCTCTCAAGACGGGGTTGCACAGAATAATGAGATTGCCATAGACCATGGTTCGCCAAAACGGTCGCGGGAAACGGAATGGAGACTACTGCTCCAGTTCTGATGCCACATCGCGGAACAGTTGGGGTCAGAACGGGATTTTTTAAATAAAATTTTAAAAAATTATTCAAAATTATGAGA
Source organism: Petrea volubilis (assembly GCA_026212405.1). Taxonomy (NCBI): domain Eukaryota; kingdom Viridiplantae; phylum Streptophyta; class Magnoliopsida; order Lamiales; family Verbenaceae; genus Petrea; species Petrea volubilis. The sequence continues at coordinate 25,033,010 of CM047873.1, read as the reverse complement.
AAACATATAATTATTTCTAAAATTCTAAATAATATATAATTTTTGATGTTACACAATATAGTAACTCAAAAAACGCAATAGACTACAAATAGTTAATGTTTGAAATACTCTCGTAGCTTGATTTTTATTTAATAAAAAATAATTTCATTACAAACATGACATATGTGATCAGTACCACGTTGAGTGACGACCTTGTTTAAAGTCTTCAATATCTTCAATAAATATTCCGTGCTCTTTAGAAATAAACTTTTTATTCCAAAATGTATTCATTACAAAATACAATAATACTTTCACAAAAAATCTAACCAAAGATTGTGTGCATAACAAACATCAAAAGTATTACTAAAAATAAAAAAAAAATATCAAACGTTCACTCCCACAAAAATCAAAAAAAATCTAACAAAAATAAATTCTCTCTCTACTCATCTCTCTCTCTCTCCCCGCAGAACCCACCCAATCGTCTTCTTCAGTTTTTTTTTTTCAATAAAATCTCTAGATTTGAAAAATGAACCCACCCAAATTCAGCAGTGTGCAGCGTCTGTGCTTGGTGGTGGCGGGCCTCGTAGCCACCGTCTCCTTCGACCGCGAGCAACAACGTCGGCGTGGCTCTTTGATTGTCCCGTAGATCATCGATATCTCCTCCGTTCCGCTCCGAATCAGCGTTCCGGTCAGAGAAATCGGAGTGGAATGCCGATTTGGCCGATAAATCGCCGCATCATCTCCGACACGTACCCGCGGTGGTTCCACTCCGTCGCGATGAAACGGCAACCTCTGTTTCGGTTCCGGAATGCCTGTTTTGGCAGATTTTGCAGCGTGACGGCGAACCATGCCACAGAATATGCAAATAATCCCATTGCAAGGTCCTAAAATATTTTCATTTACATGCCAAACTAAATCATTCAAAATGGGATCCGAAGATTTTGAGATACCAAGAAGTTAGGGGAATTTGGCTCATGGAAGGACAAGATTCCGTCTCCACCCTGCTCCGGGTTCTCGCTATTTTGTGGAGGCAAGTAGCGCTTCAATAGCAAACTTTTCTTACTATCACATTTAAGATGTCTAGTGACAAAAGTAGTTCTTTTGATCAAAATACACCAATATTTTGAAACGCTTCTGAATCTCAACAATGATTTGACTGAAAGATATACTAGAATGTTCATTAGCACATCCTCCGATATTGGCACTCCATTGTCCATTTGCAATCCCAATAGTTTTGCTTGATTCATCATAATACCAATGATCCTTATAAAATCAATTGACACATATGGTCATTTGAAGTGGAATTTATAGATTGAAAGACACACACACACACACATATAACACTAATTACTGGTTGTATATTCTTTTTAGGTGTGCCGTAAGTGGTAGCCCTAAGGTGGAGCCGCCTATGGAGGACCTAAGATCGAAAAGAGAGCAATTTTGATGCCAGTGAATAGGAAAGGGTCAATTTACGCAAAAAATAAAAATAAATAGGAAAGGTTCGAAAATCTAAAATGAAAAAGCAGTTAAAGAAAAAGGAAAAGGAAACAGAAAAAACAGAAGGGGCTTTCTAAAATAAGGTAGATCTCTCACTAGACAATATTGGTGCATGGAAAAAATTCGGACCTCCAAAAATAATAATTCACACAATTTGATTGTTCAAAATACGGAAACACAGGGAGAAAATAATATCGCAAGATAACTTTCCTAAGCCTTCAGTAGTGAGACATACGGACATTCAACGATGCATCCCCACAAATCTGATAAAAGTTTTCTAATACTTGGTCTTGATATACAACGTTGCGCCTCCCATAGTATCCGTTCCCAAGTAACAAGTTGGACGAATGTTACAATGACAAACGTCCATTGACAATGTTGCACGAAATGATATCGGCATTTTTGCGTTTCGAGGCATTGCCTGTGCACAAAAAGGAAGACGTACGGCACAACGGCAAACCAACATGCGCACTACATGCCGCACAATGTCCAGTCAACGTGCCGCAAGGTGTCCAGTCAACGTGCCACACAGTACCTAGTCGACGTGCATGCACGACGTGCCTTAGGAGCGTGCACGTTGCCCAACCAATGGACTGTGGGTGCGCGCGCTGTCCACCCGTTGCACGCACGGTACTCGGGCCCGGCCAACCCGACAGGTAACGGGCGCGCGGGCCACTCGTAGGTCGCACGGAGTGCCCGTGCTTGCTGTCCACCCGATGCGCGTGAATACTATTTTATTCATATGGCTCCAATGTGAGCATTTTATTCAAATTCTGAATACTATTTTATTGGTAACCATTGCTAAATACTAAATAAAAGGTCGCCACCTATGATACCTTATTCGTAACCCCATTGTATAGCGTGGTAGCTCTGTAAGTATATTTGATTATGTTAAGATCAGTGACATGTATATTGAAATTAGGTACATTTTTCTCACTTTTTCATTGTAAAAAAATAAAATAAAACACGCAAATTATCACAACCTATTACCTCTATTGTTGTATTGTAGGTGAGTCCTGATTAACATAGTTATTCCATTACCTCTATCGCTCTATTGCTCAGAGCTCGCGTCATAAAGGCTTAAATAAAATTTTCTAATTCAATTCGCGCATTAAGTTTTACTAAATCGTGCCCTTGCATTTTAGAAATAATATTAGAAACTCTTATTGTTTAAAAAAGTGTATAATAATCCCAATTACGAGATAGTAAGTAAATATATATAAGAACAATGAGCTAGTTTTTATTTAAAGAGACTCGTATGACTAATTTTTTGCCTGAAAATTGTATGTATGTATGATTAATGTTTTTTATATAGGTAATGAGAAGAATTAAAAAATTTAGTCAATTTAATAAGATCACTTTGCATATACCCTTCTTCAAATGTATTTTATGTCGAATATATATATAATTTAATATTATATATAAAGTATTTTTTATCAGACGTTTTAAGGCGTTTTTATACTCAACCTTTTTTCAATTTTTACTCTTTCGCACACACTTCCGCATTCGCTTTTCGTGATTGAGGGTAAGCCATCTCGACTTCTATGAGTATTCCTCGATGATTCAACGAATCCCTCTCGGCCTACGTAGCATTAATCCTATTTAGCAAATTAGGAATGATGGCTCTTGCTCACGCACATACAGGCCAATCGATTCATTGTAAAAAGCCACAACCATTCACCTCTGACAAATGATGAATCTTATATTGGAATTTTCTTTGGTCCACAAAGTCCTAATATATGAAGCATTTCTACAAATACTATGATTTATCATTGATTAAATAGAAATGAGATCATTTTTGTCTCCAGAAAAAAAATAATAATAATAATAACCAAGTAAATGGTTCTAAAATTTGGTTTGATTCAAAAGTAAATCAAAAAAAAAAAATAGTCTTAAATTCAAATAACTAGAAGAATCTCTAAATTTATTACAATGATTTATTTATTAATTTGGTTTTTTGGACTAAATCACGTCTTACGTATATTTGATAGATTTTTCGTTTTCCAAAAAAGAAAAAAAAATCGTGTGTGTTTTAATTCTTATCTTTGGATGTATGAATGATACTCACATCCGGTGTATACAAGAATTTTCCCTTTACAAGTAGAAACCTTCTACTATTATTATATAAGTATTTCCCTTTACAAGTAGAAATCTTCTACTATTATTATACAAACATTGAATACATTTTTTTTATGTGTGGCAAAAAAAAATAAAAACAAGAGAGAGAATAGTGACAATTTTTGCCTCCTCCCTCTATGCTATCGCTATGTTCGAACTTCTGTATTCAGTCGCAAATATATCAGATGTCTGAATTAACTACACAAACATTGATTCCTTCAACAACACCGCCAAAAATTAAATATAGTAAACAAGAATTGATATTGATTTCACTTAAATCGAAATGTAAACAACTTGCGAGTAAGCCTTGAATATTTGATCCTCAAGGAGGGGCGGGGAACTTGAATAAACTTTAACCTCTTCAATTACATGACATGACTTTTTCACCCCCCTGCTTTAGTAAATAGAGAATTTATTCACTTTAGTTAAATATTTACATTACATTGGTCTCGAGGGATGTTCTCGGTCACACCATTCTCTTATTACCCTTATTGCTTTTATGTTTGGTACTTGAATTGACGAATTGAGCACTTGGTTTTTGTTTTAAAACAACTTAAAATTTCTCAAATTGCGTATTGAGTTTTACTAGATTGCAGACTTATATTTTAGACATAATATTAAAAAAAGTATTGAAGATTTAGTGTTCACTCAGTAAATAAACTCTTGTAACTATTTTTTTATTTAGTCTTTTAAAAAATTAATGTATGTTCTAATTAAATAATGTATAAATAAATTTTTACTGATATAACTAATATATAATAATTCTAATTACTGTATAATAAGTAAATATATAATGACAATAAACTAGTTTTTATCAAGGGCACTCATCATGTGACTAGTTTTTTGTACATAGATTATGCAATAGTATAAAAAAATTAGGCTGTGAGAGTAATTAATAAATTTAGTCAATCACATTAAATTATCAATAATATAATTCAAATGTAGCATTGAACAAAATTATTTTGCTTATACTCCCCCTTTAAATGTGTTTTACAAAATTTTTTTATTAAACACTTTAAGATGCTTTCACACTTTTTTTTTTTTTTGTTTAATGTTTACACTCACGCACTCCACTTGATCATGCACTCGCACACGCACTTGCTTTATATATATGTGACCTACGGAATGTCTAATCATATAGTTTCCTAAACATTTATTTTTATTGGCATCATATTTTTAACTTAAAATTCCTTATTAACTATACAAAAAAATACAAGAACACATTTCTTTCACTAATAGAGAATTTGTTCGAAGAGATTCCGTCACATGTTTGAAGTATTTGTGGTGGAGCAGTGATAGAATTCAATGTAAACATAATTAAAGAAACAATCAATGACAAAACATTTACTAGTGGAATTGTTATAAATAAAAACCGTAAAAAAAATTAAACTTATATTATAGTTGTTCGTTTTGAGATGTGCATTCTTATAGTGAAAATATTTATATTCTAATTCAAAAGAATAAGTCATAGCTTAAGTAATTCAATTAAAAAGTAAAGTATTAAATTGTTCAATAATACGTAAAAAGAACATCAAACGTGAAAAAAATTATTATGGCCATTGCGCTTCATGAATTTATTATTAACGATTTATTAAATTTGGAATATAATATGTAAATATGTAAACATGGATTCTATTGAATAAAAGTTAATATTTTTTTCTTTTTTTCAATTTTCCCTTTTATACCGAATTTATATATTAATTTTGGTTTTTGATTTGGATTCGGAATCTGGAGTCACAGAGCAGCAAATCCCCAAATAACCCTAAAATCCGGATTTTTTATAATTTTAACACAAAATGGTATTTTGTTTAATATTTTAACACCCAAAAAAAAGTTATTAAAAAAGTAGCATGAGTTTACATTGGGGATGTCGACTCTCTGACGAATCGACATTCCCGATGTCAACTCATATTAAAAAAATATTTTTCTGAAATTAAAAAAAAAATTAAAATTGAGTGGGAGTCGACATCCACAATGTCGACTCCCGTTAAAATTTTTTTTCCCTTTTTCAATTAAAAAATATTTCTGAATATAGAAAAAAACTTCAAAAAAAAAGTCAAATTTTTCTCTCACCCATCACTTCAACCATCACTTTATCACCTAACCCATCACTCTCTTACCATCACTATTCATCATCTTTTTCTTCATCCTTCACCACCACTCCAAGCCGCCACCGGCCGCTGGCCGCCGGTGGTAGAGTTATGGTTGAAGTGATGGGTTAGGTGGTAGAGTGATGGGTGAATGATGGGTGAGAGAAGTGAGGAAGAATTTTTATAATTTTGATTATTTTTTTTGAGTTTTTTTATAATATTTCAAAAAAATTTTATTATATTCGGGTATTGTGAACGGTGTTGGCGGTACTGTTCATGAGCGTTGCGTGAACAGTGCCCACCGATTTTTTTTTTTTCAGAAAATATATTTTTTCAGATAAAAAAATTCTACATTATTTAAGCGGGAAAAATATTTTTAACGGGAGTCGACATCGTGGATGTCGACTCCCACTCAAATTTATTTTTTTTTTTTTTAAATTTCAAAAAATAATTTTTTAATAAGAGTCGACATCGGAAATATCGACTCGTCAGAAAATCGACATTCCCAGTATAAACTCATGCTACTTTTTTAATAACTTTTTTTGGATATTAAAATGTTAAATAAAACACCCTTTTGGGTTAAAATTGTAAAAAATCCCTAAAATCCTATCGATTTCTACACGAAAGAGGTGTGAAAGAATTTGAGCCAAGAACTACAATTCCCAATACAAAATTTTCAACCAAAGCTTGTAGAGGTGTGAAATCGAGCGAGGATGGTGAGGTGCATGTTGAATGGGAAAGTGTACGAGACATGCTTCAAGGAGGAGGAGGAGGCCGAGGCCGCTGCGGCGGTGGCGGAGGAGGAGGATTCCGAGGATGTGGGCGGCGTATTTAAGTGTAAGATGAACGGCGTCATCTACTACCCCGGAATGGACAAAGCCGTCGAAACCGAAGCCCTAAACGAGTTCAGGGCCGCATTTCGGGCCTCTAAAATCATCGAGAGCCATCACGATGATCTGGGTCGGCCCCGTCTGAAGATTGTGTACGTTGATGTGGGCGATATTTTTTCTGATACAAATCTCCCTTCAGAAGCCAAGGAGCACATCTGGACCATCGTCCACCACGAGGAGGAGAAGGAAATAAGGGAGGGCAATCCCAGGCCGAGGCTGATTTTTGTGAAGCAGGATAGGGACTTTTGGCCCGGCTCAGAGAATGATCCAGATGCCATGGCTAGGCGCGCTCTTAAAGAGATGAAGGCTCATCCGTATAAAGCTGATTACATGGAGATTACTGTGCCACTTCTGCCGGAGGAAGAAAAACTAAGACTGGAGCTCCCATATGACTCCCGAGCCAGAGATTCGTATAATTGAAGGCTGATAGGCTGTGTTTCATGCGATACTATGACCCGTCCGCCCCTGGAACTAAGTTCATCATTGATAACTCGCCAGCAGAACGGGAATCCGTCTTGAGGACATACATGGAGGATCCAGGTATATATGTGTTCGCATTTGAATTTGATTTGTGTTTTTAATTCAGTTCTTTTTGTGTGTTTAAGCATAGGACTGAATTGAATAGTGATTGATTGTTTCTACCATATGTTTTGCGCTCATTTCGACTTTAATACTTGTGCCCTGCTACAAATCCATGTGAGCTAATATGCCAGAGTATATGTTTGTTGCTAACTGTATTTCTAAGTCTTTGACTTTCAATAGTTCGAATAAAGTGGTTCTAATAAATTATACTGCATTGAGATTGTTTGTTGTTCTTTTAACTTCTCACTGTTCGAAAAACTTTGATTTTCAGATCTTTGGAAGGAATGGATGCGTGCATCGCAGCTGGACATGACACCTGCAGTCAACGAGTAACCCCTGTGGCTTTCTTGCTCATTGGCTTTCTTGGTGAAATTGTCACCTCTTTTATCCAATGTATAAATGTCTTATGTTAAGATTGTTACCCATGTTAGATATCAGTTAGAATTGTTGGATGTTTTCATCTGCTAATATGTTCGTCATGGCCTTTATAAGTAAAAGAACTAAACAATCGAATTGACCTATCTTCCACAAATGTTAATGTGATGAGTTAGACTACTGTGGAGAAGTGTATTACACACTGGTAAAGTTTCTTCTTGCTGTGCATGTTTCACACTAGTTACATGTGCATGCATTTAGTGGATGAAATATGCAGCATTCATGCTCTTGTTTATGTATCGCTATCTAGTTTCTGGGGTGATCAACAATCATCTCCTTGCTAGAAATTTAAATTTTCCGATCGATGTTAAAGGTGTCGCAGAAAGCATCAAATAATGAACCTTTGTTGACTTCTCTGATCCTTGATTGACTACATAATGATTCACTGACTTTTGTTGTTAGTTGTAGCATTTTCTTGGTGGTTTTATCACGATCTAGAGTTTTTAGGGATTCAGAGGCTGAAGTGGTGTTCTGAATGATAGTCCATCCACCTTTTGTAGAGTGTGACAATTATTGTTTATTTGCCTGTGTCTTGTATTGCGGGTGACTAGTCGATAATCCTCTAAGTCGAGGCCGAGCACACCTCTTGGAATTGATTAGTCTCTCTCTCTCTCTGCTCAACAATTGTTAATCAGAGGAACTAAGAAAAAGATATTTGGCTTTCACCTCTAAGTCGAGGCCGAGCACCCATTAGTGCTTGTTGATTGAAGCTCTTAACTGTAAATCAGCTGATACAAATCAGTAGCTTATGAAAATTCAGCTAAGAATATACAAGAAACATGCGAGATGTTGGGAGTTAAGTGTTTGTTCTGTGATATACAGGCTCCTTTTTGCACAACGTTTGAATCAGAACTTTATGCATCAGAAGAAACTCCTTCGGCCGTAGTTTTCGGAACTCGCTGAATCAAGGTGAGCTTCTATACATATCTTGCCCATCGAGGGCTTAATTGGATAATTTGAGGCTTAATTGAAGTATAGGTATTAATTTGAGACGGTTTAGAGTTGAGGGGTCACTTTGAGAAAAGTCTTGTACTATCTGGGCTTATTGGCTTGGGTTATCTTTGACTTGTCAAAATTAAAGAATGTGGAGTGGAGTCTTATTAGACTTTTACATTGAACTTACTAGTTGTGTGTAATTGTGTTAAAATTAAGAAAAAAAGACTAATGAGCTAAGTGAATTATTTTGTTAGCACACACACACACACACACACATACACATATATATACTTGGACCCTTATTGGACTTTTAAAGTTTTTCTTAATTACAAATGATTGGATTAGGATGATGGGCAAGTCTTTGGATCAAGTGATGTAAGATTATGAGTTAAAAGCGGCAATAAATCGATAAATATATAAAGGGATAAAATAAAATCCAAACAATAAATCCAAAAAGAGAAAATAATGTCATACAATCTACAAATCCGAAAAGAGAAAATAACGTCATACAATCTACAATCTATAAATCCGAAAAGAGAAAATAACGTCGTACAATCCATAATTTTTATTGAATAGGAGGAGTGTATCCGCCATTACTAATTAAGTAATCAAACCTCTGCATCGACCTCCAAAACAAGATCATGCTCCCCCAAAAGACTTGCCCAAGTGAACCCTTTTCGCTGTGGGAGTTGGCCAATTTTTTCTAGGTCGTCGGGGCTTAGAGCCCAATCAAATATTTGAAGATTTTGGCTCATTCTCTCTTTGTTGTAGCTCTTTGCTACTATGCTAACTCCTTGCTCATATGCCCATCGCAACGCCACCTGTGCCCAATGAATATTTGCAGATGTATTAAACTATCATACTAAAATAAAATTTAAATACAATTAATGATACCATATTCTTGTCCCACATCAAAAAAAGTCTAAGGACTTGATAATTTTATAAGGTACAATCCATTCGTCACACCTTATGAGGTGTCTTTACATCAAAGGATAAAACTCTACCGTCTCAAGATACGAGACAATATCTCGCAGGGTCGGGACTCCGTATTCGGCGACACATTTGGGCATCATCAACAATCATATTAATTTGTGAGTTTTATTATGAGATTGGAAATATGTAAAATCTTTTCTTTTCTTTTCTTTTCTTTTTTTTTTTTTTTGAATCCCGCTGTGAGATTAAATACAATATTAAGATGTAATAACGTATGATCAATAAAAAAAATTTCAAGTCACGTCAATTGAATGATGTTGCAATCAATAATATTATTTAATTTATCTGATTGTCGTTATAGTTAATAATAGAAATATATAAGTTGTATTATTGGAAATAAGGTAAATGATCATGTTATCAATTGAAAAAATAATTGAAACTAAAAGGCATAATTGGAAGAGGAGTCAAATGTATCATTTAAGAAACTACGAAAGACGATCATATGAAAGTGTAGTTTTATGGAAATTTCTTTTTTTTTTTTATCAGGTTCTAAATTCGATATATGCACTCACATGTTATGAAAATTATGATTTTGGTATATTATATATTTATTTTTTTTCAAATAAATTAAGTAAGAAATTATAGGTTGCTCATTCGATTAAAACTAATATTTTCAATTTTCGATTCAATTAGCTGAAAATATCTGTTGGATAATTTGGATAACCGAAAACCAGATCGCACATGTTTCGATTTGGTTCAATTTTTTATTTTCAATTTTTTGGAACACCATTAGAAAAGAATCACAACTATCGTATGAAACCCAACACCTCGTTCATAGAAGATTTCTTAGAGCTTTTTTGGAATCTTCAGGAAGAAAAATATGAAAAGAGTAAAAAAAGAAGGTAGAGAGAGAGAGAGAGAGAGAGAGAGAGAGAGACCTGGGCAGTGGTCTTTCCCCTAGCCTTGGCAATATCTGCTATCACATCACTTTCCACAATTCTATTGTCACCCCATTTAGTGTTATTGGCACCCAAGGGAGAATAGGCAGTAATGTGAACACCTTTTGCCTTACAAAATTCCCTCAGTTGCTTTTGCTGCCAAAGTGGGTTCATCTCCACCTAAGGGAAAAAGTTTAAGGAGTCAATCAACAAACCCACTACACACACAAATACACATAGTTAAATTTCATACTAAACTATTGTATCATTTATAACTAATATATTAATTACAAAGAGCTCTTTAATCAACATATCAAGGGATAATTACCAAAAATCGCCCTAGATTTTTCATAATTGCAAGAAATTCCTTCTATCTATTACAATTACAATTACCGTACTTCAAGTTTGCTTCTGTCTTCATAAATTCTTCGCATTGCACAAAATCCCTCTATTTAATTCGTGTCAAGGGAGTCATTGTAATTTTAATAGATAAAAAGGGAAAGGGACTTTTAATTATTGAGACAAATCTCATTTTTTTTAAGTATCCCATGTATCAAATAACAAAATAATGACAGACTAATATATTCGTATAGTAGAGGATTTGAATTCATAAATTTTAGGCCATGAAGCCTCTATTTTTTTTTTTTTTTTCATAAAGAAAGAGGTTTTAGCATATTTATATTATATCTACTATTATATAAAGGGAGAGCGTATTTTAATAGCGACTTTAGGTTTGATAAGTGTTTGATCTATCATTTCTTCTTTTTTTCCGTTCTTTATTCTCTTTCGTCTCTCCTCTTCCATATTCTTTTTATTTTCTCTCATTTCTTTCTCCCCAACCCGAATTTCATTTGCAATCACTAATTTCATAAATTTATTAAAAATAATATAAAATAGTTAGTATATTATTAAATTACATTATTTTAATTTTTTTATATACACGTATTGAATGTGTCAATATTAACGTAATCGATTTAAAGTCTACATGGAAAAAGTAGGTGTTTGAAATTTCAAGATATGAGAAAAATGATACCCACTTGATTGACAGCTGGTGGAATTTTGGCAACTGAGAGGACTTGTCCAATCTTTTTGCAAGAGAAATTGCTGACACCAATGCCCTTTGTGAGCCCCAAATTCTTGCACTCCTCCATGCTTTCCCACACACCTTTCATATCTAAAGGCTTTATGATCTCTGCTGCAACTGGAGTTGATGTTATCGCTTCTGTCAACCTTACTGGCCAATGTATCAAGTACATATCAACATACTCCAACTGCAGATTTCTGCAAGAATTGAAAATTCCATCAAAAGCAAAATTTAAAATTTTCAAAAGAAGAAACGTATTAATATTAATTTGATATAAATTTCAGGAGGGTTGACTGCATCCTCGATCGCCTCCACCCCCACGGAAAGGTATAGATCCTACTCAATTGGGTATATGCACAATTTGTGTATTAGCTATTGGATAAAAATATGATGATGTCAAAAAGAGATATTGTGGCGTCATCATGCTTAAATCCAACAGTTAATTTACCAGTTGGACATATACCTAACTGGATAGGATCTCATGTCCCCACCCACACCTAGGCTTTATCCTTAAGTCAGGTCTATATCGAAAACATAATATTCTTAGAATAAAATAAAAGAGAAAGAAGAACATACACACACATACGTATGTGCAATTAATTGTTGCAACAGAATACTTGAGACAAGTCACTGATAATGTCTGGTTCAATTTTCGAAACTAGATTATTCAAGCCCAAATAAAATAAAAAGATTTATTTTATTGATTCAGATTATTGATTTCAAATTTTCTATTTTATGTTAGTTTTTTATTGAATTGTTCTAACTTGAATTATATATACCATATTGAATTATTGAACAGTATTTGAAAAGTACGTAATATTATAACTTTAACTTAACCAAATTCATAAAAAATAGTGAAATTGAATTAAACACGAAACATAATATCTATCAACATAAAATCAAATTTGAAGTGCATTTTTATTAAAATTTGGAATTTCGTCCCAAAATAAAAATTCAAACTAGCCCCTCCCCCCAATTAAAATCGGTGCTCCACAAGTAGTGATGCAAACGAACCGAATTGAGCTTTGGTCTTTTTTTTAAGTTCGAGCTCAGCTCAAGCTCGAGCTCGGCTCGCCTCATTTGGCTCAAATTTATGAATAAATTATAGACTCGATACTAAACTCGAGCTTGAGTTTAAATATTTTTAATTATTTTATTATGTTCTAATTGTAGACTCAAATTCAAAAACCAATATATTATTTATAATTATATAAAAATTAAAATTAAAGAAATAAAAGTTCGCGAGCCTACGAACAAAAATTGCTTGACTCGAACTTGGATCAACTCGAATTATTCAAATTCAAGCTCAAATATTTGTCAAACCAACTTGTCAAGCACACAAGTAGGTTCGATTCATTTGCATCCCAATCTATAAGGCCCCCTTGTCTAAGCACGTAAACAACCAAAAGCACACAACCACATAAAGCACAAAATCAAACAAGTACAAGTTTAGCTTGCAACTTACTGGAGGCTCATTTTACAAGCAGGAACAATCTGGCTCGGCTCAGCAAAAGCAGCAAATAACTTGGTAGTGATGAAGAGCTCATCCCGGGATCTGATGAGGCCGAGGCGCAGGGCCTCGGCCACGGCTTCCCCGACCGGCTTTTCCGAGCCGTAAGCGAAGGCCGTGTCGAAGTGGCGGTAACCGGCCCTTATGGCTTCCAATATGGCCGCCTTCGTCGTATCCACATCGGCCGGTGGGTACGATGAAGTGCCCATGCCGATCAACGGCATCGGCTTTTCGCACCCGTTCAAGCTCACCGTCGGAACTTTGGCCATCTTTTTTGAACTTTTACACACTCGACTAATTCAAAGGAAATGGCTATACAACACTACCATATGTGTGTGTATATATATATATATGTACAAACTTAGGTCACATAATTGAATTATCAAGGAAAAAACAAAAAATAGTACAACTTAAGGGGTTGACTTAGGACATGTGATTAAGGTGTCACATGAAATTGCGTAAATATATTAATAATTGTCAAGTGGAACTGGTTGGCTAATTAGATTGAAGAGACAACTCACCATAGTCGTTAGTGCTTTTGGACTATTGATTAATATTCTCAACATTTTGTTATTTATCAATTTATTAAAAAAATTCAAAAAACTTATCATTTTTAATTTTCGAAAATATATTTATTTATTTTTTCTCTAAATACCTTTTTCACTTTAATAAGTATTTTTTAAAATTCATAATAAACTCTCAACAACTTATTAATTAACTGTAAAGATAGATTAATTTTACTAATCTACAATTATGAATATTAATTATTATTCTTAATTTTTGTACAAAAATTTTACAAGATAAATAAAAGGGAACAAAGCAAGGGAGTATAGCTTAGTTTAACTGTTATTATGACTTGAATTTAATGATGTCATCGATTTATACAAAAAATAAATTTTAAATTGAATTCTTATTGAATTGGATAACATTTATTCATTAAAAATGGATGATGCTTATCCATTAACATTGAATAATGCTTATCTATTAGAAATAAATAATGCATATCTCATCACTTTTAGTCTACAAATAGATGAGCTTGACCATTCATTTGTGTACGACGAAGTTAGAGAGCTTCAAAACAAGTGAAGTGATTTGAGAGGCTTGAAAAATAGAGAGTCGGGAACCACTTGAGAGATAAATTCTTTGTGAGAAAATTATGAGGTTGTTCTCTTGGAGTTTTGGGTTTAATGAGAGAATATTTTCTCTAATTATTGTAACTCTCTTGTAAATCTCATTATAATAAAATCGCTCATTGCCCATAGATGTAGGCTTGTTGTTAGCCGAACCACATAAATATTGTGTCATTTTAATTTCCGCTCCTTTTATCATCAAATTATTATGGCCTATTTAAAATACATGTACTACTTGATTTGGGTGCTGACCTAACACTAACCATATTTTATATTTATCCCCAATTGTTGTTTATGAATATTACACTTTTTTTTTTCTTTTTCCCCCTTTAATTTTCATTCGTAGGGCTTTTCTTCAGGCTAATTTATTAATTCGTTCACAATTCTCATCTTTTCGCTTCCATGTAAATATATTATTAGTTATACAATGTTGCGCAAATCAATGATGAGAGTGTTGCATAGTTGACGTTTTCAATTCATGCCATTAATGCTCAATGTGGTCATTTTAGTTTTTTTTATTTTTTATTTTATTTTATTGTTTTGGTAAACATTTTAGTTTTTTTATTGGACCATCTAGATGGCTGCCATATTTGACTATTGATTATGTTTTGATCTTTATTCGAAAAGTTACCTCGAGATATTGACGTGCATGTTAACATTTTTGTTAAGAATTTCTCGATCTGATGATGAAGAAGATATCTGATTAAATAAAAAAGTGACAGAGTTTGATTTTCATATATATATATATATATAGATATTTGAATTTTATATATAGGTTGGTTTGTTTCTTCTTTATTCTCATTTAATAGGATTATAAATTATACTAAAATTGTATTTAATTTGAATTATTAATGTATTTGTTTGAAAAATAATGGACCGCCTCCTATAAAAAAAGATAAATTCGCAATTTGAATTTGGCATAAGAATGTTATAGAGGAGATTTTTTGTTTGGGGGGGGGGGGGGGGGGGGCGGAATAGCCTCTAATATTTAAGTTAAAATCAAAACTAAACAAAATTGAATAACAAGTGTATATGTATCAACATTTATAA
Organism: Petrea volubilis; assembly: GCA_026212405.1. Taxonomy (NCBI): domain Eukaryota; kingdom Viridiplantae; phylum Streptophyta; class Magnoliopsida; order Lamiales; family Verbenaceae; genus Petrea; species Petrea volubilis. The sequence goes on along the minus strand of CM047873.1, from coordinate 25,017,838 downwards.
ATTGAAAATAATATCAGAGAGTTTTTTTTTTTTTTTCAAAATGAAAAATAATTCCCAGACTCTTTCTCTTGCAAAAATATTTCCCATTTTATGATTATATTGACACATGTAATGTTATGTGGACAAAAAATTATTAGTTGGAATTTTATTTTTCTATTTCTTTCCTAATAGTGGGCTCACAAGTAAATGTCTGTTTTTCATCTAACAATTTTGATATAATTATTGATCATAATAGACCGTCTTCTACCACGACAAATAAAGGAAAGAAATTAGTGCAAATGATGATTAATGTATTACTCCCTCTGTCCCATAATATTAGTCGTGTTCGAGATTTTTTTTTGTCCTATAATATTTGTCACTTTGAAGATTTCAAGAGAGCATTAATTTTTTCCCTTCCAAATTTACCCTCATTTATTATTTTTAAGGGAATTTGATGAGGTATGGGAAATGTAGTTTTGTCAAATTATTTTAAATTTAGTTAAAAAAAAAAAAAGAATGTTATTTATTAGAGTAATTGATTTGTGTGAAAAAATCTAGGACGATTAATATTATGGAACAGGGGGAGTACTTTATAAAAAGATATTTAATTCATTTGCCCAACCTTTTGCGACTTTTAGCTAGTCCTATTTTGTATTATTTTTACTTAATTTATCTATTTGGACGTTTCCATTTTTCTTTATTTTTTTAACGCTTAAGTTACACATTAAATAGTCGAATAATTATATCATTAATTTTGACTTCTTTTTGCTTGAAATTGAGATTATTGTACAAAAAATGTTGCTTTTGGCCCTCTTTATTATCAAAAAAATGGAAAAAGGTACGATAAAAAAAAAAGAGTGATATATTTAATAATTTACGAAGAAAGGAGCAGAAAAAATCATATCAATTTGTATCGTTATTAAAATTTTAAATAATTATTATTGCACCATATTGAATTTTTAACAGTGAATTTTTTTTAGACTAAGAAATAAAGCGTAAGTGCTCAATAAACAATATTAATTAAAAGAAAATTTTTGAATTAATGTAATTGATTTTCAGTAATAGCGCTGCAAGTAGACCCATAACCTCGCTCTTAACTAGTTCGCTTATCTCTTTCAAGTTTTAAATCAAATATCCATTTCCTCTTGGGGGGAGTGCATTAATATTCTTTTATTTATACGCGTTTTTTTAATTATGTTCTTATTTTGTTGCTTCAATTATGTCAAATAGTTGAAAATTAGTATAGCATCTATGAAGTTACTAGTATGTATATCATAATTTATTATACTGGGTAAAAAAATTTAGATATATTAAAGTTATCAATGATAAATTATGAGCTACTCTAAATTAATAGATCACAAAATGATGGATTATTATCCACATTGGGGTCATATATCAATAGAACTTTTATTTTATCTCAAAATTTGATATGAAATAGAAAAAATATTAATTATATGACTCACATAAAAAAATATTAAAAAAATAATAAACACCATTGTAACCATGTAATTATATCTCAAAATAATAAGTTTTATTTGTGCCAATATTATATCTCATAGAAAAATGATAATTACATGACTCATAGAAATACATACATGTATACATATATAATATCATAACGAAAAAAGAAATCTAATATCAAAAGTTAAAAAATAAAATCATGTTTATGTACCAATAAAAAAAATAAACATTAATGTATTAATTAGGTGATTTCCAAGCACTTTAGGGCCGAAAGAAAAAATAAAAAATAAAAGAAATTTTGATGAAAAAAAGTGTAACTAAGATGAAGATAACTAAAAATAAATTAGAGGAAGTGAGAATTGGACAAAAAAGAATAAAAAATTCCAAAAATATAATATTAAAAGAAAAAGAAAAAACCCCCCAAATTCTTAGGGGGGGAAATTCCACATAGTGTAAAATAACAAACGTAGTAAAATTAAAAAAAAAACAAAAATAAGTAAAAATATTAGATATATCAACTTTTACCAAATAGATTTTTATAGAAAAAAAAAAAAGAAGAACAAAAATACAAACCTAAAAAATGAAAATAGGTGAAAATATTAGATGTGTCAACTTTATCAAGTAAATTTTTATACAAAAAAAAATGAAAAAAAGAAGAAGAATACAAACCAATAAATTCGTATAAATTTTTAAAACGTAAAAAAGCCAAATACAATAAACCTTAAATAAACTAACGATAAAGTAAAAAAGAAAGCAAATTAAGTGAAAATCAAAAGCACAAATCTATAAATAAGAAAGGATATTCAATATGAATAATTCCACAATGTGAACATAAAAATGGTACTAAAGTACTTGTAAGATGGAGAATGATACCGAAAGTAAAAAAAAAAATCTAACACTACAAGAAACAAATAGTAATAGGATAACAAAGATAAAATAAGTCATAAAGTTGAATAAACAAAAAGAAAAAAATAATAATAACGTAGAAAAAAATGACAATTTAAGATTAATAAAAAATAAAATTACATACCTATAAAATCGAAAGGAGAAAAAGAATGGATGATGAGTGAAGGAATGTAGATTTGTGTACATTGTTGAAGAATTATAATGAAAGAAGTCTTATTAATGCTGTTTTGAATTGGGGGAGAGAAAGGGGAAAGAAACAACATTTTTTTGGGAAGAGTTATATATTAATTAATAATTAATACACATTAAGAGACCTAATATATTCAAATTTTGAATTTAGAAAATCAAGAAACTCCACTAGATAACTAATGACAATTTTTTTAATTTAAAAATTCAAATTTCTAAAAAATTAGAATTTGATCAAAATTAAAAGATTTTGGGATCAAATATCTTTCTCAAATATATAATAGTATAGATGTCATAATGCAAAACCATAGTGAAATTTATTGCTTCAATTATGTAATTTTTTAGGCCCCCCACCTACAAAATTTTAAGTAATGGGTAAGTTTGTCAAAAAATAAAGGTTAATAACCGGACATTCAGTGGGCCAATTAACATGGACATTAGTGGAATCCAGTATGTGGAATATGTGATAAATAAATCACTGTTATTTCTGGAAAATATAAGTCGCAAATTATTAAGTCTGAGGATTAGGAGAAGCGTGCAAATAAATATGCTATCTTCACACACACACACACATATATACGTGAGATTAACCAGAAACACTGGCTAATACCACATTAAAATGACATTATGTTATTGGCTCTGACAATAATAACAATTAACTTTGGTTTATAGAAGAGGGAAGGCCATGCTGAGTTGCAGAACGGCTATTTGATTTTCCAGTTAGACTGATGAGAATTCGGACAACAGACAAGACGAGTCATTTAGGTGTCAGCTAATAGCCTAATATTACAAAGCAACGGTATTAATTATCCTGTTTTACAACTAATCTGCAAACAAAGTTTAATAGGGTGGGGGAATCACTGTGTGTCAAAGTTTAAGCCGTTTGAGGCCAATAGGGTTGTTTAATAGACTTACCATTAAAGAAATTCAAGAAAATGGAAGTTAATTTTTACTTATTTATTTATTGTATGCTTTCTTTACAAAAAAATCTGAAATTGCTTACAAAGGCTTGTTTGCTTGTTTTACTTTCCTACAGTTTGCTGTTTGCCATCGGGGATTGCAAACAGGACTATAGGCTTCGAAGGCCGTACGAAAGGGGCATCGCATCTGTAGTATCCTTTTCTCTCCAGTTGTATTATATCTCCGCGCTTCAAGTTCCTCATATCAGATTCCCCAACAGCTGATGTCTCTGTCCTTGTACAGGGGTTGACCACATCAACGAAATCCTCATCTTCCTCGAGCTGTAATTATTAAACAAGATAATCGCATTAAGAACAAAATGACTTCGAAATTCAAAAATGAACAAATTGGAACGAAAATCAAACTTTATCCCACAATACAAAAGCATCACCTTCTTCTTTGTAATAAGATAGTCCAAGTCCACCAGGGTCAGTTTGACAAGCTCGCTCGTATCAGGCAGCCAAGTCAGCTTCAACTTTGTCTTCTTAACATTTCCTTCGAGATGCAAAACTCCTACTAGCTGAGCAACAACACCATGTTCGTCCTTCTTGATCTCCTTCACAATTGCATTACCCCAATCCTTCAAAGTTACTTCCTCACTGGCTGAGATTGATTCTGCATCAGCATAATCTATCCATATTCTATTTGAATAAGTTACGGCTTTCTCTCCAGCACCCTCATATTTCTTGTGTTTAGGTAAAATGCGCACAAAAGGATCTTTTGGCCCATCAGTTAAAATTAACAATGTACGCCGTTCTTCAATGACAGCAGTATGCCTGGGGCATACAGGATCAATGATCTTCTTATTGATAGCCCAGAGTTTGTCCCACTCCATAAGATTGAGGTTCTTCGATGCACCCTATTTTGAAAGGTTGAGGTTTAAATTCATTGAAATGAAAATGAAAATGGAAAGCTAGTTCACCATCCTAAAACAAGAAAAGAAAAAGAAAAAGAAAAAGGATCATACAACTTACTTGTTCCAAAATGAACTGTATTAATGCTTCAATCTTCAGACCCCTGCGCACTATTCCTTGAACAGTAGGAAAGCGAGGATCATCCCAACCCTCAACCTTTCCATTTTGAACAAACCACAGCAGCTTGCGCTTGCTGAGAAGTGTATAAACCATATTCAGCCTACTAAATTCATATATAAGGACTTTTCTTAATCCCATATCTTTCTGAATTCTGTAATATTGATCATTGCGATCATGGTACTCACTCGATCTAAGTGCATGCGTGATACCTTCCACAGAATCAACAAATGGACAACAAAAGTCGTACGTGGGGTACAATTTATATTTGGCTCCAATCCTGTGGTGAGGTGTCAAATTGCAGCGGTAATATACCGGATCCCTAAGTGACTTGTTTGGATCCTGCATGTCCAATCTCCCCCGGAGACAACACCTCAAACCCCTCTGAGAACCAGCAATCATTTCTTTCCAGAGGCTTAAGTTCTCCTCCACAGTGTTGCTCCTGCACTTTGACTCTATCCCATTCATCCTTTCCTCCTGCATTTTCTCACGTGGAGTATCATCAACATAGGCCTTACCCTCACGAATCAATTTCTCAGCCATTTCCATGAGCTGCGGAAAGTAGTCAGATGTGTATGTTACATCGCTATACTTAATCCCCAGAGTTTCAATGTCCTTGAGAAGATTATCCACAAATTCACTATTTTCCTTGTCTGGGTTAGTGTCATCAAATCGTACTATCACCTGGCCTTTGTACCGATCAGCAAAGTACTGATTTAACAATGCAGCCTTCGAATGACCAATATGCAGATACCCACTGGGTTCTGGTGCAAAACGCAACTTCACTCTTCCAACCTCAGCTTCAGGGAGATCTACCTCAAAGGCCCCCCGGCTTCCAGCTGTTTCAGTTGCATTGACACCATTCTCCACAGCAGATGAGCAAGAGTTAGAAGCTGGAGACTCTTGCAACTTAGACGCTACTGCCTTTGCAGAGCCTTTTTTCGCAAGATATGTTGTAGAAAATTCACTCAACGCAGCATCATATTCAGCAGTTATTGAGTTGAACCACCTAACCACGTTTTGGTACTTCTTAGATTTCCTTAAACTTTCCCATCTCACACCAGCTCCTAAAAGTGAAAGTAACAAAGCATAAGCATATAATTTAAAAATAAAAATAAAAATAAAAAAGGCATTTTCTAAATACTAGCACAGTTGCCATAAGTTACCCATGAACACAAGCAAATGTGAACTTCCTCAGGACAACTTAGTCTAAACCTAGAAACGGATCAACCAAATTACAAGTATTTTCAATTAGATAAAATTAGAAACTTCACCTGCAAGACCGGTCCAGACTGCAACATCTGCAATCGATAGACTATTACCAACAAGAAAAGTATTTTGCAGTAAATATTCATCCACAAAACTGCATGCTCCCTCAAATTCAGATCCAGAACCAAAGACAGGCGCATATTCCAGCCATTCATCAATCTATAAGACCAAAAAGATTTTTATCTAAGCTTATGAAGAAACAAGTAATAGTTTAACAAACATATGTCTCAGAAACAACTTCAGATTAAAAACAAACACATTAACTTGAAAGAAAACAAAAGTACAAAACAGGCACCTCGCTTGACTGATAAGCATCTTGTCCATAAAAATTTGGCAGGGTTGCTATCCTGCCAACAAATCTCATAATCACTTGTGCTCCATGCAGCGTCTGCCTGAGAGATGAGTTCCCATGGAAAAAGAGTTATATTTCTTTCTCTGGACAACTAAAATAAAAGAAACGGCATAACAGATTCGGACAGTTCTCATTCTGACCTAAATATTCATAACGTCAAAACAGATGGTTTCTAAATCATAACTGCAAACCGACCAGTAAAACCCCAGTTTCTGTCCAGGTGAGTCTCTGTCTACTCCGATGAAAACGGACAGATATTGGAGCCATTAACATCATGAAGTCAATCCAGTTACCAAGTCGGGAAATTTTATTTTACTTTTTCAGATCTTGCAACATATGTATTCAGAGAAAGGCTCAAAATTGAGTACTCTTGTCCCACTCCAGTTCAAAAAATTGGTAGAATCAAACCTAATCGATGAGGATTCAAAGATTCGAAACCATACACAGGCACATCAATTTGTTTGAAACTATAATCCGATTTAAGATGAACATTTACTTCTGAGAGAGAGAGAGAGAGAGAATTCAATTTCAGCACTGGATTAAAAAAAAGAAATTGAAATGCTCAGGGAAAACACATATGAAATAAGAAAAAAGCAAGCTAGTATCCATTTATCTCAAAACAAAACGAGAATAAGCCGAGGAATCACCCGTTCGATACGACAAGAGTCGGCGGAGAGCCAGCGGCCAGAGTTGGGTTAGTGGTGAGAGGAACGCCGCCAATCTTCGCAGCGGCGATTGCGTGGAGTGGCGGAGAATCTGCCGCAAAGCTGAGTTCCATTGTTGGTGTTCAGCCGCCGCCTACAGTCCTATTTGCTAAGAGAAATAGTCCGCGTAAGGCTTAAGAGAATTCCGTGAAAGTCAATGATCTAAAAACCAAACCGGACCGGATCGAACACAGAACCGGCAGCCTTACTGGTTACCAGTTCAACCGGTTCGATCGGTTCGACCACCGGTTCAACCGATATGACTTCATAAATATGTAACAATTATTAAATTAATTTTTTATATATAAAAAACATGATAAATACATAAAAAAAATTAGAGAAAGCCCAATAACAATGATAAAATAAAAACTAAACAAGAAATTTATCCACTAATGCCTCCAAGTTATGTTTGCATAAATTGTGATGGATTTGATGGTGTAACGGGCGAAGATGAACCGATATTTTTCATCTCCTATATTTGCAATAAGCCAAAAAAATTCATTAAAACTTAAAAGTTAAAACAAATTCGATCTCATTGTAACATTCATGTGTATAACATTCAAGACAATTTCACATCACAATTTGAAATTTTCTCTAAATTGTTTGTCATGTATGTACTCTATGTATGTACATTTGAGGCGAACATCATATGACCTAAACTACAAAATAATCCCAAATTAATATTTCATCCACTAACAGAAAAAATTAAAAAAAAAATCCCAATATCATTCCAATTTATGTTTTCATTTTTATACACACTTGAAAAATTAAAATTGAGGCCTACAAAGAATTACACCTTGAAGAAATACCACAAACAATCCCACGCAAACCTATATAACTTCAATCTATACATCACGTACCACAGCAAAACAATACAGGTAAAAATATTTTTTCCAAATCCACTCTCCAAAATTCGGGCATCCAAACATCAAAAATTAAAAAATAAATATAAACAAATTAAAACCCCATTAATCTGTGTTAAAAATCTTCAAACCCTTCCAAACTCAGAAAAGCTTCTTTTTTTAAGCACTTCTTCTGAGCATCTCCTCAAATTCAAGTGTTGATTGCTGTCTTTCAAGTTTTATATCATTGCGAAACTTAGCTATAAATTCCTCAGCTCTTTCATCAATTCCTTGAAATTGTGGCAGCAAAATCCAACTATCTCACATACCTTGGCGGGGGCGACGCCTAGGTGAGCGGAGGGGCGGCGGTGGAACTCGGACGGCCAGGGTTTATTTTTTCTTCAAGGGTTTTGAGAAGGAAAAAGAAAAAGGGCTGCTTGAGTGTTGAGTGTTCGTCAAAACCCAACTTAGTCCTATTTTGTATTATTTTTACTTAATTTATCTATTTGGACGTTTCCATTTTTCTTTACTTGTTATATTTTTAACACTTAATTTACACATTAAATAGTCGAATAATTATGTCATTAATTTTGACTTCTTTTTGCTTGAAATTGAGATTATTGTACAAAAAATGTTGCTTTTGGCTTTCTTTATTATCAAAAAAAAAAAGGAAAAAGGTACAATAAAAAAAAAGAGTGATATATTTAATAATTTACGAATAAAGGAGCAGAAAAAATCATATCAATTTGTATCGTTATTAAATTTTTAACTAATTATTATAAATATTATAAATGCTTATGGGCATATAAATTAAGAAAAACAGAAAAAAAATCAACTAATTAATTTTTTCCTGCATGGAAATATTTATGTGATATTATTCTATGATAACATAAGAAATATTTTTTTAAGGAAAAAAAATCGATACTTTTTTATAAAGTATCATCATTTCCTAATAACCATTTGATGTCTTTAATTTGATATTTATTTTCCTCTCTCATATATCTTATCATTTTTTTTATTTTCTCTCTCTTCTATTCTTATGCAATACTCTTATTTATTTATTTTTATAATCTTCGTCCTCTCCTCTCTCATATTTTTATATTTTATTTTAATATTTATTTATTTTTCTCAATCCTATATTTTAATCATTTTTTGTCTTTTATTAATTTAATAAATATATACTTTTTAATGTAATAAATCTATTAAAAATATATATTCAAATAAAAATTGAATGTTTAATTTTATTCTGTTCAAAATTACATTATACATTTTTTAAAAATATATACACGCGTCAAGTGTATTTCACACCGCTTGTTAATTATAAATAATTAGTTGCACACTTAAATGCATGGGTATAATAAAAACAGTTTAGTACGCATTTGAATTTTAATAAATTAAATTCTAAATATATATTAAATTTTATATCTAAATAAATATTTTTTAGTATTTATTGATTTTGAAATAAGTAAAAGTAAAATACTTCAAAATAAAATAAAATTATATAATTAAAAAATAATTAAACAAGAGAGTCAACAGAATATTTAATTGTATGACATGAGAGATAAATGCTATTGAACACAGAAAAAAATAAAATGACAAATCAAAAATATTGACAACCCAAAAATAGTTATTATATTTATAGGGCTCTTACTTTATATAACAATACAGAATCATAGATAGTATAGATTACAAATTAAGTTATTAACTTCTTACGTTTGAATTATTTACTGATAAATTAAAAGCTATTATCATTAAATAAATTTAACTGAGCGTGATTACTTTGTATAAAGTCACAAATAAATTGTAATCAAAGTTTATCAAATATACCACCTAAAATAAACAAATTTTGCAGTTTACCACCTAAAGTATATGAATTTTGCAGTATACCATTTGATACTCCCTCAATTTCAATCCATTGAGCCTAAGGATTATAAAATGACCTAAAAACAAAAGCCTAGACAAAATGCCTCAAAGGCGGGGCTTGAATCTCCAACTAAGACCCAAGATTCTTATGGGCCAAGCCCACTACAAGAGGCCCACGATGATAGCCCAACCATCCTTCTTATAGGTCTGGCCTGGAGGAAACCCAAGCCTGCCTTACTCGCCTAAGAGTGGACTAAGTCCAAGCCTTATCCACTATTAGGTCACATATATAAGGGCTCAAGCCCTTATCCCCTTATACGACCAAGCTTACAAACTATGCACTCTGCTATTCTCAAACCCTAACCAACATAGAGATATGATGAATCATCCTCCAACCGACTCCTAAAAAACTTGGCCTCCCTAATTCGAAGGAAAACATCCCGAGGATTCCTCGGGCCAGATGCTTTCATACCACCCTTATAAAAAGGGCTATTACCCTTTTATTTGGTAACCAAGTTCTCACTCATATTATCTCTTAAGTTTAAACTCAAAATCTCTCTTTACTCTTTCTAATTTGCACTCATATACTCATCTAAGCTCACAAACTGAGCACACTACGAGCACGAATCGCTTACTTGCAAGCAAGATTCCCCTGCTATCCTTCCTGCCTTATTTGCGTTATATTGCAGTTGTTTTTGCTTTATTTCTTCTTAAGACACATGCTTAGGACCCTCTAAAATAGGTATTTCCTCGAAAAACAGGATTCCTAATGATTCTTGTGCTGAACCATTCTCTCTTATAAATTTTATGAGTGTCTGAAATTTGGCATGCCGCACACATAGCCCTACTAAGGGCAAATTAGTTAACTTTAGGGTTTCTAACTTGGGGAAAAGGGATGAATTTTGTTTTCTTTAATGTTTAGTAAAGGTTATCATTTTGAAGGAAAAATGGGTTTTTAATTTTTCATTTTTCTATATCTTTTTGGACAATTTTCACTTTAAAGGCAAAATGGAATTAATTAGTGCCCATGTTCAAACCCTATTGCTAACAATTCTCACATTTTTCTGGGTGTGTTTTGATTCAAAGAGATTGATTTGCCCTTAGTAAGATCTTGTGCATGTCATGTGGCAAAAATTCATCAACATTTTTTAACCGAAATTTGTAAATAGGTGGTGCAAACTCCATAAACTTTAGGTGGAAAATTACATAAACTGTATACTTTTGGTGAAGATCGACAACAAAAAAAGTTTAGGTTACCAAAATTCGTAGATTAGGTGGTAAATTGCAAAAACCACATATACTTTAGGTGATTGGCTACCAGAAAAAAAAATTAGGTTGTTAAGTCTCAAACACTTTATACTTCGGGTGGCAAAATATCTTTATCCCATATATATGTGTGTGTGTGTGTGTATATAACTCACAAAACATTTTACAGAATTGAGAACTCAAGATTCAATTGTAAAATGTTTCCCTTTTAATTATTATTAATAATATTGTTACTCTCGATATCTGTGTATAATTAAAAATAATGTAATTTAATGACAATATAATTTTGGTAGAATTTATAATATAAAAGAAATTTACTATTTTTAATAGATTTATAAAATTAGTGATAAGTTAAAATAAAATAATTTAAAATGTAAAATTAAGAAAATAATTACAAAGAAAGTAAAAAAATAATATTGAAGAATATTAGAAATCAAAGAGGATATATATATATATATATATATAGAGAGAGAGAGAGAGAGAGAGAGAGAGAGAGAGAGAGAGAATGTACAAAAAGTAAAAAGAATGTGAAAGATAAGCGAGGGGGAGAGAGTAAAAACTATAAAGGAAAAAAATGACGGACAAAAAAAATATTAGATCATGAGTAATTACTTTAGGAGTCTGCCTTATTACATAATAACATAAATAATATAGATATTACATGATTAATACTCATAATTTAACGCGAAGAAAAAATAAATATGCAGACGAATATAAAACTCTGGTTATTTAAACATAAAATAGAATACTACATGTTAGAAATGTTTCGAAAACTATATTAAAAAAGAAATGGCATGAAGATAATTCAGCCTACATATTTAACTAAGGTAATTAATAAGCCAATTTAATTGATTCAAGATTGTTTAAAGTTCTCGTTTTTAAACTTCACATAATTGAAGGTAAAATGGAAATTCATACATTAGAAAAATCAAGCAGTGCTATACTCATAAATCTGACAGCTCGAGATCTTAGTACTATAAGTGATAATTCAACATTCTCATTAATATATTCATCCTCAATGATTAAATTTCAACGTCATCAACACCCCCATTGACCCTGGTTTAGGTCTCAGCTAAACTGTGGGCATTAAATAAGGTGGCAATTGGGTGGGTTGGATCGGATTTGGATCGGGTCTTTGTGGATTGGGTCAAAAATGAGTTGGGTTCAAAATGGGTTCTTAATAACGGGTTGTAAATGGTTTGAAGCGGGTTGTAAGTGGATTGTAAGCGGTTTGTAAATGGGTTGGAGCGGTTCGAAAGCGGGTCCGATAACAAAATACTCACATAAATCAAAACTTAAAAAATAAAATAAGTTTTAGATCAAATCAATCTTCAATATCATATTTTACATAAACTTACATCTCATAATAATAAATTATGTCTCAAACATAAAATTGAATAAAAAAAATGAAAAAAAGAACATTGATCAAACATTGAAGAAAATTACGACTAAAATGAACAGACTCAGGACTTTTTTGTGGTATGAGAAATTTGGACGTATTCTACATTGAATAAAATTTATGATATTTATAGTAGTTGATAGGATTTTTTTTTAAGTTTTGGGCCAAACCCATTATGGACCCATTAAAGAACCATTTAAAACCCATAAAAAAATTATTTAAAACTCATAAAAAAATCATTTAAAATCATAACTAGTTTAACCCATTTGGACCCAACCCACTTTAACCCATTTAAAAATCTTTTCAACCCAACCCAACCCATAATTAATTGAATTAGGTTGAACCCATAACTTACAACCCATTTTACCACTACTAGCATTAATGTATTGTTTGTAATCTCTAAAAAATTGTTTTTTTTCTAATTTTTACTGAAAATTAAAAAAAAGAAAATAAAAAACATACGGCGAACGTTTTATTTTCCAACTTCTACCGAAAAAAACAGCTTTGACACTTTTTTTTCAAATCTTTTAGTTACTTTTTTAAAAGTCTACTGCTGATTTTATTATTCCTTTCCAAATACAACCAACTTTTAATACTTGACTTTTTTTTCTTTCAACTCTCTATACTTCTACTTCTTTAAAAATAGAAATATTTGCAAACACCCCATAAATCAGAATAATTTGCCCAGATGCAGAAAAACTTCACATCAAGGCCCCTAGCAAATTGTTAATCCCAGAAAAAAAAATAGGTCCGATTTGAAACTGAGGCAAATTGAACCTTCTTTTTACCACTCATTATTAGTTTAAGCAAAGGCATCTTGTGCGAGATAGACAAGATTGTACAAGTAAATACGAGACTCAAAGTTTTGGATTCTCTGCATACTGGTGTTTAATACATGATAAAAATGTCAAGAAACTGATATCTGTAAACATAAACACACAGTCCACGATCTGCAACGGTAGGCTAAGTCCAGCTCAGCTTATTGACCGGTAAAACTCAAAATTAGGGAGTTTTTGACAGAGATTTGAGAACGTAACTTTAGTATCTGTGGTGCATCTTCTCCTTTTCCTGGTACCACTGCACATACCTGCAAGCGCAAAACGGTGGAAAAGTGAATCACTCCATCAAATTACACCCAGATAAACCCAGTCATTAAATAACATTATGATGATATAGCCAATCTTTACATAGGAAGGGCTTAAGCCAGAGAAGAGATTGTCAACCGTACTTTTTATTCTACATAGTTCAGAACATGTATGTTGGACGACTCAGATTGCAGTAAGGATCACGCCAACTCAAGCGATACTAAATTGTGTTCATAAACAAAGAAAACTGGAGCAAACAAACTTTAAAGATGATCATACCACAGGAAGTAAGAAACAACATGATTATATTCACTATGCCACCCCATCAGAGAAAACAGAAATTCTACTCCACATTCAAATGTTATTAAGACAAAAACGAAGGGGGGCGGAGGGATTCAACAAATTTATCCCCCTGGCAAAAAAAAAAACACATTTAGATTTTGTTTGTGGAGATAATTGGATTTGAGGGAATGACATGGAGGAAAGATGATTCCATATTATGCGGCTTGCAAATCCACCACAATTATCCCAAAAATAGATCACTACAGGAGCTAAGGGATATGAATGTGATATGACATTATCTAAACAAGCTTAATGGATCGGTCGTTATAGATTTGAAATCCTTAGCACCAATCCGTCAATCAAAACCCTTTCACTAACTTTGTTTCAGCAAAGAGTTACTGGTCCAAACATGTCTCTCATGCTTATTACTATCATTTCAAATGAGAGATTTGATTATTGATATACTATATGTCAAGAGGTTTCACATCTCATCAACCAATTGTAGGACATAAGCTTGAAAGAATTTCACAGTTGCATAATATACCAAGAACCGCATACTTTTTCTAATAAAGAAACCTATATAGATACTCATACCTAATCCCACGCTCGAAGCAGAACCGTAAACATTAAATTCAAACAAAGAAACTTATATATGATGGATTTATTACACAGGCTCAGCCCACCAATACCTGAACAAAACTTACACCTACATGGAAACTTAGCATTCCAATCATCATTTTAAGAAGAACAATTACATCAAACCATTTCGACCAATCTTTAATAATATGTCCGTGCCGAAAATTGCTCTGCATTACGCACAAGTTCAATTGGATTTAACAGCACCGCGAAGGAATTTCGAGTAAGAAAAGAAAATACATAAGGGGAAATGTTTGAAAGAATTATAATTAAGTAATACCTCCTCGATATCTTATACTATTTTGCAAATCTAACGTACTATTCATTAAAAAGCCCTTTTCCAATCAAGGAATCAACATTCCATAAATAACACACAGAACAAGTTCTAATTTGCACAAAAGTCTATAAAGAATTACAAGCTCAATTGCATGTCATTAACGCTCATAGCCACCTAAAAAAATAATCTTTGTATTTCAGAGCTTCAATGACAACAGCAACTTCAATGACCCAATATCCATTGCAACATATATAGCCCTTCGAAACAAATAATATTTAAAAAATGAAATTAAACATTGATAATGGCTCAATCGTAAAAGTAAAACCTAATTTGCCAAAACATTGCTCTTCCAAAAATTAATATCTAAAAAATGAAATTGAATAATTGCCCAGCCATAGCCATGTCCTTCCCCAATCTGCTCACCACAAACATGATCTACCGCATAAAGAAAACACTCATAACCCAAAAAGATAATCTTTCTATTTCAGAGCATCAGTTGCAACAGTAACTTCAATGACCCAAGATCAATTGCAATACATATAGCCCATAAAAACAAATAATATTTAACAAAAAAAGAAATTAAACATGGATAATAACCCAATCTTAAACGTAGAACCAAAATTGCAAAAACATTGCACTTCCAAAAAATTAATATAAAAAATATGAAATTGAATAACTCCCCAGCCATAGCCATAGCCATATCCTTCGCCGATAACAACCAGCTCACCCGCAAATTCGACACCAATTCGCTCACCACAAACACGATCTCCCAAATAAAGAAAAACAAAAAAAAAAAAAAATCAATACAGCAGACATATTACACAGGATATACTTACGAGTAGGTTCCGACAAGAGGGCTGAGCAAGAGAGTGGCGCTGAGCCAATTTTCGGAGATCTTGTGGCCGATCTTGCCGGGCAAATCTTTCCAGAGCCCCGACATCACCTTCTGCTGGAACGGCGATAAGGCGTACACCACCGCCTTCATCCTCACCGGTTGCTTCCCCATTTTCTCTCTCTAGAAATTTTGCACCACCAAGAACAAGAACTAGGGTTTGCAAGAAGTTTCTGGTTATTAACCAAAATGGACAAAATAAACAAATTGCTGATGAAGATCTGATTAAAAGGAATTCATACGTAGTTTTAGAGAAATTACACTTCGCCCCCTCTAGAAATGTTTATTAGTAATTAACCCCCCAAAGATTGATAAATTTCATTTTGCCCCCATGAAGTTATTAGTAGCACTTTGTTCTTTTAATCAATTTTGTAGCAAAATTTATTATATTTAATGTAAAGATTTTGTGTTTCTTACCAAACTTACATAATTCTTCTATCAACCCCTTCGCTCTCACACTCAGTATTTGAATTGACGAATTGAATATTCATTTTCACTTTAAGATGACTTGAGATTTCTTAATTTTCGCATTACATTTTGCTAGTTGAGCACTTATATTTTAGATATAATATTAAAAAAAAGCACTAAAGATTTAATATTCATTTGATAAATAAATTCTTTCAATTATTTTTTCAATTTAGCCCCTAGGAAAAATTAATGCATATCCTAATTAAATATTATATAAATGAAATTTTATTGATGTAGTTAGTATTTAATAATTCTAATTGGTAGATGCTAAGTATATATATACGAGAACAATAAGCTATTTTCTTAAGGGTACTCATTTGACTAGTTTTTTTGTGTGTGTATAATTAGTTAATTATATTAAATTATTACTATTATAATTCAAGTGTAGTATTTAATAAAATTATTTTGCTTGTATTCCCTTTTCAAATGTATTTTGCATTGAATATATAAGTTAGTATTATATATAAAATAATTTTTTCTTAGACATTTTAAAACGCTTTTGCATTCAACTCTTTTTAATATTTACGTACTTGCGTGCACATTTGCTTTATGTTACCCAATTTCTTACTATCTTGTAGATGATAAGAATTAAGAAGTTGAAAATGATACAAGGCTATTTTAAAATTTTTAAAAATACTAATATATTTTGCGTACTAAATTTTAAATAATTTAGAGTGGAATTTGAATTCGATCCAATAAGTATTGCTAAAATAAAAATTATTTAATTATCCTTTCCGGGTATTCTAATTGATTGACTTTTGTTAATTGAGTGGTCTTTTTTTTCGTGACTTTTTTGAGAATAAGACCAGTAATATTATTAATGGTCTAGATGGCTGGTCTTCAATTACAAAGTGCAGACCATAGGCAGAAAGTTTATTAAATATTTTTTATAAAAATAAATGTAGATAGCTACATAGAGAGAATGGTGGCATATTATTCAACTTTATACTTTGGGTATGTAAAATACATTAATACATTTTTTTTAGACAATTGTATAGTTCTACTATCTACACTAATTAATTATATATAGAATGAGAGATTATAATCCATATGTCTATATGTTACATAAACACATTACATTATTTAGGTTGACCTACAAAACGGAACATTCCAATCAATAAGTTAATTCTACTCAAGTATGAAATTGAACTTCGCGCGCGCGCGCACAAATATAAATCAACATTCAAATTTTCACTTTTTCACCTCATGATTCTTAACATCTTGCATGAAGTTTGTTTCTACATTCATATCAACAAAAGTTCCTTAAGTAGGCTTACTTACGTCGACCTCCTTTCCCTTTTCTCGACTTCTTGTTCTGCTGGATCTTGCCTTTCGCCTTACTGCATTCAGCAGCACCTGGGTTCCCGGGATTTTCAACAATGACACCTAAATCCTCGGTTTTTCCATCTTCGGAATCATCATTGCCGTGAGTAACTTTCTTCTCGTCTGCCTCTGCAGCAACTACACTTCCATTTGGGTCGCTCTGTTTCAATAATGTGTCGAGTTGTGGCTTTTGTGCTTCAAAGCGCTTCAAAAGTTCTCCAATCATATCAACGTCACTGCAATCATATGTATTGTTATGATCGACTTTGTAACTATGTGTAATTACACATACTTTTCCAGCTGATTTCAAAATTACAACCACCAAAAGAACATGCTTTGAAGAAATATTATATATATATATATCATAGAAAATTCACCAAACGAAGAAAAACAGAAACACCACAAACAAACATGGAAGAGTAGAAAAAATGAAACTTTCTTTGGATTATTGAACTTAAATCTGAAAGATGAAAAAAATCTCAATTTATCAAGTTCAGGCAGAAAATAGTCCTTTTGTTTATAATTTTCCAAAATGCTTTTCGAATGACTAACCTTGTATCTGATGACAAACAAAGCCGGTTCAAGTCCTCAGTCATGCTGCTGGCTTCACAGAGCACTTTTTTATCAGCACCAGAATGAGGCCTCTGCTCAGTTAACCGGGCGATAGCATCAGATGAAAAGTTCATTTGCTCCTTCATTTGCACCCGCAAAAGTAGAAGACAAATCAGCCACATGATACAAATCCACTTTTACGCCATCTAAATTCCAGTTAAGAGTGAGTGTGTGTGTGTGTGTGTGTGTGTGTGTGTGTGTGTAGAGAGAGAGAGAGTTAATTAAACTCGGAACCCCTCAAAGACAGTTAAATCACCAAGCCCCCCTTTTAAGTTTCATAATTACCCTAACACCACCTCGGAGTTTGGTAATTTGGCAATATCTGAGGGCGTCTGTGTGTAATTTACCCTATACATATCTAAGGGAAAAAATGCAAGATTTCCACATTAAAACAAACATCACATTGCCTTCTTTCTCAGGCAAACGTTCTTCAAATTTGCATCATTGCAATGCCCGAGTGAATCGATGGCTTCAGACATTTCCCGTATAAGACACCAGTTTACTATTTCCAGTTTCCCTTCTCCGTTGTCCGAACTCAACTTCGAATCGTCTGCTGATGTCATTTTCGAAGATTGCAATTCAGGACTCGTATCTTGGTTGATAACAACTGGGCTCCTAGGGAATAGTGTTTTCAAGACCTCGTTTTTGCACGAAAAGCATCTCAAGTCCAGAAAAACGGCATCAGGACAGACAAACTTGGGATTAACATTCTCACTAAAGCCAACAATCATAAGAGGATCCCCTACAACTTTGGATGCTCTACCATCAGCAGAAGCTAAACATGAATTATTGAAATTCTTCTTTCTACCTCGAATAGCTTCACAAAATTCTCTTGGCAGCTGGGGTCTGACATGAGGTAAACTCAGCAGCTCCAAAACTATACCAAACGACATTTCCCGGTTCAGACACAACAAACACAAAATCACAAACAACCTCAGCAGCAGCACTGGAAAATAGTACTTGTAATCGATGCGAGAGATTTTAATCCATTCTGCCATAGCCTGGCCGTCATAAATGCATTGCCAGACGATGCTAACAACAGAGTTCATGATGGTTCTAGGATAGGATGACTTCCTGTCTGTGACTAAACCGCCTGTCGGATTAGCATCTGCCCGCAGACAGATCAAGTACTCTACAAAAGAAGATTTTGTAGTGAAAAAGAAACCTCGAGAGTGGGGCACCAATATCAAGAGCCTCTCCACAAGATAAAAGAAACAATTCGGAGATATGTTGTCTCTCGCCCTGTAATAGTTGGTATTATAAGTTTCTTCCAATGCTTTATGTAACGTGAACCAACTGAGATTCTCAAGGAAAGACTTCCAAGATGAGCCCTCAGGAACCAGTTTGACGAATCTCATGAAAAGATCGTGTTTTGGCTCGGTGGACCTCAACATGATCATCACAACCCGTCCAATCTGCCCATAAGTGAGACCATCATGTTCGTTCCTTGTGCTTAAGTTTCTCGAAATAACTTCTCGAATAAAATCTTCGAAGTTTCGGTTTCCCTCAGAGAGATCATGTTTTCGGACAAAGACTGTCGAGGGTCCAAAGGGAAGTATCTGGTAGATACGTCCTGAAAGTCATGCCGCTTCCTAATATCACCCTTCTTGATACCAAGTGATTTCAACTCGATGAAGAACTTTGTTATGTCAAAAATGGAAGACATATACTTTGGCAATATATGGACAATGGTTTTACCAAAAAACTCTTATAAAGTGCTTGGATAGTCTCCAGGCAACGCCAAAAACCACAATATAAAAGTTCAACTGATACTCAGCAAATACGACATAAAGAGTCAGAGAAGTTTGACCCTGTTCTATACATAGATATGAATATGAAACAGATATGAATATATTGCATTTGATGATTTAGAGAGAGAGAGAGAGAGATGCACTCAAGGGAGGTGCTAGATTCAAAAACTCTTAAGATATCGTAACATGCATAGACTTTTCTCTACAGCTTATTTGATGTTAGATATATTAAATATCGCATGAATCTCTTCTCCAACAGCTTAAACTTTTAGATGATGTGGTCATTCTACCATCACAGACACACCAAACAAGTGTTTTTTAGGTCCAATGTATTAAAAAAAAATAAAAAATAAAATCCACAAACTATGTTGAAGGGAATAAGTTTTTTTATCCCAAAAGAATAAATCCTGTAGGATTGTTCAAACTAGCATGATCTATAGATAAAATTTTAAGCCGTAAGACAAACAAACAAACAAAAAAAAAAAAAAAAAAATTATCACAAAAAATAAACAAATACCTTCCCCCTGAGCAGATCTTCATGTGGTTGCAGCTTTTTCTTAGCACCCATGATAGTTTTTCTAATTTCGCCATCTTCATCAGCATTGAAGAAACACTGGCGATTCTTAGCATCACATACTAATGCTGCCCAAACTGTATCACTTTTACTCAAAGTCTTTTCGTTTCCTAAAATCCAGAGACAGTGGCTAGAAGACAAAGAGAGATTAATATTTCATGATCTTTATTTAATAAAGAAAATAAAATAAAATTAGGATAACATTTATGTGATCACATACCGAGCTCTTGTCAGGGCTACATTGGTTCTTTGAGGACTAGACAAGAAACCAACGGATCCACCATTTTTAGACCTGACAGTTGATATTATTATGATATCTTCTTCTCCACCTTGAAACCCATCAATTGATTTCACCTTAACTACAAACTGGTCATGGTTTTTGTACTTGTGCTGAATCTTATCTCGAATGGCCATAACTTGAGCAGCATATGGAGATATCAATCCAATGGTAAGCTTCTCTTTCGAGCGATTCCATGCTGTTCATGATGTAAATGAAAGTGAATTAAAAGTTGGTTAACTACTCGTAATATTTTACGTTCAGGAGGAGTAAAAACAAACTTTCTTAAAGAAAAACTATTGAGATGAAAGAAACAAGAAATTACATAGAAATTGTGACTCTATATTGTCCAATGAACGCAAAGCTAAAATGATCTATCAGCAAAATGATTCTAGAGTACATATAGTTGAATGATTCAGACCGAAGGAACTTGAAATCCATACAAAGAATTTATGCATATAGATTCTTATCAAGTCATTATGGCTTTTAGATCGTTCCGAAAATCTTTTGAGTACCCTTTAGATAAATATGATGTAGTTGAAATCCTCTATGGACAGAAACTTGATGCAGTTTTTCGAAATTAGTATATATACCTTTGAAGAGTTTGTGCACTAGCTTCACTACTACTGCAACCTCAACCATATTTCTTCTACTGTGTCCAACATCATCCATTTCTTCTTTTCCTTCACGAATATTTATGAATGAATAAGGACCAAAAATTCTGTGTGGAAGATAGCATTTTTGGTAGCTTGGGCTCTGCACGCTCAGTGCATCTAGTATTTGGTTCTGGTAGAAACTCGAATTTGGGAACCGACTTATTGATGGATGCATTCTGTATTGCACATTAAGCAGATGTTTGGTATGACCCAATGAGCTCAATCTTGCAAACAAACTTCTCCCAAACCCAGCTTCTTCAGAGAGCTGTGTATATATACAAAATCATTAGGCATTATTTATGACCTTCCATACATCAAATTCAGAGGCGGCATCAAAAGACTTGCAATTTATGAATTGAGAATAATATATATACACAGATATTTTTCCATCTAAATTATACGTATGTTTACATTTTGTCAGGTGATGGGATCTCAGCAGAAAAAGTAGTATATAGCAATGTCTAAAAACATGAGTAGTTTGGATGGTAAAGTGTCAAACAAAATAATTAAGGTGGCCAAACATAAAAAAACTTCGTAACTCAGATGGCACATAGTACTTTCTGTAATGAATTTGTAACTCAATACCTACCTTGCTGCTAACTGTTGCTGGCAATTGACATTCATCACCGACCAGAACAGCATGCCTCACACATGGTATCTGAAGGGAAATGATTGATTCACTCTCTTTCACTTGAGCAGCTTCATCAATGACCAAGAAGTCAAATGGCTCCATGTCGATTATGTTCAGCTTACATGAGGATGAAGTGGTGCAAAATATTAAAGAAGCCTTTTGGAAACACAACTCTGAAACTGAAGGTTTACTAGTGCCAATTGGAAGGCCAAGTTTACCAAGAGAAGCTTGAAGAGATCTCAAAAGTGACCGGCACTGACTTCTGATGTACATCAAGGATGACGATGGATCAACAAATAATTCAGAGTCAATCATTCCCTTTTGCGAAAAGATAGCCTCCAATTCTTCAGAGTTTATGTTGCTGTCTTCAAGCAACAACATTTCGAAAGACTCAAAAAGACACATAAGTTGCATTATGCTTTGAAAACTTTCCTCGTGAACAAAACTTTGTGGTAAATGAGTGAAGATTGTCAACATGCACTTTCTCAGAGGTCTGGCTACATGTGGAAATTTATCTCGAACATACTCCAAGAATGATTTTGATTTGACTTTTTGAGGAACACCATCTTCAAGACCTTCTCTCGATTTGTTTATCTTGACACGATCTTTGAGACCTTCTCTCGATTTGTTTATCTCGGCACCATCTTTAAGACTTTCTCTCGATTTGATTATCTCATTTTCCACATAGACTCTATGCTTGGAAACACTATCTTCAAGAAAATCAAGCATAGATGCAACACAGTGCTTCCAACCGGTTAGTGGTACTAAGCATTCCACAAGACGGTCAACGCGATAATCTAAAAAGATTTCCTCAATGTCCGAGCTGACTTTCAGACGATCCCTATTCCCAAAGATGAGCAATTCCCCCAAAGGATGAGAGAAAAAGTTCCTGCATGATGAATTACGCACCAGTCCTGTCACACGGGAGGCTAGATCTGTAATTGCAACATTTGTTGGTGCACAGACAACGGTCCTTACATTCATCCTCAAAAGAGTATACAGCAATAAACTTAAAGTTTTCGTCTTTCCTGTCCCGGGAGGACCCCATATGAGTTCCACAGAAGACTTGTGGTGGCAATCAATTTTGGATAGAGAAGTCAAAATTGCCTCTCTTTGTGATTTGTTCAATTTAGACAGTAGAGTCGATCCAACTTTCTCCTCCATTTCGCTACTGCACTTGAGATGGCAAAACTCACACTCTTCCTCACCCTGTTCAGAAATATATTCACTAGTTAAAACCCAAGCAACATACAGTTCAGAGTTTCTTCTATCTACTTTGGAACATGTTTCTAACGTTGAAGAACCTATGAAGCACGACCAACAGAAGTTAAGTTAGTCCATGCAATGGTAACAGAGTAAGACAAAAGATTTGAGGCTCATGAAGACAAAAGATTCAAGGCTCATATTTTCTGAAACGAAACTCATGTTGTATAGAAAAGATAATAAAAACAAAAACATGATTGGATAAAAAAACTATGACTTGATGATACATATTCGTTGTTATATAGACCTATCTTTTATCTGCATCTTTTAAAAAATTAAACACTTTTCTCCCAATAAATGAATAAATTGGCTTCTATATTTTGTAAAAATTCAATGTCGCCCCCAAAATAAAAGAGTTCCGAGTATATAGCACTTGCAAACAACAAAATGGCTACCAAATCAGCAAAAACTACATACCAAATCATTCTTGCACAATACTTTCTGAATGATCTTCAGATTTTGACGCTTGCACAGCGCATTCCATATCCGTTTATTTGTGGCCACATTCATCAAGAAAACAACATACAGCGATGACCTCTTTTGTCCATCTCCTTCAACTTCAATGCACTTATCTGTTTTCAGTTTGAAACTACAGGAAGTACAATTATCAGCAGCAGCACCACTCTCATCATCCCTTGCAATATTTTTTACTGATGCAAAAGTATACGTCCAACAGGCACGTTGTAGATCAGAAGCTGTTTCGGGTTTGATATCTGAGAGCAGAACAACATCACCGGGCAAGGTTCTGTAGGGCTCTCCACCTTGACTTGTTCTGTTTCTCCAGTGATCAACTTTAACATCATATAGCAATTTCTCACGTTTAACCTTACAGAAAGATGTTACTTCAGCAAAAGGTGCTTTATAGACAATTTCCATGGCGGAAGCAAGTTCGGCACGTGTTTCTTCTAATAAGGGGTAGACATATGAACCAAGATACTGGTCCACACATTCAAATGACTCAGGAATCTTCTCCACCTACAAGCAAAATAAGAATAATAGAGAACACATTATTACATACTGTGTAGTGAATATCTCAAGAAAGGAAATTGTTAATCGATATCTAGTTCTCTTTTTCTTTCTTCGTGATGCATAAAAAGTTTTCTAATAAAAGCATTCATATATTGTTAAAAGGGAAAAAAGAAAAATAAAATAACTTCTCCCATTTTTTGCTTCTAGTTTTCTATCATCATTTTATTTAAATTGAAAGACCAAGTAAGGGAGATCATCAGTTTCAAATAAGTAAAATTTTTCACCTCAAGTGTGAGCAATGTGTCGATCTAGCTTAAATCCGTAAATTAGATTAAGGAATTTGTTCAAGCAATTCTGCATTATTAATTGAAATCACACTCGTCTCACTCCCATGAGCCCCACAAACGAACAATTCTTGCAATACCAACAAGCCATGATCGCTTTGCTTAACACAATTTCTCATATACTTTCCTGTTTTGCTAGCTTACTTCGAGGAACCATGTGAGCCAGTATCTAATGAGAAAAAGTAAAATAAAACAAGTACCGCTATTTAAGGAAAACTGGAAAGTCTAAGCAAAATATGATCATCTCCCAACTTAAATAAAATAAAATGAAAAATCATGACTGAGGCTAAAAAAACTCATATACTGATTACAAGCACTAATCAGCTATAATGGTGCGCATTAAACTAGTTTCAGCATATTTTTATCTATTCATTGTGATTACTATAAACACCCAAAGCTACGTAAAAATAAAGTGAACAGAACATTTCCAAGCACAGAAATTAAAAAAAAAAAAAAGACCTGAAATTTGTACAGATTCTCATTAAAAATTTCATGAAGAGACCATGAGAGCACCAAATCCGTGAACTCATCCTTAGGCCCCGATCTCCTTCGGCTCGTCCCCTCCATTGTCACTTTTCAAAATCAAACTTCTAAACACGAAATCTGCAAAAACAGATTCCACCCCAGATGAAATATACCACCATAAAACTGTTTCATGCATGAACGATCAAGATCAAGTCTTTGCAATGGTATATTATATGGAAGCAAGATATACATATTGACGAGTTGGGTTTTCTCTAAGATTAAGCAAAATCTCATATTCTTCCGTACATAGCACCTTTGAAGCAAACCCCACTTGAAATGTACAAAAGTATTAAAGATGATACAAA
The DNA here is from genome assembly GCA_026212405.1 of Petrea volubilis. Taxonomy (NCBI): domain Eukaryota; kingdom Viridiplantae; phylum Streptophyta; class Magnoliopsida; order Lamiales; family Verbenaceae; genus Petrea; species Petrea volubilis. The sequence continues at coordinate 24,992,750 of CM047873.1, read as the reverse complement.
AAAAAAAAAAAAAAAACAAAAAATGGAGAAACTCAGGAGTGTTTGGCTCGAAAAAAGTAAAGGTCTTTGAAAATGAAAGCGGGGTCTATTCATTTCATTGCCCCCGATTGACTAAAGTCTTCCTTAGTCTCTTTACACATTTTTTTGTTTCACCCATGGTGAAGGGACCTTTTCTACTCCTTTCCTTTTCTTGTTTTCTTTTTCTTTTCTTTTTCTCCTTTTTTTTGTTTTGTCCTCTTCTGTACAAGACAAAAAACATAATGATATGTTGTGGGATAACGCAAAAGTTATGTCTAATTATAAGCATAAGACGGGCAAAAAGATTTTATTTTGTTATACAAATGAATTTCAATGGATCAGGTGATGACATAAACTGTATTTATGGTTTGTCATTGCCAACATTTTTTTTTTGTTTTTTTGCATATACAATCTATTCGGGATATTTCATAAATATTAATTGAAATGTTATTTGCATATCTACTTAAAGAGGAAAAGAAAATAAAAAAAGAGTTCAAATCCAAAACCTCAACAATATCAGTTTCGAACTTTCAACCCGGGGCTTCACAATTAGTGATACTCTATTCAGTTATAGAAAACAAGTTATCACAAATTTTGGGTCACCAAGTTGTCCTAATGGAACCTAAATAGTAACAATTTGACATATTAAATCTTATTACAATTATAAGCATAATATTGGGGAAAATTTTTATTTTGTTATAAAAATGAATTTTACTAGGTCAATAACAACATAAATTATGTTTATATCGTTACTGTTGGTCATTAGTGACACATTATGTTGATAATTTAGTGATAAAGAAAAATATTATCAATAATTGTGATAATAATTTTTTGTGTCGATATTTTGTCAGACATAAATAATAACAACTTTACACATTAAATCTGATTATGTTTGTATCATCCAGTGATGAAATAAAAGTTATAGTCAATATTATCAATGACAAAAATAAATACTTGTTGCCTAATATATGCTAACGTAATAAGCACAATCGATAAGTTCATAAAATGAAAATGACATATAATCTGATCAAATGGTTAAATTTTATTAGTATAAAAAAATTATAAAATTCGTTATGCAACATATTTTTCCTAACTATCTTTACTATTAGTAACTTTTATGTTGACAATGTCAAATAATTTTCTCAATTATAAATATCCATTTATCAATTAAAACATGTATATCATAAAGAATAATAAATAATTAAAACATCATAGAATATAAATAAGTTCTAAAAATAATTAATATTCATTAATTAAGTGAAATTGTTTCTGGTGCTTTATGCTCAAAATATCGAAAACAAAGTACTTCATTAATCAATTATGTACAACTAATTAATATTCAGTTGTTCGAAAAATAAATTTTTATATTTTATTTTAACTATTTATTTTTTCATCAAAAATGTACATAAATGCATGCTTTATTTGAGAAATGAACCTTTATAAATTAGAGAGTGATTTGACATTTCTGAAATATATCGTACTACAAAAATTAACAATAACTATCTACACAAAAAGTGTTATTAAAACAATGATATAAAATGTATGTATAATAAATAAAGGGTAATTTTGTCACTTGCATTTAAAGTAATCAATTTCGAGGGGGTAAGTGATGTTTTTGATAGTGTAAGGGGGTAAAGTGTATTTTGCCCTTTTATTTTTTTTCTATACCTTTTGGGCTCTAGCTATTATTTCTAACACTTAAACTAAATATCAAATGGTCGAAAGATCATGAAGTTATAATGAGTATTTACAAATATTTTCCCCTTGTTTCTTTTTTACAGGAGAGTATTATATTTTAATTATATCATAACTATACGGCAATTCTTGTCGTAGATCTTAACTTTAAATTTAACTTGTTATTGCTTGAACGTAAGAGATTGCACGTTTTAATCTATATTAACTAGATTCATGATGTTAAATTAAAACTTTAACAAATTTATAAAATAAATAAAAATCTTATATTATAATCTCATATTAAATTAATAATATTAACAAAAGCATAGAAAAAATATTTATCAGTTGTTACCCACTACTATTCAAAATGTTTAATAATGGTAAACAAAAAAAAAAAGTAAAATTTGAAAAAAAAAATGCTACTTTTTTTGCAATGAGTATGTTACTTGGCTATAGACTACGATGAGATGAAAAAAGCTATGAAAATTTATTAAATTAATATAAATGAAACGAAAAAAAAAATATCTATAAGTAAATCTTTATAGGGCCTTTGGGCCTATAAAGTAGGGAATTTTTTTTTAAATATCCAATTTTTATAAAACTATATTCAAAATACCTTTCTTTATAAAAGGTTTTTCTTTTTACCCCTTTTAAATAGTGATTTTATTATTTAAATAGTAATTTCACTGTTTAAAATTTCTTTATTTGCGTTATTGCCCATAAATTTTTAAAAGTTTTATTTAGGTCCTATTAGCAGAAAGGAGGTATATCCCATTTTTCATGATATATTAATTTTATTAATTTTATTCTTTCTTGATTTTTAACTGTTATTTAAATATAATTTTCTATTGTTCTTTCCTCTTCCTAAAGTTCTTGAAGTTCTATGTCTATTTGGTTTAGATCTTGAATATATTTAACAAGAATTTTTTTATTAATACTTTTATTGACTAGATCAACAACATAATCTTCTTTAGTGTTATGTGTTGCAATAGTTATCCTTAAATCTTCAGGTAAATTCTCTAGTGCTTTTAAAACTATTATTCTATGTTTATAATTGTTTCTTCTTTTAAATTGATTCTTTATGGTATCAAAATCTTTACCCATTTTTATATGTTTTAACTATTCAAAAAAGAAAATGTGTATGCAAAATCATGCTTAATACTGAAGTACTCTAAAACCATAAATTTTCATAAAATCAAGTAGAGAAAACTTTAATATCTAAATCTTTTAAAAGCATATTACCTCATTTATGTCCTCAATTCTTTAATCCTCCTTCTGGACTCGTCTTCTTTCACCTCGGCGAGCCTGACTGGTTTTCGCCCAAACGCTCTCTTGGCTTCACGGGACTTACAGTTCCAAACGGCTGCTGCCTCAAATGGTGCAATTACTACGGCCTTCTTAGGATTTAGGAATTTAGGAAAGTAAGAAGAAATATAAAGTTAAAAGATTCCTATATTAAAATCTCAAAACTTGAAATTTATGAAAACAAAATGGCTTTATTTCCTTCAAGGGAGATTTATACAATCATTCTTTATGAAAGGTTACAAAGAATTATGAAAAGCTGGTTTCTCTCTAATTCTATCTAGTGGTGGATTTTTCTAGGTTGAGTATTCTATTTTTCGATGATCTAGAAATGAAAATCCTATCACAATTTATAGAGATCTAAAACAAACTATTTGGACTTCAAATTTTTAGTTGGCATCCGTTGTCCTTTTCTTTATGTGTTGGAAACATGTTGGCTTTATCTTCTTTATCTTCACGCATTGTCCTCTTTATCTTCTTTATTATCACGAGTTAAAAGCTGTCTGCCACAATTCTTTAGTGAGAAATGACATCGTGACATCCGTCATTCCTTGGGTTGATGTAAGCACTTATATCATGATGGACAACATCCAATCATTTTGCAAGCCCTCTTCCTTGTAGCTTCTATACAAAAGAAATCATGTATGATGAATTTATTGAGAAATTCCTTTAGAAGTGGAGATTTTATTTGTCCTTATTTCCTCAATGGAATCCAATTGTTAGCCTATATGAGTGTCTCATATTGACGCTCCCAGAGAGCCTCAGCAATGGATTGAATAGCTTTAATGCCCATGGCTCTTCATTCTGTGATCCATGAGTTCGTGAACTTAAAAGATTGAAAAATCTTTATACCGGTTTCAATCTTTAAGTTTGTGTTTTATGACATCTATAGTGATCATATGCTGGATTTCATGCTAGATTCGCATCTCAAGTTCTGGGGCTATAAAATATAACTTGAGTACGACTTTTCTATTTCTAGCAACTTGACTGACCTGTGATTTAAAGTGGTCATCAAATTCTGAAATCTCATAAAGATCTTTACCAACATAGATTAGATTTAGAAATCCATAGTTTGCAAGCTGGAAAACTTTATGTGGATCAACTCCAAAAATGGTGGTAATTCTTGGATGAACACTATATCCTTTAGAATAAAATAGTGTCCTGGAATTCTCCCATCTACAAGCTTCTTCAGCAACTTCTTGATATTCCCTTTTCCCATTTATTTGTGGGAACAAACTTATCATTGGAATTCTTGGAATTTGCAAATTTATTGATTTTTATTTCAATAACCTCAGCATTAGTCTGAGATTTTGACGCTTTGCCTTTATTTTTCATGGAGTCTAAGAAATCTTTATCAGACAATAATTTATTATCCTGATTTCTGGAAGACTCTGCTTTATCTTTTCCTTTTATGCTCTCTTTTTTTATTACTCTCCTTTTTAGACTTTCTCCTTTTTTCCTTTTCTTTATCTTTTATTTCGAGGAAATTATCTAATCTAATTTGAATCTGAAGGGCTTTAGTCAGACCTTCTTGAGAAATCTCTAGAATTGTTTTTAAATTTAATTCAACCAAGTCTTTAAGAGCTTGATTGCCATCAACAATGTCTTGACAAATCAAGACAATATCAGCGATCTCTTTCTTTAGCTCATTTGCTTATTTATCAAGATCCATCTTTCTTTATGACTTTATTCCTGCAGAATAACACAAGAATTTATAAGATGATCTGTATCATCAACACAATTTTTGAAAAATTGTCACCCATTAATGAATTTGATAAGTCTTTACCACCGATTGTTAAACAGTAGACTAGCTGTATGTATAGTGCATACAATCACTCTATTTGCATTTAAAGGGAAATGCACACCCATCTCATCCATTTGAGAGTTGGAAATTCATTCTTTTTCGAATTTTGTATTTCTAGATATGAAATCGGCTAGAAAGTTATCTGAACCTTTTATATACTCTATTTTGAAACTATAAAAGGAGAGGAAAACTTGCTATCTATGTAACCTTTTGTATTGAGGTGTATTTGGTAATTTATTAAAAATCAAAGACTGTATTTGGGTATTATCGATTTGGACTTTGAAAGGTGTTTGATATATGAAGAGAGAGAATTTCTGAATCCCTTTTTATGATAGCTAGAAGTTCATTCTCATAGGTTGTATAGTTGACCTCAACTTGATCGAAAGTACCACTGGTACATCTGCATATCTCATTGAGATCATTTTTGAATAATGCTGCCCAATAGAGATTTGAAGCATCCGTCTGAATTATCAATTTATCATTTTCATCTGAAAGTTTTAATTCAGACAAAGTTTTACATTCTTTCTTTAGATTTTTAACAATTTCTGTATTTTGATTGCTCCAACCTTTAGGATTATTTTTTCGAAGCAATTTTTGTATGCCATGCTTCTTTTTAGCAAGATTTATTATGAATCCCTCAGCATAATTTAAACAACCAAGGAATTTTTCAACTTGATTTTTATTTTCTAATTTATCAGGAAATTCACAGATTTGTCTAGATATATGGGGTTGAAGTTTTATTCCTTCTTTATTTATCATTAACCCTAAGAATTCTAGATTTTTATTCGCCAAAACCCTGAAGTACAATCAAATTAAGAATAATATTTCTTTCTTTTAACTAAATTTAGTAAAACTTCTTTATTAGGGAGATAATAACTATCTGACCTAGTAAAATGATTTAGTCTTTTATAATTTATTACCATTCTAGGTTTACCGCGCTTTTTCTCAACTTCATTTTCAACCATGAAAGTTGGGCTACTAAAAGGACTATTACTCCTTCTAATTAAAGGTGGATTTTTGTTTAGTAATTCATTTATTTGTTTATCAAATTCTTTTCTATCCTGTTCGGTATATAACATAGGTCTTTTCTTTATAACTATGTTTTATGTTAGCTCTATTTTTGCTTTTAAATCTGACTCCTTATAAAAAGCCAGAGGATGATCATTATAATTTTCCTTTATCTGTTTTATTACATCTACGAGAGTTATTCTTTTTATTGTTATATTGTGTATTTTTATCGGAATTTTATCATACGATCCACCAAGGTTCGCTGACTGAACTCTGCATGGTTCATTTATTCTTGATAATTTTAGGTAATGATTACATTTAGTTTTAAGTATGATAGAATAAAGATTATGTGAATAAAATTAAAATTGTTGCAGAAAATCATTCCTAACAATATATCAGTTTTAAGTGAGTTATATTCATAAATAGTAGTTATGGTAACAATTTTACTTCCTAATATAACATTTATTTTATCTGCCTTTTTATTAATGTGTTCGGCTTGACCCGCAACACCTGTTATCTTTATGTTTCCATTCTCTTGCCATTTAGTGTAAAGAAAGAATTTAAACAAAGTTATTTCTGAACCATTATCTATTAAGGCATAGGTTGTTATATTTGTATCTTGTACTGTTATCTGTACAAATACACTCAGAGGAAAATTAATTCCCTTCATATGTTTTACAAAAGATTTTTATATTTCCTATTTGAAGTGTGACACCATGTTTCTCTATTTTATAGTAATCACACTGATTTAAGAAACTATTACCCAAAATTATATCGTAATAGTCTCTGGCCATATCACTATCTATATAACAAGGTACAGTTATCCTTAATTCATCAAAGATTATTAACACTTGTACCTCTTGATCACAAGTTATCAGTTTACCTTCAAAATTTTTATATTGAAATATTGTAGAAGCAACCTTTGCAATTAATCCTTTATTTTTATGTTTTGCAATGTGATTGACACTAGCTCCTATATCAATTGATATATTTGGTCCTTCAATATATTCTTGACCATTAAAATATTTACCAGTTATGACCATAGTATTAGTTATATCTTGTTTAATGAATTCTACATTAGTTAGAGGTATCTTACTAACGCTACTTCCAGATATTGAATTTTCTCTAAAATCTATTTGTGGTGTTAATCCACTAGTAGATCCATATTCTAGACTAGGTTTTCTATCTATTTTAACTTCATAAGCTTTTATGTCTTCAATTTCCATAGGTAATTTTATTATCATTATATCACGACATTCATTATCAATCTCTATATATGGTTTATCTTGATATATTTTACCTTAATTACTATTTGAAAAAGCATATATAGCTTTATAGTAAAAGGTAAAATTAGCTTGACTTTTATCTCTAAGCTTTAGATCCTTTAGGAGTTTAAAGTGTAAACTTAAAGTGTTATTTATGTTTTGATCATTTATATCAACACTATATTTAGGATAGCAGTCAAATTGAAATTTTGAATAAATCAAATTTCCTTCGACTGTTCTTAGATGACTATTTTTAGCGTCGTTAAACCTTTGGTCATGCAGTGTAACAACCATAGGACTGTCTATTCCATCTCTAAACAATGCTTTAACTAGGATTTGAATCCTGCCAAGATAAACATATTTTATCTTCTTTCTTACATTTTTATTTTTTATCTTATTTAAAGCTTGATTTATTGAGGATTTAGTAAGTAAATTCAATCAAATTTGCCCTTTTATATGTTCAACATTTATTGATCTTTCAACTGCGTGATAGTCATATATATTTATCTTTTCTCTTTTTATTATACTACTAAAAACTTGAAAGATGTATTTAGTAGGGTTAGAAGCATCAAGTTTTAGGCCTTTTATTTTTTCTAGAGTTTATTGATTATGGGTTATCCGTTGGGCATAACCTTCTGATCCTTAATAAACTTCTATTTCTTTATATGAATCTTCGGCTTCTATTATTCCAATATTCATTTTCTGAATTACTGGTATATTCCTCTTCTTCAATGTATATTTCTTTATCTACATAACTTTCTATATCTGAAACCTCTGATAATTCATCTTGTAGTTCTCTAAATTCGGCTTTAATACTCCGAATCTTTTTAGATTTTTTACGCTCTGGTGATTTATGTCCAATTTCTCTACAATTCTAACATTGGCATTGTGAAAGGTTTTTATTTCTTTTATAATTAGGTTTTCTTTTAAAATATCTTTGTTTTGGTAAATTATTTCTTCTAGAAATTATTATATTTTTTATATTTCTTTTTATGAAATATCTCTTCTTTTTATGAAATCTTTCTTTATTACATCCCCATTGACTGAGAATCTCGGATTCATTACAATATAGACGTAAAAAATTTTTAGTTCTTCTATATAAGTCTTGAGATTTACACAATTTACTTAATTCAGAAAAAAGAAAACTAATTCTTCTTCCAAGAGTTAAGCTTGCATTTATTTTCTTCTTTTCATTTATTCATTATATAATGATTCCAAGGACGAGGAAGTTTTAAAAAGTACATATTGAGATATATCCTCTGATCTTCATTACTATAGTATTGTGTATAATAATATTCTTTAAATTCACATATATATTGTTTTAGATTTTTCATACTGCAAATTCTAAGATTTATCAAATTAGTTCTAGCATCTTCTTTCTCTTTAGTTTTTTCTTTATCAGGCTCTAGCTGCCAATTTTCTCCCAAAAATTCACTTGAGAGATAAGCAACTAAAACTTCAATTCCTTTATCTGTACTATCTACTAATTTAGTTTGTACATTTCTTTTTATTAAAGCTTTAGTGTTTTCAATTAATCCTTGCTACCAACTAAAAACTATATCAATTAATCCTTGCTACCAACTAAAAACTATACCATCAAAAGTAGCAATTAAATAATCTATTTGTCTATTTAATGTCTATGTATCATCAACATTATATAAAATGAAAACTTTAATAGTATTTGCCCATGAAATTAAGGCTTTTTTAGTATCTTCTTTACAATCTATATTAAGTTTAGAACCTTCATGATTTATAGGTTCACTATAATTATTATCTGGAGTAAATTTATCAAATTGTTTTTGAGATTTATCTTTCTTTATATATTCATAATATTGTCTTTTATATTTAGGAATAGACATCATATCTAATTCCCCAAAATCTATGTTTTCAGGTTTTATGATACCACTTGGACCTCCAGCTGTATTATTGGTATTTACCAAAACTTCATATTCCTCTTCAAAGAGATCTATTTTTTTGAATTGATCTATTAACTCATTAATTTCATTCATCTTTATGAGTTTCAGAAACTTGTTCCTTAGGTGAATTAGATGATGTAGCTATTTCTTTACCTTTATTTTCTCTTTTAAGGGCTTCTTCTTCAGCTATAATTTTAGGTAATTCAACATTCAACATATATGCGTTGAATGAATTTGGATTAACAGCTTCTTTAAAGGTTTTATTAGTATTTCTCTTTCTTTTATCTTTTTGTCAAATTTAATTTTCTTCAGACAAGTATCTTTTATTAATTCCTCTATATTTGAATTACAAATCTTTAAGATTTGAACCTATATTTTTAATTCTTTAAGCTCTTGATTTAGAGCATAGAGTAATTCAAGTATTCTATGCATCCCTGTATTTAATTCTTTAATATTTTATTTATTTTATCCATTTGTATTTTTTTTTTATCTGTTCCAATGTATTTGAGCATTTTGTTGTGTATCTTTTATTTTTTGTTTCCAACTTTGTATTTTTATTTTATTTTTGTCTGTTTTAATATGTTCATATTCTCAATTATATTTTTCGAGAATTATATTTATACTCAAAATCAAATTTATACTTTATATCCATCATTTAAGGTGTTTATTTGTCTTCATGCTTCACTAAGTATTTCAAGACCTTCATTTATTTGTTTTATTTTTGAATAAAAATAGCAAATTCTAAAATAATTTATTCTATGATAAACTGAACCCCTTGATAATATAAAGTCCAGTTCTTTTTTATATTTATTCAATTCTACTGACGGCTATGCTGTGTATAGCTAGGCATTGCTAAGTAGAATCATTACAACTTGAAGCCTTTTATTACATTTAAACTTTCTATCATAACGCTCCCTAATTTTAGGATTATCATGTTCCTTGACTATATTCTCTATCTTCAAATAATACTTATATTTTCTATCGACTTGTGGAAATACGTCTGTATATATAAACAGTCTACTCTTTCTCATGGTGAAGGTAACTGCCAATCAGTTTCATCACACGAGAAATCACAAGATAAGAGATCAAAATTTATATCATCAATGAAATCTTTATAATTTAGATCGTATAAACAAGTAAGTAATTCTTTAGTTATTAAAAGATTTATAATTGAAATGTTTAGTAAATTTAAATATTCCATTTTTTATTTGAATATGTTAAAATCTATATTAACTTTAGGTTCACTTTAGGGCTCTGATACCAATTTGAGAGGGGGGTTTTACTTAGTTTACTTTATAAAATTTATGAAAATAAATATTAAAACTTTATGACTAAATCTAGACAATATTTTAAAGATGGTTGGAAGATTTAATGTTTTAAACATGATTTTTGGTAAATTGTACATTTAAAATGTCTTAAAATGATCAAAAATAGTTTAGGAGGGGTTTGAATGAAATAAAGGTTTAAATTTTGGATTTTTAAGAAATCACGCTGGCCCACATGAACAATAAAATTGAGGCTTGAAAAGGTAATCTGGGTTATTTTAGAAAACTTTTAAAAAGGTGGGTTATTTTAAAATTTTGAAAATTAAAAAGGTGTAAAATAAAAATTTCTTCTAAAGTAGTAGAAAAGGAAAAAAAAAATTTCAACTAATAAATTTTTGTTTACATGACAATGTGTGGCAATATAAATAGTAATTTGGAAATTATTTTTGGAAATTGTTATTGGCACTCAATTCTTATTCTTTTTATTGAAAAATTGATTAAAATACCTATTTATTTTAATATATGATTGGATAAACTTTAACCCTGCAATTATATACTATGTTTCATTTACTCCCTTAAAGTATTAAATGCAACTTACCATGTAATCAAAACTTAGTCAAAATTGTCCTTACATCAATCCTATTTATACAATTTTAACTTTTTTTTTTATTCATTTAGCATTCTAAATTCAACTTCAAATCCTTTATTAGCTATAAAAATGATTTTAATTTTGATTTTGAAAAAAATAATTGATAGCTTCAGTAAATAGAAATATAAACAAAGCTAATAAGTTATTGTAATAATACCTAAATGTTAAACATGGAAAAATTATTCTAATTCTTTTAACTTGATAAGTTTATTTAAGTATAAATTCCAAGTGAAGTTTGATTATTTTCATAAAAATGGATAAATATTTTTAACCATATTTTAAATATGCTTTTTATATTAAATTAAATTATAAGATATTTAATAAAATTTTAATTCTTTAAAAAAAATCAGAATATGCATTCAATTTTTCTTTTAGAAAAGAAATGCATAAATTGAAGTCATTAATGAAAATATAATTATTCATTTATTTAAAATTTTCTAAAGTCTACTTTTGATTGAAGAGTATATAACTTGGATTTTAGTTAACATGCTTCAAATTAAATTTAGATTATATACTGGAATAAAAACTTTGTAAGCTATATATAGATATATATGTGTACAGATTTAAGGATACTCTAGTCGAAATATATTATTGGTGGAAGAAGGGGTTTTGGGTGTTACATTTATTAGTTTATAGAGATAAATGATAAATTGTCTATAATTAAGGGGGTAAAGTGTATATAATCCTATTTTAAAATGAATGGACATTTTAGATATTTTTTCAGTATAAAAATGAGCGTCGAGTGCTAATAACAATGTTGGAATCACAATAACAATCCCCTTAATTTTAATGATTGTAATATTTTGGAAAGAAATTATATTCCAAGAATACCATAATTAAATACACCAAAAGAAAAGCCAAAGCCCCTCATACTTAATATAATAACTAGTGGATTGGGTACACTAATGCATGTGCAAAATAAAAATGAGATATAGTTTAATTATATATTCAAACTTTAATAGTGTAAATTAAAAAAATTATCAATTTTCTATATGACAGATACATTTTAATTTTTGTAAAATAAAATTTAAAATAAAATTGTGTAAATATTATATACATATATATATGAATGCATATGTTTTGTATATATATTAAGTGCAATATATGTATATGTTTTGTATATATATGTATGAAAGTAAAAATATTAATTTTTTATAAAAATAAATATAAATATTATAAAATATTCTTTATAAGATATCTATTTTCCCTCCATTTTTTACTTATGTGTGCACTCATGTGGTATGTAGAGTGTGTTTCATTAACTAAAAAGTCCTAATTGGTGGCCAAGTCAGGAAAAACTCGGAAAAATGGATAATTCCCTAATTTTTTTGTCCACGTCACCAAATTTGATCGGAAAATGGTTAATTTGGACTGAAATTGCAAATTTTTTAATAAATAAGGGACCAAAACAAAAAAAAAAAGTTAGAGGACAAAAATCAAAATAGCTCAAAGTTAACGGACGGAAAACGCATTTTTCCCTATATATATATATAATAGAAAATTCACCAAATGAAGAAAAACAGAATCACCATAAACAAACATGCAAGAGTAGAAAAAACAAAACTCTTTGGATTTTTGAACTCAAAAATGAAAGATGAAAAAATTAGAGTTTTTTTGATAGAGAGAGACTTGAGAACATGAACTTTAGTATCTGTGGTGCATCTTCTACTTTTCCTGGTACCACTGCACATACCTGCAAGCGCAAAACGGTGGAAAAGTGAATCTCTCCATCAAATCACACCCAGATAAATTCAGTCATTAAATAATATCATGATGATATAGCCAATCTTTACATAAGATGGGATTAAACCAGAGAGGGAGGGATTGTCAGCCATACTTTTTATTCTACATAGAATGCATGGTTCAGAACATATATGTCCGAGGACTCGGGTTGCAGTGACAATTATGCGACAACTCAAGCTATACTAAATTGTGTTTGTAAACAAGAAAAGCTGGAGCATACAAACTTAATAAGCATGTTAATACCACAGGAAGTAAGAACGTACAAGAGTAGAGGGCAATTAGTAGCAAATTCAATCTACCACCCGAAATTCTACTCCACATTTAAATCTTGTTAAGTACGAAAAAATGGGAGGCAAAAAAAAAAACAATTAAACAAATTCATCACACTGGGGAAAAAAAACTTAGATTTTGTTTGTCGGAGGTACTTGGATTTGAGGGATTGATATGGAGGAAGGATGTAAAATGACACCATATTATGCAGATTGCAAATCCACAACAATTACACCAAAAAGAGTTCAAAACAGGAGCTAAAGAACATGAGATCCATTGTAATATGACCTACAATTAATGCATGAACACTTTAAAAAATGATCTCGTGCAGTGTCGGACATGAACATGGCTCCGACACGGCCCCAATATATGTTCGACACGGCAAGAAAGTGTCCAAAAATTAAAAAAAAAAGGAAAAAATCCGACACAGTGTCGGAAATTCAAATGGGATCTTTTTAAATATTTTTTTTAAAAGTGGGAAAATTGAACATTAAACATAATTATTTTTAATTATATTTTATAATTTGTGTTAACTCTTTTACTTGCTTGTATTTAGATATTTGAATGATGTTGAATTTCTTCTATTTTAATCATGTATTTGATTTTAAGAGATACTTGTTTTAATGATAAATATTACTATTACTCTATCATATAGTTTAACTTAATAAATTATAAATATATAATATAATATAATATAATTTTTAATAGCCGTGTTGTGTCCTTAAATTTTGAGATTTTTCGTACCGCTGTGTCCGCATCGTGTCGGTGTCCAGTGTCTCTGTCCCTGTGTCCATGCATAGTAGAATATGACCTTATCTAAACAAGCTCAAGTGATTCGTCATTATAGATTCCACGTAAAGAAATACCAAAAAATCAATACATCAGACATATTATACGCGATATACTTGCGAGTAGGTTTCGACAAGGACATCTTCCATGTGCATGCCTGGCATATTGAGATTAGCTGCTTTTTTGTACGACATCATGTCGCTCATGGAACCCTTCAATTGTTTCCAATTATTTCTACAAACTAGATTGGTGACCTTTTTAACAAGTCTTACCCTCCTACTCGATTTCTCGAGTTATTGAACAAACTCAAGGTGGCATACACGATCCCACCTTAACTTTGAGGGGGCGTTAACAAAATATATGCTACCATGTTTACGGAATTTGGTGGGAGTAATTTTAGCATCATATTTGCGGCGAGTTGACTTATTTTTAGGATTGAGTATAGTAGATTTTAAACATAATACAACCCTATTTTAGCATTTTTTTTCTCTTTTTGTATATAAATGGATTTTCTGTACAATTTTATAGACTTTGAAATGAAACAATTTCTCCTCTTTTATCAATTATATTTCTTTACAACGCAACTACAAAGGTGCAAGTTTCGTTGGATAGGATCCTCTATTTCAAAATAGTGTTTCATCTCCTATTCTATAATTCACATTCATGCCATTTGTATAAAGTTATTTCCTTAATTATACACTTGGCCTGGGATCTTTACACTTGATGTATATTCATGTATTTTTTTCGAACCCAAACGGAGGGACCTTTATTCATCACGAAGATCATTTATTACAAAAGAAGTGGCAAAGTCCGGAATATTCGACGAACCCTCAATTGAGTGGGTCGCGTTCCTTGCCAAAGAGTGAGCCACACGATTGCCATGACGGCGAGTGTGAGAGAAGCGAAAATTAGCAAGACTAGAAAGATCTCTCTTGATGTCAAGTAATATGCTGCCAAATTCAAACCAATCAGTGGAAGTATCTTGGAGTTTTGACATGAGTTCCATATTATCCCCTTCAAAAACAACTTGGCGTACTCCAACCCGAATCACCAGTTGGGCTGCTTCCCAAGCAGCTAGTACCTCGGCATGAAAAGGGTCGACCACGTTCGGGAGGTTCGTGATACGCCAGGCGACGCAAGTGCCATTCCCATCCCGAATAACCACCCCTGCACCCGCTTCAGTCCGTTCTCTGAAGATAGCACCATCAAAGTTGGCTTTGACCCATCCTCTTGGAGGTTTGCTCCATTTCCCCAGTACGTTGTGTTGGTTGCCATAAAGCATCACTTGAGATGTCTCCGTAAAGGTGTGGAAGTACGCCTTGACCATATCCACCAAATCCAAGGGTGAGCTGCTTGAATGGTCGTGCACCTGACTATTGCGATTCCTCCACAACGCCCAAATGAGCATTAGAAACAATCCCCCTTTTTGTCCGTCGAGATCCCTTAGGACTGTGGCAATCCACTCCGCCGCCGACGATCGCCATCGAGATACCATGTTCTACGGAATACCCAGCAGGGCCCAAGCCTGCCTCGCAATGTCGCATTCCAGAAAAACATGACGCTCATTCTCTTGTTCGAAGCCGCAGAAAATGCAATCAAACTCGCCACCACAATGTCGGTGCCGCAGGGACAACGCGGTTGGCAGAATTTCACAGCACACCCTCCACCCAAAGATTTTAACTTTAGGAGGAACTCTAGCGGCCCAAACCTTGCCCCAAGGGCTGTTAGGGGGGCTCTCCGTAGACGGTCCTTCGCAATTTAGGGAAGATTGGATGAGTCGATACACACTTTTCACCGTGAATCGACCCCCTTGTCATAATGCCAAATGGTAACATCATCATGGTCCAGGCGGCCCAATGGAATTTGGAGGATTTCCTTCGCATCCGAAGGATAAAAGACGCTGCAGATGAGGTCCCGACGCCAACCCATCCGGTGCGGATCAATCAGGTCGCAAACCAGGGACAGCTGGGGAGATGTCGGTTGAGGGGTGAATGGCTTGAAAGTGGAAGGGCGGGCCAACCAGCTGTCTTCCCAAATTCGGATTCGTCTTTTGTTTCCCACTCACCACCGAATTCCTTGTTCGACAAAGCCTAACGTCGCACATATCCCTCTCCGCGTATAGGATGGCCGATGTCCCAGTTTCGAACGAAATAGATTTCCGTCGGGGAAGTACTTGGAACGAAGTACCCGCGCCACCAGGTTGTCCGGATACTTCAATAACCGCCAGACCTGTTTGGAGATGAGGGCCAAGTTGAACGCCCTCAAGTCTCGGAATCCTAGACCTCCATCTCGTTTACTCCGACACAATTGAGCCCAAGAGACCCAATGTAGCTTGCGGCCATCGCCATCTCCCCACCAAAATTTACAGAGCATTGTTTCAATCTCTTTTAAGACCTTATCCGGGATACGAAAACAAGACATCGCATAAGTGGGGATTGATTGCAGAACTGATTTAATCATGATTTCCTTCCCCGCCGATGAAAGAGACGCCGCTGACCAGCCACTTATCTTCTGCCATATCCTTTCTTTGATTGCACCAAAGAGGTCCTGCTTGGACCGGCCCGAAATGGAGGGCAAGCCTAAGTACTTGCCGTGGGACTCCACAACCTGTACGCCAAGAAGGTCCGCAAATAGTTGTTTGTTAGCCGCCGTGACATTTTTACTAAAGACCACCGCTGATTTTGCAATGTTGATTTGTTGTCCCGATATACGCGCATATGTCTCCAGTACACGACGAATGCATTGAATTGAGTCTACCGTAACCTTGCAACAAATTAAAGTATCATCCGCAAATAATAGATGTGAGATCAGGGGCGCCCGTCGGCTTATAGACACCCCACGGATATTATTCCTCGCTTCTTCCACTTGTAGTTGACAACTCAGGACTTCTGCACAAAAAAGAAACAGATAAGGGGAAAGGGGATCCCCCTGCCGAACCCCACGGCGAGGAACCAAATTGCCAAAGCTAGCCCCATTAATCAAGAAGGAGAACGAGACCGATGACACACAAAACATAATAATCTTGACCACCCTATCGGGAAAACCCAACTTTTGCAACCCAGACTCCAAGAACAACCATTCGATTTTGTCATAGGCCTTACTAATGTCTAGTTTTAAGGACATGAAGCCGGCTTTACCATGTGTTTTGGTCTTGAGAAAATGAAAAATTTCGAATGCAATTAAAGCATTATCAGTGATAAGGCGACCCGGGATAAATGCAGATTGGGATAGAGAAATGATCTTATGGAGTAGGGGTTTGATACGATTTGCTAAAGTTTTCGAAATAATTTTATATAACACGTTGCAAAGACTAATTGGCCAAAATTGAGTTATAGATTCCGGATTTGTAACCTTTGGAATAAGCACAATATGGGTGTAGTTAATGGCAGGCACGAAAAAATCATCATTAAGAAAAGAAAGCGCAAACAAAATAACGTCAGGACCAATATGACGCCAGAATTTCTGAAAAAAAAACGGGGCCATACCATTCGGGCCCGGAGATTTCAACGGACTCATTTGACCTAGGGCGGATTGTACTTCCTCAGCTGTGTAGGGGCGCTCCAATTCAGCCTTCATTTCTGCATCAATTCTTGACTCGATGATTCCTAGTGTTTCATGAATTTCAGACTTAGACGGGCTGTTAGAAGCAAAGATGTCTCCAAAATACTCCTCCACAATCCCCTGGATGGACCCCAAATCCTCAACCCAACGCCCATCTTTGTCCTTCAGTCGATCAATCCACTTGAGTTCATGCCGTCGGTTAGCCTTCGAGTGGAAGAAGGACGTGTTGCGGTCCCCATCCCGAAGCCATAATGCCTTACTCCGTTGTTTCCACCATAGTTCATCCAACGTTTGAAGGTGCTCAAGCTGTCGTTTGATTGATGCCTCTTCCAGTTTCGTCGCAGCTGTAATGGTACCCCCCAACAATGATTTCAATCTGTCCTCTAGCTCACGGATTTGTCGGCGAGGTTGTTTAAACTCGGTATCACTCCACTTAATTAGCCCAATACGGCATTGATCCAGCTTCGTAAGAACCTGTTGTGGCGCCTGAATATCCCCCGACGCGGCAATCCAGTTTTCGTTAATGATACGCTCACAGTCGGCACGCGCTACCCATATAGCTTCAAATCTCCACGGTTTACTCCCGAGCCGCCGCTGTTGTTCTATCCGAGGTTGCAACTCGATTTGTAGTATCTTATGATCAGAGTGGAGGACCTCAATGGTCGAGACCTGTGCTAGCGGAAATCGTCGGCGCCACTGCTCCGAACACAAGGCTCGATCGAGACGCTCTCTAACCGTGAATGGATTCACGTGATTATTCGACCACGTGAGTCCGTCCCCAGTGTATCCCAAATCCATCAACCCTGCATCCATAATGGCCGTCCGAAAAGCCTCTAGCTATCGGTCCCCATGATCTAATCCCTCTTGTTTTTCACTCAGCTCAGTAATTTCATTGAAGTCCCCTCCACAAAGCCAAAGTGCATCTGTACGATTCCGTAGCTGCCTCAATAAGTTCCACGACTCCCCCTATTTGCCATACGGGGGTCTCCATAGAACCCTGTAAATCTCCAGTCTGCACAGTCCCCGCCAGCCGTTACCAATACATCAATATGCGCTCGTGAGTAGCTGAGTAAGGTCACTGAAGCCTGTTTCTCCCATAATAATCCTAGTCCCCCGCTTCTGCGAACCGCCTCAACACCTACGCCAAAGTAATCAAACCGTTGTTTCGGTCTCTCGAATTTTGTTTTATTTAACCGGGTCTCCGAGACAAAGACCAGGGAGGGACGAACACGTCGAATGACCTGTTCAAGTTCACGAATTGTCGGATAGCCCCCCAATCCCCGACAATTCCAGCATAACACGATCATGGCTCTTGGCGGGGCTGCTCCGCAGTCGCCGCCATATGGATATCATTGTCCTCAAAACTCAAGACATTGTTGTTTTTCCTCTTTCGGGTGATAGGGGAATCGTCTGCCTTTCTTTTCCCAAGTGTTTTACTCAGTGTTGCTGGTAGTGTGTTGCTGATGTCCATCAAGGGGAGATGTACCTACTGGGCATATGTTGGCTGTTGCTCCACCTTCGTTAGAGGTGTGGGGTATAGTAACGGGGTATAAGGAAATATCGTAAGGGGTTTTGAGTTGTTTTGGCTGGGGGGAACTTTGGATTTGTATTTTTTGTTTTGTCGGGTATGATGGACATACTTAGGCTGACTCTATGGGCGCAGGGTTGGGGGTGTTGGGTTTGAGGATCCACCAAGGGAGTCATGGGTTAGATTGGGCTGGGGTGTAGGCTGCATGTTGCAATTGGGAGGAGAGTGAATGGGGGAGGTGATTTGGGTAGGTGGTACCGTTAAGGGATGATTTTGGGGGGCAGGCATGGTGGGGGGCTTAATTGGTGGGGTTTCTGTAATCTTGGGGATGGAGATTGATTGACCCGGATTTTCAATATTTTCCTTGTTAGCTCTGCCAATTACGGCGTCTGCCTGCTTAGGTGCCATTGCATGGTTTAGGCCGGTTTCTGCCTTGGTTAGAGGCATGAATCGCGGCATGATCGTAGCACTCCCACCCATCGGAAAGAGTTGGCTCCGACAGGAGGAGGTGCCCGACGAAGTGCCCGCCTGAAGCCAAGGTCCATACGGAGTGTGGTCCCTAGGGTCAACGAAACCCTCCTCAAGCTGCTGTGGACACAAACTGGAAATATGTTCGCACTTCCCACACAAATAACAGAAGTTTTGTAGTTTCTCGTACGTGAAGGTAACCACAAACTCCTCTCCGCTTGGCCCTTTCAACTTTAGTGCACGCTTCAGGGGGAGTGTGATGTTGATCCTAGCTCGAATACGCAAGCTATCCCCCCATTGGCGTCCTTTTGAATCAAAATCCACATCTTTGAATATGCCTAATCTGTTACCAATAAGTATCGCCATCTCTCTCATCATCTTGCTCATCGGGAGATTGTGAACGTGAACATGGAACTCGCACCAATCTAGGTTTATAGCCATCGGGTCTTCATCAACTTCCATCTCTTGGAGGATCAGCAAGGATTTCTCAAATGCCCAAGGGCTGTTTTCCATCACCCTCTTTCGATCCACAGGGTGGTTAAACCGCATCTGAAATCTGTTTTGGCCGACCTGTCTCATTTCTACTCCGCGGATGGTATTGAAAGCGCCAGATATTGTTGTCTTGAAGAACTCAAAGTTAACACTCCGATGTGTGAGCACCCGTCCTACCAGAAAGAAGGAGTTGGCTGGCTGCTTTCCCTGCCACGCTCCACTCGGGACATCCAACCCCACATCCTCATCTGATGTTAGAGACAAAACCTTCCCCAATCGTTCAGCATCCTTTTCCAGACTCGCGGAAGCCATCAATCGATGAAACACTTGAATCAATGAATCCCGATCTCGACAACAGAAACTCCAGCACGAACCGTGGCCTCTAGTACCGCTGGGGAAGTACCTGGACAATAAGAAAAACTAACAAGCAAAGAGACACAGGAATATTAGAACGAAACCAGGACATACAACCCAAAGCAAAAGCCGCAAACCATGAAAGTGAAAGAGAAGAACCGGGTACAAAAACGGGGAGACTCTCAGTGGAGAGAAAGAAAGACTCTCACAAGAGAGAAAAGACTCTCAATAGAGAGAAAAGCCAAACATTACGATGTATATTCATGTATTGAAATAGGAGATAAAATACAATTTGGAATAGAGGAACTTGTATGAAGTTTTGTACCACACCCTTGATTGCATTCCATGCAAAACTAAGTGATCAATACCACATTTTCATTTAACAAAAAACTACGACATGCATATTTATCGCTATAATCTTAATTTTGAGGGTTTGCTACACTTAACACTTCCTAAAGTTTAGCGTAAATACATTCCAATCTTTTGAAGTCTGCATAGTTACAGAAAGTACCCTTGTCAAATTAGGATACATGTCATATTTCTATTCACTTTTATTTCTAGAAAATGACCATGGAGGTTAAGTGTGAGAAATGTAAAGTTGATATGATATAGTGCAAATAATAAAAGTTTGTCTGACAAAATGTAAAAATGACCATAATTTAGGGGGTTAAGTATTTTTATCTCTAATTTTTAAGTATGTGTTCATAAGTTAAGGAAATATTTTCGAAATAGTTTAGTTGATTTATTTGTATTTAGTTTTAATTGACAAATAAAATAATTATAAACTTAAAAAACAAAATCGAAATATAACAAAATTTCTTTTCTATTTTTGTAAAAATAAAAAAGATGAGGGCCATGTCCACCTTGCGAGAGTTTGTTTAATCAAAGTTATATCCTTATTTTAGACCAAAAAAAAAAAAAAAAAAGACATATATACGCTTCTGAGATTTGTTCCGTCCAATAACTTTCTTCTTTTGTTAGTCGCTGCAAGGATTTTGCAAACAATGCTGTCGCAAAAATTATGTAGCGTTTTAGAAGTACTTTTTTGCACATATTGTCGTTTATTGTCCAATTTCAAAATATTGAAGTTACTCTTTTGGCTTTAACGTAAGACTCTTTCACATGCATAGATATGTATTTCTAAGACTTCTTCTTCTAAATGAAGAGAGAGAGAGAGAGAGAGAGAGAGAGAGAGAGAGAGAGAGAGAGAGAGAGGGGTACATTCTCTACTTTTTTAACATTAATTCACAATATTGATTTTTATTTTTTCATTTAAGGGGCAATGTATGGTGATAAACAGTCGCAAGTCATGTTCCAAAGGTGGGAATAAAATTGTGATCATGATATTGAAAGTAAGTAGTAATCTGATTAGTTTTGTTGAAGTTACAATCATGATATAAACATTGATACTAAACTAAATCAATTTGCTGACAAATTTGTTTTTAGTGTGGCTCACACCAGAATTTTATTCTCACCCAAAAATGTAATCAAGGGATTACTTAAAGTCCTATCTATACAAGAAAATAAAATCTACAGGGGAATAAAATATTATATGATTGTAATATATATTCTAAATAACGAATTATTTCTCTCATCAATTGTGGAATTTTAGCCTAAAATTGGTTGACTAACGGTGCACGTGCCTTTCACCAAAAACTAAAAATGGTACTATTTTCGCCACAAAATATATTATAAGAAAATGAGTAAATTTGTGACAATATAATAAGTGATAATTAAAAACTTGTCATTAATTATATATAGGTTTAATTACACTTTTAGTCTTGTAACTTAGGCCCTCTGGCACATTTGGTCCTGTATGTTTGTCTTTTTCACATTTAGTCCCGCATGTTTCTAATTTTTGATACATTTGGTCCTGCATTGACAAATTTAGTACTGAGCCCCTACAAATATGGTCTTAGGTTAACAAATTTAGTCCTATATGTTTGCACTTTTGGTTATCCCTTATTAATGTGTCTAAATTAATGATTTTTTAGCTACACGTGACGGTTAAATTACACTTTTGGTCCTGTAAGTTAGGCCTTCTAGCACATTTGGTCCTATAAATTTGATTTTTGCACATTTAGTCCGGTATGTTTCTAATTTTTGATACATTTGGTTTTGGGATGGCAAATTTGGTCCTGAGCCTCTATAAATGTGGTCCTTTTTAAACAAATTTAGTCATTTATGTTTGTACTTTTAGTTCCCTCTCATTGCTCTGGCTAAATTAATGATTTTCCAATAGTTGATAATCCCTTATCTTGTTATCATTTTGCAAATGATCAGCAATCAATATCTCATAAATATTTTTATTAGGAATAAACGATCGACCCTTCATTTTTTCAATATACTCCTCTGCTTCTTTTTAATCTCCCATATTTGTAGAAATTGATAATCACCCACGTAAAACCTGACGTATTAGGAGAGATTGAACGGTACTCCATCTCAAATAGAAGCTTAGTAAGCCCCTCCATATCATCTTTACCATAACCACAAATAAGATGCGAATACGTATTTATCAAAAGCAAATCCTTTATCCAACAAAACAACTAATATCTCATCGGCCTATTTCATCTTGTTTTCTTCACAAAGTTTTCTGAACATCTCATTTACAGTTGAACAGCTAGGAAGAAGACTCATACGTATCATTTTCTTGCAAAATACCATGCCATCATCCAGCCGTTCGTTTGAAGCAGAACAACATTTGATCAAGTGATTAAATGTCTTATTTGAATGCTTGAAACCCGACAATATATTGGCTCATCAACTACTGAAAAATCATTAATTTGGATGGAGCAATGAAGGAGGACCAAAAGTACAAACTTAAATGACTAAATTTGTTAACTCAAAACCACATTTGTAGAGGCTCGGAATCAAATTTGTCATTCCAAAACCAGATATGTCAAAAATTGAAACATACATGACTAAATGTGCACAAACCAAACTTATAGGACAAAATGTGCTAGAAGGCCTACCTTACAGAACCAAAAGTGTAATTTGACCATCACGTGTAGTCGAAAATCATTAATTTAGACGAATTAATGAGGGACGACCAAAAGTGCAAATACAAATGACTAAATTTGTTAATCCAGGACCACATTTGTAAGGGCTCAGGACTAAATTTATCACTCAATGACCGAATGTGTCAAAAATTAGAGACATACGAGGCTAAATGTGAAAAAGGCAAATATACATGACCAAATGTGCTAAAGGTCCTAAGTTACAGGACTAAAAGTGTAATTAAACCTTATATATATTTGGTGACAACAAAATGATGTTGTCATACAACATAGTATGCACAATAGCAATGGTAACAACTTACTATAAAAAGGTGGCAACATAGTATAAAAGTGATAATTAATAACACACCTATTGTGATAACTTAGTAGCAACGGAATCTTGCCACAAAATTCTAATAACAATTTTTATTATCACTAAATTGTCACTATAGATGTGTCACTAATTATCAATGGTGACAACTAAAATATTACTTCTTGTCATCATTGAGTAATATTGTGACAACATAAAAATTGTCATCACAAAAAAACTTAATTCATGATAAAATAGAATGCATTGTCACTTAATACAATAATTAGTGACAACTTTTATACTGCCACTTTTAAATCTTATCAATAATATTATTTTTTTCTTGTAGTGATAGTATTCAGCGGGACCGAAAGTATTATCATGATAATAATAGGACTAAAAGTGCAAAAATCCTTAAATAATGGGACCAAAAATGCTTCTTTTTTTCCCAATTATATTAATTCGATTCTATAATTGCAAGAACTTTAAAAAAAAAAAGAAAAAAAAAGCCTTGCGCTAAAAAGGATATGGAGAATTATTCAGGGAAGGAGCCCATTTTTGTGGTTAGAAGATTTAGTATTGTATCATCTTGGAATGACGGATTATGATATGTTACATAAGTACATCTATGCTTTTATATATATATATATATATATATATATATATATATTTGGGAGTGACGATTTGACTTTCATTTTATTAATTTTGATCAAATACTCAATTTTTACATATATTTTAAAATTTTTTAATTAAAAAAATTGTGATTGATTTGTTTCAAAATAATTAAAAACAAAGTAAAAAACCTTCCCACTTATCAACTAACCCCCTCATACATAAAATAAAACTTCCTCTAACCATCCATTAAATTTAAAACTCCTCCTCTATCTGACTGCTTGAATCATTCTCACCTCATCTTCATCACATTAACACTGCGTTTGGCTGGTGAATTTTAATTTTTCACAGGCATGTTTGGTTGAAACGAAAATAGATGGAAGGAAAATGAAAATCTAATTATTTTCTTTTGTTTGTTTAAATAGAAAATTGGAAGGAAAGAAAATAATTTATATACTAAATGACAGCTATAATCTTGTATCATTATAAAACATAATTAGGTTATGAATTCAATTATTCAAATAAATTAACAAAATTAAAATAAATAAATATAATGTAAATAAAATATATAAATTAGCATAATGAAATATTTTTTTAAATTGTGTCAAATGACAACTACATTAATCTTATATAATTATGTCGTTGATAATTTAATAAAAATAAAATAAATAAATATGCAAAATATATTTTTAACCTATTATACAAATGAACATGTCATATTTGTTATTTAAAAAACGTAAGGATCCATACTATTAAAAGATGTAATATTATTTAAACACTAAGTTATATATATGACCAATTTTGAAAATCTTATTTTATAGGGATCCTTGCATTATTTTCCTCTCCTTTTCCGTCCGATTTTGGGTGGAAAAAATATCAGCGAGCCCCATGCATATTTTGACATCCTCAATTTCTTTCCTCTCCTTTTCCTTCTACAACCAAACAAGGGAAAATGTATATGTTTCTTTCAATTTTCTTCCCCTTCCTCCCATTTGCCACCCTACCAAATGAAGTCTAAAGGACCTCTCTCCCATCCATCCGGTAGCATATTACAATCGCTTCGATAGAATACTTAAGCTCTTGGTTGTTTGTGGTGAAGAGTTTATTATGTACATTAATTGGTTGTTTGTGGTGAAGAGTTTATTATGTACATGAAAAGAAGAAAAGAGAGAGAGAGAGAGAGAGAGAGAGAGAGAGAGAGAGAGAGAGGGGCTCTTGGTTGTTTGTGGTAAGAGTTTATTATGTACATTAATTGGTTGTTTGTGGTGAAGAGTTTATTATGCACAAGAAAAGAGAGAGAGGGAGAGAGAGAGAGAGAGAGAGATTCATTATTGGTATGTGCTTATTTTTCGTTGCCATTAGTTTATACTTTGAGTTCTTCATTTGCTTGCAAAAGTTTTAATCTCTTTTTCTAAAATTATGTTTTGTGTTTTTCTATTATTTTCTAAATTTTTACACTCTATTTTTATGCACTTAACGATTATTTTCCAAATAGCAACGTTTTTATTTGTTTATCTATCTTTCGATTTTCTTTTTGTTCATTTAATTTCTGATTGTAATACTTATTTTTATAATTATATTTTGATAGATATAAGTGTAACAATCTCTACTTTTTTTATTTTCCTTGTCATGATTTTAATTTTAAAGCTCTTTATTTTTCTTAATTTTATTTTTGTGCTTTTCTATTGGATTGACGAAACTTTTTTTTTGTGTATTTTTTTGTCTTAGCCATCCAGTTTTGATTCACTGATCAACTAATTCAGATTAGGTACTACAGAGCCCATTATGGAGGCAATTTTCCCAACTCAGTTACTTAATTCACAACTCCAGGATCTAAACTTTGAACATTGCTTAAGAGATTTAATGTCTCATCCTACTAGACTAGTTTGTTTTTGTTTGATTGACATATTTTGTTTTAATCTTTTCATTTATACACACACACACACTTAATGTTCAACTTGAAAATGACTAATAGCCTTAGAACATGCAAAAATTCAGTTTCTTGGACGAAATACGGTTGTCGTCTTTTGTGGAGTCTAATTTCATAAATAAAAAGTTGGAAAATTAAATTGTAGATAATTATATTTGATTAGTTAAAGTTAAGTCCTAAATTAGCATCATTGGATGATAATATAGATAAATTTTCTCCCGATAATCCAACATAGTTAAAGATAAGCTCCTATATTTGGCTTGCTACCATCTAACCTATTTAGCATTATAACTAATTTACAACTTTTTAACTTTTTTTGTTTGTTTTAATTTATTAACTATAAATTTCCCAAAGTTCAAAAATATTCGTGTATATAAATCAATAGGACTCTTAAACCTAATTTAAAACTGAGTAACAGTAAGAAAATTAATGAAAGGAGTTAAGACTCATTTCCTCCAAAAATTGGATAAGAGTCACTTATTAACATTTTATAACGAAAAATTGGTTGACTAATATATTTTAATCGAATATTTTTTTTGATGGTTTCTTTTAATTGAATATTAATTTCATGAATTATGTAGATTTAGTTTAAAAAGTTTTTGTAATTTTTTTATAATATCATTTATTTCACTCATTGTAAAATTATTACATTACTAATATTTTTCGTGCATAGCACTAGTTACATGCTAGTTATGTTATATATGTTCAACTAGAAAAGGCAACATTCTAATCAATAAGTTAATCCTACTCAAATATGAAATTGAACTCCCCGTCTGCGCGTGGACACACATAAATATATGACAAGACATTTGTTACATGCTCGTGCACGGCGCGCACGCACACACACACATATGTGTGTGTGTATATATATATATATATATATATATATATATTAGACTATATTTTTTTAGAACTTGTTCAAGTACTTCTTCAAGTATTGCAAGATTAAAATTTTAGTAAAGCAAGCTATTCTCGAGTCGAAACAAGCAAAGTTTCACCTCATGATTCTTCATATCTTGCAAGAAGTTTGTTCCTTAAGTAGGCTTACTTTCGTCGACCTCCTTTCCCTTTTCTCGACTTCTTGCTCTTCTTGTTCTTGCCTTGCGCCTTACTGCATTCAGCGGCACCCGGGTTCCCGGGATTTTCTACAACGACACCTACATCCTCGGTTTTTCCATCTTCGGTATCATCATTGCTGTGAGTAACTTTCTTCTCGTCCATCTCTGCAGCAACCACACTTCCATTTGGGTCCCTCTGTTTCAATAATGTGTTGAGTTGTGGCCTTTGTGCTTCGAAGTGCTTCAAAAGTTCTCCAATCATATCATAGTCACTGTAATCATATGTATTGTTATGATCGACTTTGTAACTATGTGTAATTACACATACTTTTCCAGTTGATTTCAAAATTACAACCACCAAAAGAACGTGCTTTGAAGAAAAACAGAATCACCATAAACAAACATGCAAGAGTAGAAAAAACAAAACTTTCTTTGGATTTTTGAACCCAAATATGAAAGATGAAAAAAATCTCAACTTATCAAGTTTAGGCAGAAAATAGTCCTTTTGTTTATAATTTTCCAAATGCTTTTCGAATGGCTAACCTTGTATCTGACGACAAACAAAGCCGGTTCAATTCCTCAGTCATGCTGCTGGTTTCACAGAGCACTTTTTTATCGGCACCAGAATGAGGCCTCCGCTCAGTTAACCCGGCGATATCATCAGATGAAAAATTCATTTGCTCGTTCACTTGCACCTGAAAAAGTAGAAGACAAATCAACCACATGATATAAGTCCACTTTTACACCATCTAAATTCCAGTTAAGAGTGTGTGTGTATAGAGAGAGAGAGAGAGTTAATTAAACTCGGACCCCTTCAGAGACAGTCAAATTCCCAAGCCCCCCCTTTAAGCTTCATAATTACCCTAACACCACCTCGGAGTTTGGTAATTTGGCAATCTCTTGAGGGGGTCTGTGTGTAATTTACCCTATACATATCTAAGGGAAAAAATGCAAGATTTCCACATTAAAACAAACATCACATTTCCTTCTTTCTCAGGCAAACGTTCTTAAAATTTGCATCATTGCAATGCCCGAGTGACTCTATGGCTTCAGATATTTCCCGTATAAGACACCAGTTTACTATTTCCAGTTTCCCTTCTCCATTGTCCGAACTCAACTTCGAATCGTCTGCTGATGTCATTTTCGAAGATTGCAAGATGGGACTCGTATCTTGGTTGATAACAACAGGGCTCCTAGGGAACAGTGTTTTCAAGACCTCGTTTTTGCACAAAAAGCATCTCAAGTCCAGAAAAACGGCATCAGGACAGACAAACTTGGGATTAACATTCTCACTGAAGCCAACAATCATAAGAGGATCCCCTACAACTTTGAATGCTCTACCAACAGCAGAAGCTAAACATGACTTATCGAAATTCTTCTTTCTACCTCGAATAGCTTCACAAAATTCTCTTGGCAGCTGGGGTCTGACATGAGGTAAACTCAGCAGCTCCAAAACTATACCAAACAACATTTCCCAGTTCAGACACAACAAACACAAAATCACAAACAACCTCAGCAGCAGCACTGGAAAATAGTACTTGTAATCGATGTGAGAGATTTTAATCCATTATGCCATAGCCTGGCCGTCATAAATGCATTGCCAGATGATGCTAACAACAGAGTTCATGATGGTTCTAGGATAGGATGACTTCCTGTCTGTGACTAAACCGCCTGTCGGATTAGCATCTGCCCGAAGACCAATCAAGTACTCTACAAACAAGATTTTGTAGTGAAAAAGAAACCCCTAGAGTGGGGCACCAATATCAAGAGCCTCTCCATAAGATAAAAGAAACAATTCGGAGATATGTCGTCTCTCGTCCTGTAATAGTTGGTATTATAAGTTTCTTCCAATGCTTTATGTAACGTGAACCAACTGAGATTCTCAAGGAAAGACTTCCAAGATGAGCCCTCAAGAACCATTTTGACGAATCTCATAAAAAGATCGTGTTTTGGCTCGGTGGACCCCAGCATGATCATCACAACCCGTCCAATCTGCCCATAAGTGAGACCATCATGTTTATTCTTTGTGCTTAAGTTTCTCGAAATAATTTCTGCAAGTAAAATCTTCGAAGTTTCGGTTTCCCTCAGAGAGATCATGTTTTCGGACAGAGACTGTCGAGGGTCCAACGGGAAAACAATTTCAAAGTATCTGGTAGATAGGTCGTGAAAATCATGCAGCTTCCTAATATCACCCTTCTTGATATCAAGTGATTTCAAATCGATGAAGAACTTTGTTATGTCAAAAATGGAAGTTAGACATATACTTTGGCAGTATATGGACAATGGTTTTACCAAAAAACTCTTATAACGTGCTTGGAGAGTCTCAAGGCAATGCCGGAAACCATAACACAAAAGTTCAACTGATACTCAGCAAATACTACATAAAGAGTCAGAGAAACTTGACCATGTTCTATACATAGATATGAATATGAAACAGTCATGAATATATTGCATTTGATGATTTAGAGCGAGAGAGAGAGACTTTTCAAAAACTCTTAATATATCGTAGCATGCATAGACTTTTCTCTACAATTTAGTTGATGTTAGATATATTAAATATCGCATGAATCTCTTCTCCAACAGCTTAAACTTTTAGATGATGTGGTCATTCTACTATCACAGACACATCAAACAAGTGTTTTTTAGGTCCTATGTATTAAAAAAAATGAAAAATAAAATCCATGAACTATGTTAAATGGAATAAGTTTTCTATCCCAAAAGAATAAATCCAGTAGGATTGTTCAAACTAGCATGATCTGCAGATAAAATTTTAACCCGTAAGACAAACAAACAAACAAACAAACAAAAAAATTATCACAAAAAAATAAACAAATACCTTCCATCTTGAATTTTTGAAAAGTTTACTCTTCCCACTGAGCAGATCTTCATGCGTTTGCAGCTTTTTCTTAGCATCCATGATAGTTTTTCTAATTTCGCCATCTTCATCAGCATTGAAGAAACACTGGCGATTCTTAGCATCACATAATAATGCTGCCCAAACTGTATCACCTTTACGCAAAGTCTTTTCGTTTCCTAAAATCCAGAGACAGTGGCTAGAAGACAAAGAGAGATTAATATTTCATGATCTTTATTTAATAAAGAAAACAAAATAAAATTAGGATAACATTTATGTGATCACATACCGAGCTCTTGTCAGGGCGACATTGGTTCTTTGAAGACTAGACAAGAAACCAATGGATCCACCATTGTTAGACCTGACAGTTGATATTATTATGATATCTTCTTCTCCACCTTGAAACCCATCAATTGATTTCACCTTAACTACAAACTGGTCATGGTTTTTGTACTTGTGCTGAATCTTATCTCGAATAGCCATAACTTGAGCAGCGTATGGAGATATCAATCCAATGGTAAGCTTCTCTTTCGAGCGATTCCATGCTGTTCATGATGTAAATGAAAGTGAATTAAAAGTTGATTAACTACTCGTAATATTTTATGTTCAGGAGGAGTAAAAACAAACTCTCTTAAAGAAAAACTATAGAGATGAAAGAAACAAGAAATTACATAGAAATTGTGACTCTATATTGTCCAATGCACGCAAAGATAAAACGATCGATTAGCAAAATGATTATAGAGTACATATAGTTGAATGATTTAGACTGAAGGAACTTGAAATCCATATGAATAATTTATGCATATAGATTCTTATCGAGTCATTATGGGTTTTAGATCGTTCCAAAAAATCTTTTGAGTACCCTTGAGATAAATATGATGTAGTTGAAATCCTCTACATAACTGGGTGATCTTTTTATTGTTCACAAGTCATACTACAACACTGTATAGAACCAAATCCTTCCATGTTCCATATAACAGACTCCAAACGAAATTCAAAGAGAAAATTAGACCCATGATGCATAAACATACAGAAACTTGATGCAGTTTTTCGAAATTAGTATATATACCTTTGAAGAGTTTGTGCACTAGCTTCACTACTACTGCAACCTCAACCATGTTTCTTCTACTGTGTCCAACATCATCCATTTCTTCTTTTCCTTCACGAATATTTATGAATGAATAAGGACCAAAAATCCTGTGTGGAAGATAGCATTTTTTGTAGCTTGGGCTTTGCACGCTTAGTGCATCTAATATTTGGTTCTGGTAGAAACTCAAATTTGGGAACCGACTTATTGATGGATGCATTCTGTATTGCACATTAAGCAGATGCTTAGTATGACCCAGTGAGCTCAATCTTGCAAACAAACTTCTCCCAAACCCAGCTTTTTCAGAGAGCTGTATATATATATACAAAATCATTAGGCATTATTTATGACCTTCCATTCATCACATTCAGAGGCGGCATCAAAAGACTTGCAATTTATGAATTGAGATTAATATATATACATATATATTTTTCCATCTAAACTATAGGTATTTTTACATTTTTTCAGGTGATGAAATCTCACCAGAAAAAGAAGTATATAGCAATGTCTAAAAACATGAGTAGTTTGGATGGTAAAGTGTCAAACAAAATAATTAAGGTGGCCAAACATTAAAAAACTCCGTAACTCAGATGGCACGTAGTACTTTCCGTAATGAATTTGTACCTCAATACCTACCTTGCTGCTAACCGTTGCTGGCAATTGACATTCATCACCGACCAGAATAGCATGCCTCACATATGGGATCTGAAGGGAAATGATTGATTCACTCTCTTTCACTTGAGCAGCTTCATCAATGACCAAAAAGTCAAATGGCTGAACATCGACTGTGTTCAGCTTATATGAGGATGAAGTGGTGCAAAATATTAAAGAAGCTTTTTGGAAACACAACTCTGAAACTGAAGTTTTACTAGTGCCAATTGGAAGGCCAAGTTTACCAAGAGAAGCTTGAAGAGATCTCAAAAGTGACCGGCATTGGCTTCTGACGTACACCAAGGATGACGATGGATCAACAAATAATTCAGAGCCAATCATTCGCTTTTGCGAGAAGATAGTCACCAATTCTTCAGATGTTATGTTGCTGTCTTCAAGCAACAACATTTTGAAACTCTCAAGAAGACACATAAGTTGCATTATGCTTTGAAAACTTTCCTCGTGAACAAAACTTCGTGGTAAATGAGTGAAAATTGTCAAAATGCACTTTCTCAGAGGTCTGGCTACATGTGGAAATTTATCTCTAACATACTCCAAGAATGATTTTGATTCGAATTTTTGAGGAACACCATCTTCAAGACCCTTTCTCGATTTGATTATCTCATTTTCCACATAGACTCTATGCTTGGAAACACTATCTTCAAGAAAATCAAGCATAGATGCCACACAGTGCTTCCAACCGGTAAGTGGTACTAAGCACTCCACAAGACGGTCAACGCGATAATCTAAAAAGATTTCCTCAATGTCCGAGCTAACTTTCAGACGATCCTTATTCCCAAAGATGAGTAATTCCCCCAAAGGATGAGAGAAGAAGTTCCTGTGGGATATATTACGCACCAGTCCTGTCACACGGGAAGCTAGTTCTGTAATTGCAACATTTGTTGGGGCACAGACAATGGTCCTTACATTCATCCTCAAAAGAGTATACAGGAATATACTTAAAGTTGTCGTCTTTCCTGTCCCGGGAGGACCCCATATGAGTTCCACAGAAGACTTGTGGTGGCAATCAATTTTGGATAGAGAAGTCAAAATTGCCTCTCTTTGTGATTTGTTCAATTTAGACAGTAGAGTCGATCCAACTTTCTCCTCCATTTCGCTACTGCACTTGAGATGGCA
Source organism: Petrea volubilis (assembly GCA_026212405.1). Classification (NCBI taxonomy): domain Eukaryota; kingdom Viridiplantae; phylum Streptophyta; class Magnoliopsida; order Lamiales; family Verbenaceae; genus Petrea; species Petrea volubilis. The sequence goes on along the minus strand of CM047873.1, from coordinate 24,960,012 downwards.
AAACTCACAATCTTCCTCACCCTGTTCAGAAATATATTCACTAGTTAAAACCCAAGCAACATACAGTTCAGAGTTTCTTCTATCTACTTTGGAACGTGTTTCTAACGTTGAAGAACCTATGAAGCAGACCAACAGAAGTTAAGTTAGTCCATGCAATGGTAACAGAGTAAGACAAAAGATTTGAGGCTCATGAAGACAAAAGATTCAAGGCTCATATTTTCTGAAACGAAACTCATGTTGTATAGAAAAGATAATAAAAACAAAAACATGATTGGATAAAAAAACTATGGCTTGATGATACATATCCGTCGTTATATAGACCTATCTTATATCTGCATCTTTTAAAAAATTAAACACTTTTCTCCCAAAAAATGAATAAATTGGCTTCTATATTTTGTAAAAATTCAATGTCGGCCCCCAACATAAAAGAGTTCCAATTATATAGCACTTGCAAATAACAAAACGGCTTCAAAACCAGCAAAAACTACATACCAAATCATTCTTGCACAATACTTTCTGAATGATCTTCAGATTTTGACGCATGCTCAGCGCATTCCATATCCTTTTATATGTGGTCACATTCATCAAGAAAACAACATACAGCGATGACCTCTTTTGTCCATCTTCTTCAACATCAACGCACTTATTTGTTTTCAGTTTGAAACTACAGGAAGTACAATTATCAGCAGCAGCACCACTCTCATCATCCCTTGCAATATTTTTTACTGATGCAAAAGTATACGTCCAACAGGCACGTTGTACGTCAGAAGCTGTTTCGGGTTTGATATCTGAGAGCAGAACAACATCACCGGGCAAGGTTCTGTAGGGCTCTCCACCTTGACTTGTTCTGTTTCTCCAGTGATCAACTTTAACATCATATAGCAATTTCTCACGTTTAACCTTACAGAAAGATGTTACTTCGGCAAAAGGTGCTTTATAGACAGTTTCCATGGCAGAAGCAAGTTCGGCACGTGTTTCTTCTAATAAGGGGTAGACATATGAACCAAGATACTGGTCCACACATTCAAATGACTCAGGAATCTTCTCCACCTACAACCAAAATAAGAATAATAGAGTACACGTTATTATCTAATGTGTAGTGAATATTACAAGAACAAAGAAGTGTAATTAATCCCTGTAAGTTATATCTTTAGAAAGGAAATTGTTAATAGATATCTAGTGCTCTTTTTCTTTCTTCATGATGCATAAAAAGTTTTCTAATAAAAGCATTCATATATTGTTAAAAGGGAAAAAAAAGAAAAATAAAATAACTTCTCCCATTTTTTCCTTTTAGTTTTCTATCATCATTTTATTCAAATTGAAAGACCAAGTAAGGGAGATCATCATTTTCAAATAAGGAAAATTTTTCACCTTGAGTGTGAGCAATGTGTCGATCTAGCTTAAATCCGTAAATTAGCTCAAGGAATTTGTTCAAGGAATTCTGCATTATTAATTAAAATCACACTCGTCTCACTCCCGTGAGCGCCACAAACGAACAATTCTTGCAATACCAACAAGCCATGATGGCTTTGCTTTACACAATTTCTCATATACTTTCTTGTTTTGATAGCTTAGGTAGAAGAACCATGTGATCATTTCCCAATTTAAATAAATGCCGCTATTTAAGGAAAGCTGTGAAAGTCTAAGCAACATATGATCATTTCCCAATTTAAATAAAATAAAATGAAAAATCATGACTGACGCTAAAAGAACTCATATACTGATTACAAGCGCTAACCAGCTATAATGGTGTACATTAAACTAGTTTGAGCATATTTTTATCTATTCAATGTGATTACTATAAACACCAAATGCTATATACAGATAAAGTGAACAGAACATTTCTAAGCACGGAAATTCAAAAAAGGACCTGAAATTTGTACAAATTTTTATCAGAAATTTCTTCAAGAGACCATGAGAGCACCAAATCCATGAACTCATCCTTAGGCCCCGATCTCCTTCGGCTCGTCCTCCCCATTGTCACTTTTCAAAATCACACTTCTAAACACAAAATCTGCAAAAACAGACACCACCCCAGATGAAATATACCACCATAAAACTGTTTCATGCATGAACGATCAAGATCAAGTCTTTGCAAAAGTATGCTATGTGGAAGCAAAATATACATATTGACGAGTTGGGTTTTCTTTGAGATTAAGAAAAATGTTATATTCTTCCGTACATAGCACCTTTGAAGCAAACCCCACTTGAAATGTACGAAAGTATTAAAGATGATACCAAAAAAAAAAAACAAAACGGAGAAACTGAAGAGTATTTGGCTCAAAAAAAGTAAAGGTCTTTGAAAGTGAAAGCGGTGCCGCGCTCGATTGACTTAAGTCTTCCTCAGTCTCTTTACACTTTTTTTTGTTTCACCCATGGTGAAGCAGAAAATTTGTTCATCCGACCTTTCAAGTTTTTTTTAATTTAATAGCCCTCAATTTTTTTTTTTTTTTAAGTTAAATATTCGATGTGGCATAATTTAAAGGTCAATAAAGTGAACTAAAAACTTCAGGATTGGACGGGGGTCGATTTGTAAATAAATAATTTTATAATTTATACTATATCGATCAATCGATCGTCTATACGTGTTGATTAATCGATCAAAACATGTTGCTTAATCGATCACAACATGTCGCTTAATCGATCACAACATGTCGCTTGATCGATTAAGCCATGTCGCTTAATCGATTCAAATAAGTCGATTAATCGATCTTAATATGTCGATTAATCGATTATAATATATCGCTCGATCGATCTTCATATATCGATTGATCGATCATACTATATCGATTGATCGATCATAGTGTATCATCATAATATACTCCCGCGCGGTACACTTTCTTAGTTCCTTCTCAGAGACGCTTCACATTCCTCCTTCCTCATCTCTTCTCTTCCTTCTCATCTCAGTTGGAATCCATTCGAGAACTCAAAAAATCGTCGTGAAACCCTGATAAAATCCCAAAAAATTTAATTCTCCCCTCTTTGTCTCGTCGATTTCCCAAAAAAATCCCTTGAAAACTTTAATCACGTTTACCCTTTACTACAAGACCTGTTAAAAATGGAAGAAAGGAAAGACCAACAAATCGATGCTGTACCACAAGAAGCACAACAGCCATTGGTGAACGAGCCACTGGTGAACGAGCCGTTGACGAACGAGCCAGTGGTTAACGTGGAAACCGGTGCTGCTCCACAAGAAGAACAGGTACTTTCAACCGTAACCGTTGGTCAATTGTCATTGTCGATTGAGGGATTTAAATGTCGATTGAGCGATTGTCCTTATCGATTTAGGGTTTAGGGTTTAAGGTTTTGCACTATTAACTGATTTTTTGGTGTTTTGTTTGAACATGGGAAAATAAAGAAGAGGATGTTCCAGTTGATGATGAGCTATCCATTCCATCTTGTTCGCGGTCTATCAGCTTTAATAGTTACCAACTCCGGACAATATTGGATGACATCAAATACTTCCCAGTGAGGGTGACTGTGAGATCTTCTGTTGCTAAGCTTCGGAAAATGGAGGAAGTTTTAATGGGTTTGGGAGAGAATATGTTGTCGAGGTTCTCTGAAACCTGTTTTGGCCATTTATTACGTATGACAAATTTCTGGTCATTTTCTGGACAACTCTGCCATTACCTTATGCTCCGTCAGATTCAGTGCAAGAAGAAGTGGGAGCTATGGTTTGCCATCGACAACAAACCCATTCGTTTTGGCATGCCGGAGTTCGCCATAGTCACTAGTCTGAATTGTGGTCCCCTCCCTCCCAATAATGAAATGGACAAGATGAGAAACGACGAGAAGAGCAAAAATTTCTTGCAGAAGGTTCTGGGTAATAAGAAACAGTCAGTAAAAATTCCAGACTTGGATGAATGCATGAAAAAGCGAAGTTTTTCGGCAGAAGACAAGTTCAAACTATGTCTCGTATGGTTTGTTCATACATTCCTTTTGGCCAAGGACGACCACAAAAACGTGAACGAAGACCTTCTTCTCTTTGTCAACAATCTGGAATTTTTCAATTCTTATCCATGGGGAAGGGAGTCGTTTGTGATGACAATGGAGTCTCTCCGGACAAGAGAATTGAAAAAAAAATATTTCCAATGGGTTCAAAAAGGAGAAGACTTCCGAAAAACAGAGTCCTACAATATTGTCGGATTTCCTTGGGCCTTACAGGTAAACTCATATTTCTATTCAAATATTGATTGATCGATCATTATAATCGATTGATCGACTAAATGTATCGATTGATCGATTTATGTTGTAGATCAATCGATCTTTATATCGATTGATCGATACATTTAGTCGATTGATCGACTGTTATGTCGATTGATCGAATGTGTTGTTGTCGATCGATCGATACCTAGTATCGAGTGATCGATTGCATTTGTCGATCAAACGATACACTGTCGATTGATCGACTGTGTGACATCGATCGTTCGATATGATTTATCGATTGATCGATACATATTGTCGATTGATCGATGTTTTGAAAATTTTCAGGATATTCCTTAATTGATCGATTTGTTCCTTTGCATTTAGGCTTGGGCTTATGAGGCTATCCCTGCTTTTGAGAACATCGGGTTGCCCATGGTTCCAGATGAGGATGATCCGTTGTTGCCACTTCCAAGAATTGTGAGGTGGCATGCCACAAAATCGGAAAAGTTGCCTTTTGAGATGGTTGAAGATGCAATCTCAAAATGCAAAGAGGTGGTCGTGCGTCCCTTCCTACACCCAACAAAGAGGGAGTTGAGAGAGCCGTACATGAGATTATTTGATGATCTGCAAGAGATTTCTGACGATCTAATCGATCAACTCACTCGAGACTTGGAAGGGATTACAGATTTGAGGTCTCCTTCTGAGCATGATGCTGACTTAATTGAGTTTAAACGCGAAGGGGCGCCACATTTCCAGCATCATGAGGCAGCGACAGTCTCAAGAACCCCACCTCCCTCCCCAAAACCAAGCCTGAATAGAACTCCTGCCCCCAAACCAAGCCTGCCTCTTGAGGAAGACATTCGTCCACCATCATCGTGTGCGCATCACGATGAAATAATGGAACAATTGAAATGCATCAACGAGCAAGTCACTTCAGCTCAACCCAAGGAAGTGAGGGAGTCTCCATCTTCATCGTGTGCACATCATGATGAAATCATTGAACAACTGAAGTCTATCAAGGAGCAAGTCACTTCTGCCCAACCCAAGGAAGCCGGTGCGTATCCATCATCGATTGAAATTATGGAAAAAATTAAAAGCATTGATGATGGAATTCTCGGGTTGAAAAATTTTCTGACTGAACGAATGGAGAAGACAGAAAAAAGAATTGACTTGCTGTATGCATTGGTGGACAAGAAACCGGAGAGAACAAAAAGGAAAAGCAAATACGCGAAGTCTCCGTTCACTCAAGAGGGTGGGAAAAGGAAGAAAGCGAAAGTGGCTGCCCAACCATCCAAGCCTGATTTGTTTACGCCACTTGATTCAAAAAGGTTATCTGACCTCTTACAGTGGTATGAATCAGGCCCAGAAGGCAAAAAGGTTTGTGGTAAAATGGGGACGTTGGACAAGCCATTTTCCACACGCTTTTGGGTGAAGGCCTATGGCTCCAATCAGAAGTAAGTTACAGTTTTTGTTCAATAAAAATAAACTATCGATTGATCGATTATTGTGTCGATTGATCGATATATATATCGATGGATCGATGTTTATTATCGATTGATCGATATATATTGATAAAATAAAATTAGAATTGTCGATTGATCGATATTTTTACTCGATTGATCGATACATTCATCGATCGCTCGATTTTTGTTTATCGATTGATCGATACATTAATCGATCGCTCGATTTTTGTTTATCGATTGATCGATACATTAATCGATCGATCGATTTTTGTTTATCGATTGATCGATACATTCATCGATCGATCGATTTGTTTTATCGATTGATCGATAGGTTCATCGATTGATCGATTTTTTCGTCGATTGATCGATATTTATTTCCTTATTAAATTCTTGACATATTTTTTTTTATTTTTGCAGCATATCGACGAAGCTCTATGTCTTATGAGGATTAGACAGAGGAATTATCCAACTTTGTATGATCAAGACTTAGGTTTTGTCGATTGTCAGTTTATGCAGATGCTAGAACATGCTTATGATCGGCTTCTTGTTGGAGTGGAACCCTCCAAAGTTGATAGCTGTAGGTACACCGACAACGAGTCTTTGAATAATGCAATCGAACTCATGCATATTATCCCGAAATTATTAGACTATGCAAATGGCAATGAACCAAAATATGCCGACCCATGGGTGGAATTCAAGAAAGTATATGGGGTGTTGAACATACAGAATCAGCATTGGGTTGCCGTCGCATGGATTTTGGATAAGGGGGAAGTGCATGTTCTAGATTGCAACAATAAAGTTTGTCGGGGTCCAGAGTTTAAGAAGCTGCTCGCACCAGCATGTTTATTATTTCCCAAAGTCTTGAGAGAGACGGGTCACTTTGGGGCGTTGGGCAAGCTGCTTGAACAAAAATGGAGTTTACATCTAGACAAATGTCCATTTAATAAGCGAAGGTATTTATTTTCTTTTTTATGTAATGTATCCCATTTCCTCTCTTCTTCTTTCTTTTTGTTCTCATATATGTGCTTCATATATTTTTGCAGTGGGGATTGTGGGATGTATGCATTAAAATTCATCGAATTTCACTTGACCGGCACCGCGATGGACAAGTTGAACGACGATAACATCATCGAGTTCCGGAAGCGGTTAGCTGCTAAAATGTTCTTTGGAAAAATGGATCCACTTGTCCCTACTTGAAACACTGTAAAATTGCTTCTGTGTAAATTTTGTAAATTGTAATTGTTTTTTGAGATGCGTAAATATTGAGATGTGTAATTGTAATTGTAAATTTTGTAAATTGTAATTGTAAATTTTGTAAATTGTAAATATTGAATCATAATATTTATTGAGATGTGTAAATATTGAATCATAATATTTATTGAGATGTGTAAATATTGAATCATAATAATCGATCAAGCGAACAAGATTTAGAATATTGCAAAAATCGATCCATCGATCTTTATAATCGATCTATCGATGACTATAATCGATCAACCGATCACAGCAAGACTTGAAAATGTTATCCAACAACAAAAATCGAACAATCGATCTTTGTAATCGATCAAGCGATCACAACAAGATTTAGAATATTGCAAAAATGGATCCATCGATCTTTATAATCGATCCATCGATCTTTATAATCGATCTATCGATGACTATAATCGATCAACCGATCACAGCAAGACTTGAAAATGTTATCCAACAACAAAAATCGAACAATCGATCTTTGTAATCGATCAAGCGATCACAACAAGATTTAGAATATTGCAAAAATGGATCCATCGATCTTTATAATCGATCTATCGATTCTGGTAATCGATCAAGCGATGACTATAATCGATCAACCGATCACAGCAGGACTAGAAAATGTTATCCAACAACAAAAATCGAACAATCGATCTTTGTAATCGATCAAGCGATCACAACAAGATTTAGAATATTGCAAAAATGGATCCATCGATCTTTATAATCGATCTATCGATTCTGGTAATCGATCAAGCGATGACTATAATCGATCAACCGATCACAGCAGGACTAGAAAATGTTATCCAACAACAAAAATCGAACAATCGATCTTTGTAATCGATCAAGCGATCACAACAAGAATATTGAACAAAACAGTAATCGAGTAATCACATCAAGAGATCACATCAAGGAGTATTGTTTATACATGTCATACTATAGTATGATTAGATATATATCTATTATGTATTGCAATTGTATATATATGTCGTACTATAGATATATATATTTTTATATTATGATTAGATATATATGTATTATGTGTTGCAATTGTATATATATGTCATACTATAGATATATATATTTTTATATTATGATTAGATATATATGTATTATGTGTTGCAATTGTATATATATGTCATACTATAGATATATATATTTTTATATTATGATTAGATATATATGTATTATGTATGTATTGCAATTGTATATATATGTCATACTATAGTATGATTAGATATATATCTATTATGTATTGCAATTGTATATATATGTCATACTATAGATATATATATTTTTATATTATGATTAGATATATATGTATTATGTATGTATTGCAATTGTATATATATGTCATACTATAGTATGATTAGATATATATCTATTATGTATTGCAATTGTATATATATGTCATACTATAGATATATATATTTTTATATTATGATTAGATATATATGTTTTATGTATGTATTGCAATTGTATATATACGTCATACTATAGATATATATATTTTTATATTATGATTAGATATATATGTTTTATGTATGTATTGCAATTGTATATATACGTCATACTATAGATATAGATATTTTTATATTATGATTAGATATATATGTATTATGTATATATAGCTAGTTGTGGTGATATATAGTATGTCAGACTAGATATATATATATATATATTTGTATTTTATATAAATATGTTATACTATAAATATATATATATATATAGTTTATATTATGATTGAATACAAGTTGTGGTAATATCGATCAATCGATACATTGTGTCGATTGATCGATTGTATCACTGGATTGCTCGATTTTTTTGTCGACTGATCGACTTTTTTCTTTGCTTTAAGGCGTGGAGATATCGATCCATCGACAAATAATGTCGAATGATCGATTTACTTTGTCGATTGTTCGATATTTAATGTAGACTGATCGACTTTTTTCTTTGCTTTTAAGGCTTGGACCTCTGAAGTTGGTCAGAATACAAGTTGTGGTTATATCGAGCAATCGATAGCTTATGTCGAGTGATCGATGTACTTTGTCGATTGTTCGATATTCCATGTCGACTGATCGACTTTTTTTTTTTTTTTGTTTCTAACACTTGTGCTTCTGAAATTGGTCAGAATACGAGGAATAGGTATATCGATCAATCGATATAATATGTCGATTGATCGATGAATTGTGTCGATCGTTCGATATTCCATGTCGACTGATCGACTTGTTTCTTTGCTTAAGGCTTGGCCTTCAGAAATTGGACAGAATACTACAAGTGGATATATCGATCAATCGATATAATATATCGATCGCTCGATGTGTTATGTCGATTGATCGATATAATATGTCGATTGTTCGATATATAAACACAAGAATTTGATTCAAAATAGACCTTTGTCGTGATCAACTTGAAATTCCCTTTATTAAAAGTAGTGATATTTACAGGCACAAACTTGTTCATAAACTACAAATGCTAACATCCACACTTTTCAGTTATTTGTAAGGGGTTCTTTGCAGGTTCCTTTCTTGTGACCTGGCTTATTGCATCGTCCGCACTTGTTCTTCTTCTGATGAACCTCACAAGCAGTTGGGATCCTCTCGACTCTTTTCCTGCCTTTTGATGGATTCACATGAGGAGGATCAATGATAATATCTTTTATCGATTCAGGAACCACCCACAAATCCTCCGGAGGAATAGGATAGATTGTTTCTGCATAAGCATGCAAAAACTCATCAGTTCTATATGCAGAAGAGCATGCTGAGTACAATCTCATACCAAAATCGGGCAGATTCTGATGTCTAAAAGCAGCTATGGCATGAGGGCATGGGACCCTATCAATATCAAATACTTTACAGCTGCATCGATTATTGTTAAGATCAACAACAACATTCGGACCGTAGCCACGCACATGGTACTCATGCACATTGAGTTGTACAACGTCAAGAGATGCTGAGTTTTCCAAACTGTCACGAAGTTCACTTTCTTTTGATGGAACCAATCGTGTATTGCATTTAACCATCTCCGTACGACGCTCACAAAACCACTCTGACAAGATTTGTTGGATTGCGTTAAAAAGAGCATCAATTGGAAATTCCCTTTCGTTTAGAAGTCTTGAGTTGATAGACTCCGCAATATTAGTCGTCATAATATTATACCTATTACCAGGAAAATAAGCTCTACTCCAACGCACGAAGCCAATATCTTCTTCGAGGTAGTCAGCCACTTTACTTTTAAGTTGGCGTATTTGGCTGAAATGTTATTGGAACTCACCAACTGTGTAAGATTTAGCTGCCGAGTAATATAGATTAAGGATATCACCGCATCTAAACTTTTGCTTCAAGTTCTCGGCAATGTGTTTAATGCAATACCCATGATGTGCTAAAGGATAAACACGTTGCACAGCCTTCTTGATAGAGCCGTGTCTATCGGATATTATGCATATCTCGTGACTATCGGGAATTATATCTTTTAGATTTTTAAAAAACCACTCCCATGAACGGTCATTCTCAGAGTTAACCACAGCCCATGCAATAGGATAAATATGCTTCTCACTGTCTTGTGTAGTGGCCACTAGCAATGTACCGCCATACTTTCCTTTAAGAAAGCATCCATCAACAGCTATTACCTTCCTCATAAATGAAAAACCACGTATGCATTGGCCAAATGCTACAAAAAAGAATTGAAACTGATTTTTAGAGTTGACCACCAAATCTGTCTTGGTTCCGTTATTTTCTGACTCCAACATGAAACGATAGGCCTCAAGAACTGCATACCCATGCTCTGCTGTTCCCCTCACAAAATCCTTTGCAAGTTGTCGCCCTCTCCAACATTTCCAATAACTCACAGAACATCCTAAATTTTTTTCTACATAAGTCTGCACTCCGCTAGGTGTGAGTCCTTCCCCTTTGACAAATTGGTCCTTGACACATTCTCCTATGAGATTGGCCGATGCTTGGGGATGTTGGCCTGATATATGATCCAGCCCACATGTGTGCTCACTAATATATTTCTTGACAATAAATTTCTCCGAATTCATATACTTACAACAACGAATCCACCACTTGCATGTTGGGCTCACACATGCTACAACATATAATGATTTGTTTGATCTTTTGACGGAATACTCAAACTTTGCTTTCACAGCAATGAGTTGAATTTTTCTTACTACTTCGGCTTTGTTATTAAACAAACACCCCACTTGAAACTCCGACCTATCATCAAACGCATGTCGTGATTGACTTCCTATCACGCTCCTATCACTTGAAACATGTTCTTTATAAATGGGTTCTTCTGCGACATCAAAATCCACTTCATGTAGTTCTTGAGTCATAGCGACATCTTTGTGGACCATAACATCATTGTGAAGCAGTTCCTCTGTGTATTGCTCCTCCACATTGTCATTGTCACCAATTGATGTACAACCATATACTGGATTTTCATTGTTCAAATAATTGTCATTATTGTAAAAGTTGAAACCATCAATATTCGACTTGAACACCGACACTTTTAGAATTGGTCTCCAACCCTCACTAGCAACATCAGCAAAGTATACCTTCAAATCATCGTCCGATTTTATTTCAGCTGGATGTGTTATGTGTGGTGGAGGAGGTGCCTTTGTTATCATATACTTCACATTAACATTAGCCCGTGAACAACTTAGTTGCCCCTTCTCAATAATTTTATCAATCAAGCTATTGAAAGAAATGTCTTTAGTAACAACAAGAGGTGTCGTTACTTTGCATTTCCCTGTCCACTTAAAACAAGCCTCTTCTTCTACCCACTCGCCAAATTCAACACCTACAACAAATTCTTCCTTCATATTTGCTGCCAAATACCTATATTATAAGATAACAGAAATGCAAAATTATCACGAGCGCCAAAAAATAATAATAATAAAAATGATCGATCGACAGAAAACAAAGGATCGATTAATTGATATAACATGGTCGATTAATCGATGCAAAGATAAAAAGATCGATTAATCGATATATTATGGTCGATTAATCGATGAAAAATACATCGATTAATCGATATCAAATGGTCGATTAGGCGATATAAAGACAAGAAGATCGCTTAATTGATATTTTATGGTCGATTAATCGATATATGTGGTAGAAGATTGATTAATCGATACATGTGGTCGATTAATCGATCACAAATACATCGATTAATCGATATAGGATGGTCGATTAAGAGATGGACCATTCACACAAGATCGCTTAATCGATATCACATGGTCGATCAAGCGATCACATGCATCAAGAGATCTCTTAATCGATAAGTTACGGTCGATCAATCGATCACACAAGGTTTAACTGTTTCACTTCCCTGTGCACGGGATCGCCATTAATGGTGAACCACCAACCCAACTGTCGAATTAATGGTTATTTTCCAAAACCCATTATGAAATGATGCAATAATGGTGCTCTATACAGAATGTACTACTCAAATCTAGTATTAAAACCACAAAAAAGGGCGTTCTTACCTTAAGTAGTTACGTCTTTTTTGTGAAGAAACTCTTGTACAGTTTGTCTACCCAAAGAAATCGCAGGTTGTCTGAGATATCGCAGGTTGTCAATATTCGACTACAATGTGGAAGGAAAAATACTACCCAAAGAAATCGCAAGTTGTCTGAGAAATGAGACGAGGGTTTTGATCGTGGGTTGCAATATTCTTGGTTTTAGGGGTTAAAAGATAATGTCTAAAAGTTAGATGATTATTTATCTAAATCTCATTTAATTAGAGTTAATAAACAAAAATGCTATCTAGCTAAAGATTAAAACTTGAGGGCTATTTAATTAAAAAGAAAACTTGAAAAGGCTATTTAACAAAACCGCCCCATGGTGAAGGGACCTTTTCTACCCTTTCCTTTTCTTGTTTTCTTTTTCTTTTCTTTTTCTCCTTTTTTTTGTTTTGTCCTCTTCTGTACAAGACAAAAAAGATAATGATATGTTATGGCATAATGTAAAAGTTATTTCTAATTACAAGACGGGCAAAAAGATTTTATTTTGTTATACAAATGAATTCCAATGGATTAGGTGATGACATAAACTGTATTTATGGTTTGTCATTGCCAACATTGTTTTTTTATTTTTTTTGCACATACAATCTATTCGGGATATTCTGTAAATATTAATTGAAATGTTATTTGCATATCCACTCAAAAAGGAAAGGGAAATAAAAAAAGAGTTCAAATCAAAAACCTCAATAGTATCAGTTTCGAACTTCCAACCCGGGGCTTCACAATTAGTGATACTCTATTCAGTTATAGAAAACAAGTTTATGCCGTTACTGTTGGCCAATAACGTTTTTATTTTGTTATAAAAATAAATTTCACTAGGTCAATAACGACATAGGTTGTGTTTATGCCGTTACTGTTGGCCATTAGTGACATCTTATATTGACAATTTAGTGATAAAGAAAAATATTATCAAGAATTGTGATAATAATTTTTTGAGTTGATATTTAGTCTGACATAAATAATGACAACTTTACATATTAAATCCGATTATGTTTGTATCATCCTATAATAAAATAAAAGTTACAGTCAGTATTATCAATGACAAAAATAAATACTTGTTGCTTAATATATGCTAAAGTAACAAGCACAATCAACAAGTACATAAAATAAAAATGACATATAATGTAATCAAATAATTAAATTTTATTAGTATAAAAAATTTATAAAATTCTTGATGTAATATATTTTTCCTAACTATCTTTACTATTTAGACTATAGTTCCAGTCATTTACAATAGGTTTATTAAATTTATGATAAGCTAAAAATAGAGTTAAAATATAATTATTTCATTATTAAAAGAATAAATAGAAATGTAAAGTAGAACAAAGACAAAAATCTTAACAAAAAAAAAAAAAGAAAAGCAGAAAAAAGGCGAAACAAAAAAATTCAAAAGAGAAACGTGATAGATGAGAGGGGAGGGGAGAGAGATCTGAGAATAGAAAGAGGGGGAAAAAAATCGTTGTTGGGGAGAAGGAAAAGAGATAGAGGAGAGACTAGAGTTGTTAAAAATTATTAAGGTTATTCCAGGGAGCATTTTTTTTTTTTTAAAATATTACTCTTACAAAAAATAATTTCCAAACTATTACTCTTTCAAAAGTATTGCCCATATTATTATTCTATGTGGCCAAAAAAGTATTAGTTGGCATTTAACTCTTTTTATTTCTTTCCTAATCAAAGGCCCGCTGTAAAACCCGAGCCATATTACCGTATTATTATTATCATTATTATTATTATTATTACTAATACTATTGGGATGATAATTTTAGTATTTCATTATTATTGCTATCTTTAATATTATTAATATTAGTTAAATTCTATTGCAATTAGGGATATTGGGCTATCTTATTAAGCCTAGGATTGTTGGATTTATATTACTATCAATGTTTGGGCTTGGGTTTATTAGGCTAACTCTATTAAATTTGGAACTATTGGACTAATCCTTTTAGGGTTTGGTATTTGAATTATATATATATACACACACAAAGACTAGACAAGAGAGAGAGAGGGAGAGCAGCGGCGGACTCCGTATTCCAAAGCAACGATTTGAGATTGAAAATTGTTGCAGCGATCTTTCAAAGCAAAATCCTTCACAAATTGTAAGCTTTTCTATATCATATTCTAATTACTTTTAGTAATCATTACTTGAGGTTAATTATAACATGATTACTCTAAGTAATCCCTCAGTGTCTTATTATTTAATGGTATGAGGTGATTGTAGGCATAAAACTATATTCTTACGGCATATGCATACATATATTTTTTATTAGCAAGTGATCGGATTCTCGCATGTCCATATAAGTTCGTGTGGCACATGAATTTTTGTGTTAATTAATGATTTGGCCGATTAGCAAAGACATGCACCATAGTGTCTTAATATGTTTGCTTCAATTTTCTTGTAATCATTACGGTGATGCAAATTACACTTGTTCCGGTTTGTGTGAGTGAGATTAGGCATAATGCCAATCTATTTAGTTAGGGATTAATTTAATTTCAGTTACCAAAACGTGATTATAATTCCAAACACACATAAATATATATATATATATATAGATATAAAATAGTATGTGACTTGACCTTGTATACACAAGTTAGATGCTAACACCGTTTGGTTGCCTACATACTTACACATCTACCTCTCTCTATATATATACTCATCCGTATCTATACCATTTAATGAGTGTACATGATTACAATTTCATAAATTAATTTTGAGACAATAGATCATATATTCTGACTGAAAAACCCCATTACGTTATTAGGTCCGAATAATCGTGATTAGGATTTGGCTTGTTAAGCCTCGACCATTGTAGAGATTTGAATAGACTCGGGTAAGTGGTTTCCTCTCTCTATTTATTTAATAAAAATAAGTTTTCCATAAAGTTATGTTTTCGTCGAAAAAGTTATTTTCATATATAAAAATGGATTTGAGCATGCTATTTTATGAGTTTTCTTGATGTAAAGCTAAAAGTTGTTTCATGTTGTGCACTATGTGTATTTATGAACATGCTCCGAACACTTGGGATACTATTGGTAGGAACACGTTCCAAAATTTCCGACCGAGCTACGGGGTACAGTAGCAATTTCTGAACCCACTTAACGGGGTTATAGTTAAGGCCCTCCTACGGGTAATAATAGTAGTGTCCGAACCCACTTAACGGGGTTGTAGTTAAGGCCCTCCTACGGGTAATAATAGTAGTGTCCGAACCCACCTAACGGGGTTATAGTTAGGGCTTGATCAAGTTGGCCAATAGAGATTTCGAATGTTCACGAGCATAGATATATATAAATGAATTTGTCTGATTCTGTTTTGTTATCTGTTCCGTTACTTGAAAAGTGAAAAATATTAATTTTTGAATATTGTCTATGTGTGCAAAGTGTGATTTTAATGATATATATATATATATATATATATATATATATGTAACTTGCTCAAATTCGATAGAGGGTCAAGAGACCCCTTACTGGGCGAGTGCGCTCACACCACTAATAATCTTTTTGCAGAGGATAGTACCGAGAAAGGTGACGAGGAACAATTTTGGGGTTGGTGAGTGGATTGATGGAGTCCTCGTGTAGAGACTTTAGTTATTGTTATTTGTTTTGAGGTTTTCATTTATGACTATCCATTAAGACTATTATATATTGGGTTTCGATTTATATTTTTAGAACTAAAGATGTAATAGTTAGGATTATTATTTTATCCACTGCGAGACTAAGGTTTTTGAATGAATATTTAATGGTTTTTAGTATGTTCTGATTTCCGTGGCTTGGTGTCTCTGAGTCCTTCGGGCTTAGGGGCATCGCCGTGCCGCGTCCCAGATTCGGGGCGTGACATTTAGTGGTATCAGAGCCTAGGTTATGATCTTTGGAATTCTATTGATTAAACCGAATAGCAAGTTAGGATTTAATAGTTTGCATAGGTAATATATCAAGAATTAAAGAGTTTGCAGAGGTAATGAATTATGGATTTTACTAACTAGTCGAGGTGTACTTAGATTCTCATGGTTTAACCTAGAAATCTCACCAAGACATACTTGATAAGCTATAACTTATTGTCATACCATCCGTGGGTTCTTCTTAGGATTGAGTAGAAGTGTTTTTATATGTTTTTCATTTATTTCAAATTTTTGGATTAATACGTCATATACATATGTAAAGGTATATTTATCAATAGTTAATTAGGGAGTCCCTTATTTTCCAAAACTTGTGCTAACGAATGACAATTCCTTATATAGGACATGGCTGGCAGACCTAGACGTTGTAACCAAAACCCTTGTTATGCCACTAACCCAGAGGAACGTAACGAGCAACCACAGGACAACCAACACCATCCACCCCCAGCACCACAAATGGGAATTCGCCAAGAAGACTTGGTAGCCATTGCTACCGCCGTAGCTCAAGCGATGCAGGCCCAAAATCAGCAACAAGCTCCAGTCGCGAACCAACCACCTGCTGTGATGGGGACAAAGTACCATTATGAGGCGTTGAGAAGAGCCCATGTGCCAACCTTTGATGGTTCTCATGATCCAGAGGTAGTCCAAAAATGGCTTAAAGAGATAGAGGATAACTTCGAGTTAATGGAGGTTCCTTTGGAAATCAGGCCCAGAGTCGTGATACCCTTCCTAGTGGGTGAAGCAGCAAGATGGTGGGAAGGTGTGTCACCTCCAATGCTAGCAGAGGGACCTATTACATGGGCACAATTTCGAGAGGCTTATCTTAAACATTTCTTCCCTAGTGCCGTTCGACTTCAAAAGATGGCAGAGTTTGATAACGTAGTGCAACTACCAAACATGACGGTGGTAGAGTATTCCGCAAAGTTTCATTCTCTGGGAAAGTACTCACCTACCATAATGGCAGATACGCAACTCAAGATTCATAAGTTTACCAAGGGCTTGAAGAGTCGAATCCAGTCAGCTCTCGCAGTATATGAGCCAAGGAGTTTCGACGAACTTCTTGGGGGCAGCCATCAGAGCAGAGGCTGACATCAAGAGAAGAGATGAGGAGAATAAGCTGAAGAGGCCTAGAATTGAGATGAATCCGAACCGAGGGCCTCCTAAACGACCGCTATTTACTCAGTCGAACAAGAAACCAATCCCTTCCAAGCAGCTACCACCCGAAGGAGAGATATGCCAATACTGCTTTAGGAGGCATATAGGGGAGTGCAGATGGAAGAATGGAGCATGTTTTCGTTGCGGCCAGCAGGGCCATAAAATATCTGATTGCCCACAACCGGACCCTCGGACAGTTAGAAACCTTAATGCCAAACCAGCAGGTACTACTCAAAAGCCAAAGGGGAATGCAAGAGTGTTTGCGCTGACGGAGGAGGAAGCCAACAATGCTGAGGATGTAGTGACAGGTATGATCGAAGTTAATAATATGAGTGCTTATGCATTGTTTGATTGTGGCGCTACCCATTCTTTTGTGGCTAAAAAGTTTGCTAGACTTTTAAGTGACAAACCTATGATACTTGATGAGCCTTATAGAGTAGCCACTCCTGCGAATAAGACTCTAGTCTCAAATCTAGTATACAAGAATATCACTATTGGGCTTGACAAGGTCGAACTTAAAGCTGATCTGGTGCAAATCAACATGACTGAATTTGACATAATTTTGGGAATGGATTGGTTAGCAAACAACTATGCACACGTAGACTGTAGAGGTAAACTGATAAACTTTCGACCACCAGAAGGAGGCAGTTATATATTTTGTGGAGATAGAAAGCATCCACATAGGAGCGCAAGTTTCTTACTCTCAGCCGCACAAGCCAGAAGAGCTATTAAAAAGGGATGTGATGCCTACGTTGCTTTTATTGCTGACGCAAGGGAGAAGGTCATGGACATTAAAGATATTCCAGTAGTGAATGAATTCTTCGATGTCTTTCCTGATGACCTACCAGGACCACCCCCAGATCGGGAGAACGAATTTGAGATTAATCTAATGCCTGGATCAGCACCAATTTCAAAAGCACCATACCGGATGGCCCCAACTGAGTTGAGGGAACTAAAGACACAGTTACAAGAGATGATAGACAAAGGGCATATCAGGCCAAGTGTATCACCATGGGGAGCTCCAGTATTATTTGTGAAGAAAAAAGATGGAAGCATGAGATTGTGCCTCGATTATAGGGAGCTGAACAAGATTACTATCAAGAATAAGTACCCGTTGCCTAGAATTGATGATCTGTTTGACCAGTTAAAGGGCGCCAAGGTGTTTTTGAAAATAGATTTGAGATCTAGTTATCACCAACTTAAGATAAAAGCAGAGGACATATCTAAGATTGCTTTTAGGACAAGATATGGACACTATGAGTTTTTGGTGATGCCTTTTGGGTTAACGAATGCTCCTGCAGCTTTTATGGACCTGATGAATAGAGTATTCAAGCCATACTTAGATAAGTTCGTAGTCGTGTTCATAGATGACATATTGGTTTACTCTTCTAGTAAAGAAGAACATGAGGAACATTTGAGGACTGTTTTACAGACTTTAAGGGACAACAGGCTCTATGCAAAGTTCAGCAAGTGTGAATTTTGGCTAAAAAGTGTAGCATTTCTAGGGCATGTAATATCCGAGGAAGGCGTAGCAGTGGATCCCAAGAAGGTGGAAGCTATAAAGGACTGGCCCCAACCGACCAATGTAACAGAAGTAAGGAGCTTCCTAGGATTGGCGGGCTATTATCGAAAATTTGTGGAAGGATTTTCTAACATAGCGATGCCTATGACCAAGCTTACACAAAAGAGATCAAAATTCAAGTGGGACACTACCTGTGAGGAGAGCTTCAACGAGCTTAAACAGAGACTTGCATCGGCCCCTATTTTAGCACTACCCTCAGAAGTTGGCCAATTCACGATATATAGTGATGCATCAAAAAGTGGGCTAGGGTGTGTCTTGATGCAAAATGACAAAGTAATTGCATATGCATCAAGACAACTAAAGATGTATGAGCAAAATTACCCTACTCACGATTTGGAATTAGCAGCCGTCGTCTTTGCTTTGAAAATCTGGAGGCATTATCTTTACGGAGAGAAGTGTGAGGTATACACTGATCACAAAAGCCTTAAGTATCTCTTTACGCAGAAAGAGCTGAATATGAGGCAAAGGAGATGGCTTGAGTTAATCAAGGACTACGATTTGAGTATCCATTATCACCCAGGGAAAGCAAACCGAGTAGCTGATGCTCTAAGTAGAAGGGCAAGCGGGGCATTAGCCACCATGCTCGCAAGGCAATTTGAGTCATTGGAATTAGAAATAGTGGAATCCACTGATGAAGTTCTGGCAATTCTAAGTATGAAACCACTTATCATTGAGAGGGTTAAGCATGCCCAAGAGGCTGACTCTGAGCTAAAAGAAATCAAGGAAAAAGCCAAGACTGGGATACTAACTGACTTTCAAGTTGGGGCGAACGAGACTCTATATATGAGGGGAAGGTTATGTGTTCCTAAAGATGATGAACTCAAGAAGGAGATTCTATCGGAAGCCCATAATTCCAAATTCTCCATACACCCTGGGAGCACAAAAATGTATCAAGATATAAAGAAGAGTTTCTGGTGGAGTGGCATGAAGAGAGAAGTAGCTGAATACGTGGCAAGATGTCT
Organism: Petrea volubilis; assembly: GCA_026212405.1. Lineage (NCBI taxonomy): Eukaryota > Viridiplantae > Streptophyta > Magnoliopsida > Lamiales > Verbenaceae > Petrea > Petrea volubilis. The sequence continues at coordinate 24,940,048 of CM047873.1, read as the reverse complement.
TGTGTGCCAAAAGGTTAAAGCCGAGCACCAGAGACCAGGCGGATTGCTACAACCTTTAGAGATTCCAGAGTGGAAATGGGAGCATATTACAATGGACTTTGTGGTGGGATTACCACGAACTCGACAGGGTTGTGATACTATTTGGGTTATTGTTGATCGGCTTACTAAGTCTGCACATTTTCTCCAAATTCGCTCCACTTATACCTTAGATAAGCTGGCATCACTGTATTTGGAGAACATAGTTAAACTACATGGCATTCCAGTGAGTATTGTGTCAGATCGTGATCCCCGATTTACATCACGATTTTGGAAAAGTTTTCAGCAAGCTATGGGGACCAAAGTGGAGCTTAGTACGGCGTACCACCCACAAACTGATGGACAATCTGAGAGAACGATCCAAACATTGGAAGATATGCTTAGATCTTGTGTTCTGGAATTTAAAGGCAATTGGGGTGATTACTTAACCCTCATAGAGTTCTCATATAACAATAGCTACCACAGTAGCATTGGCATGGCCCCTTATAAAGCTCTGTATGGGAGGAAGTGTAGGTCACCACTTTGTTGGGATGAGGTGGGAGAGAAGAGAATCACGGGGCCTGAGTTGGTCCAGCTAACAATAGAGAAAATTTCTCTAATCCGCGAGAAACTTAAAATAGCTCAAGATCGGCAGAAGAGTTGGGCTGCAACAAAAGAAGACCCTTAGAATTTCAAAAGGGAGAGAAAGTATATCTAAAGGTGTCACCGACACGGGGGGTTATACGGTTCGGGATGAGTGGCAAGTTAAGTCCACGGTATATGGGGCCATATGAAGTACTAGATAGAGTCGGAGAAGTAGCATACCGGCTTGCACTACCTCCGGAGCTATCTAGAATTCACAATGTGTTTCATGTGTCTCAACTAAGAAAATATGTTACAGACCCAAGTCACATACTAGAGCCCGAGCCCCTACTAGTCAAAGAAGATTTGAGTTATGAAGAGTTCCCACTGAGGATAGTGGATCGCAAGGAACAAGTCTTACAACGTCGGACCATACCGTATGTCAAAGTTCAATGGTCAAATCACACAGAACGTGAAGCAACATGGGAGTTGGAGGAGAGTTTTCGCAACCGCTACCCACACTTTTTCGAAACCTAAGGTACGCCAAGTTTCAGGGTCGAAACTTTTTTATAAGGGGGGGAGAATGTAAAACCCGAGCCATATTACCGTATTATTATTATCATTATTATTATTATTATTATTACTAATACTATTGGGATGATAATTTTAGTATTTCATTATTATTGCTATCTTTAATATTATTAATATTAGTTAAATTCTATTGCAATTAGGGATATTGGGCTATCTTATTAGGCCTAGGATTGTTGGATTTATATTACTATCAATGTTTGGGCTTGGGTTTATTAGGCTAACTCTATTAAATTTGGAACTATTGGACTAATCCTTTTAGGGTTTGGTATTTGAATTATATATATATACACACACAAAGACTAGACAAGAGAGAGAGAGGGAGATCAGCGGCGGACTTCGTATTCCAAAGCAACGATTTGAGATTGAAAATTGTTGCAGCGATCTTTCAAAGCAAAATCCTTCACAAATTGTAAGCTTTTCTATATCATATTCTAATTACTCTTAGTAATCATTACTTGAGGTTAATTATAACATCATTACTCTAAGTAATCCCTCAGTGTCTTATTATTTAATGGTATGAGGTGATTGTAGGCATAAAACTATATTCTTACGGCATATGCATACATATATTTTTTATTAGCAAGTGATCGGATTCTCGCATGTCCATATAAGTTCGTGTGGCACATGAATTTTTGTGTTAATTAATGATTTGGCCGATTAGCAAAGACATGCACCATAGTGTCTTAATATGTTTGCTTCAATTTTCTTGTAATCATTACGGTGATGCAAATTACACTTGTTCCGGTTTGTGTGAGTGAGATTAGGCATAATGCTAATCTATTTAGTTAGGGATTAATTTAATTTCAGTTACCAAAACGTGATTATAATTCCAAACACACATAAATATATATATATATATAGATATAAAATAGTATGTGACTTGACCTTGTATACACAAGTTAGATGCTAACACCGTTTGGTTGCCTACATACTTACACATCTACCTCTCTCTATATATATACTCATCCGTATCTATACCATTTAATGAGTGTACATGATTACAATTTCATAAATTAATTTTGAGACAATAGATCATATATTCTGACTGACAAACCCCATTACGTTATTAGGTCCGAATAATCGTGATTAGGATTTGGCTTGTTAAGCCTCGACCATTGTAGAGATTTGAATAGACTCGGGTAAGTGGTTTCCTCTCTCTATTTATTTAATAAAAATAAGTTTTCCATAAAGTTATGTTTTCGTCGAAAAAGTTATTTTCATATATAAAAATGGATTTGAGCATGCTATTTTATGAGTTTTCTTGATGTAAAGCTAAAAGTTGTTTCATGTTGTGCACTATGTGTATTTATGAACATGCTCCGAACACTTGGGATACTATTGGTAGGAACACGTTCCAAAATTTCCGACCGAGCTACGGGGTACAGTAGCAATTTCTGAACCCACTTAACGGGGTTATAGTTAAGGCCCTCCTACGGGTAATAATAGTAGTGTCCGAACCCACTTAACGGGGTTGTAGTTAAGGCCCTCCTACGGGTAATAATAGTAGTGTCCGAACCCACCTAACGGGGTTATAGTTAGGGCTTGATCAAGTTGGCCAATAGAGATTTCGAATGTTCACGAGCATAGATATATATAAATGAATTTGTCTGATTCTGTTTTGTTATCTGTTCCGTTACTTGAAAAGTGAAAAATATTAATTTTTGAATATTGTCTATGTGTGCAAAGTGTGATTTTAATGATATATATATATATATATATATATATATGTAACTTGCTCAAATTCGATAGAGGGTCAAGAGACCCCTTACTGGGCGAGTGCGCTCACACCACTAATAATCTTTTTGCAGAGGATAGTACCGAGAAAGGTGACGAGGAACAATTTTGGGGTTGGTGAGTGGATTGATGGAGTCCTCGTGTAGAGACTTTAGTTATTGTTATTTGTTTTGAGGTTTTCATTTATGACTATCCATTAAGACTATTATATATTGGGTTTCGATTTATATTTTTAGAACTAAAGATGTAATAGTTAGGATTATTATTTTATCCACTGCGAGACTAAGGTTTTTGAATGAATATTTAATGGTTTTTAGTATGTTCTGATTTCCGTGGCTTGGTGTCTCTGAGTCCTTCGGGCTTAGGGGCATCGCCGTGCCGCGTCCCAGATTCGGGGCGTGACACCCGCAAGTATTTTTTGGTTGGAAATTTTATTTAGGGCAAAATACACTTCACCCCTTTATACTATTTTTAACACTTATCCCCATGTACTATAAAAAAAATCAATTACCCCCTAAAATTGATTACCCTTAATATTAATGACAAAATTATCCTTTATTTATCATACAAATATTTCGTCTTATTATCTTAATATCAATATTGGTGGAAATAATTGATTTTAATTTTTTTTCTTAGTAACTTTTATTTTGACAATGTCAAATAATTTTTTCAATTATAGATATCGATTTATCAATTAAAACATGTATACCATAAAGAATAATAAATAATTAAACCATAATAGAATATAAAGAAGTTCTAAAAATAATTAATATTCATTAATTAAGTGAAATTGGTTCTAGTGCTTTACGTTCCAAATATTGAAAGCAAAATCCTTCATTAATCAATGGCTTAATTGCAAATTTCGTCCTGCAACTTTTGATGTCTGGCAATTTTAGTCCTGGTCAAACTTCATTTCGTAATTTAGTCCTGTAATTAAATTTTTTTCGGAATTATTGTCCTTTTTTAGTCGGAGTACACTATTTCGATCGGAGTTTCGTACGTGACTCGCACATGTTGCCGGAATTTGCCTTATTGGATGGTTATTTTTTACGTGGCCTGATATAAAGATGAGGTGGAATTATAAGGATGAAAATATAAAACGACGTCGTTTATGGTAATAATTTGGCTTTGTCACGTGTTTATCACGTGACAGATATCTGATGACAAAACCCAAAATCATTCGAATTTGGGGTCAAATTGAAAACCCTATTTTCATCTTTTCTTTTTCCCCCAGAGATACGTATCTTCAATTCCGTTGTTCATCCTGTTGAAATTGACCACAATCTTTTTCCTAAAGGCGAGATGGTGAGGGAACGAGGAGCTGTGAAAGGGAAGATTGTAGTAAGACCGGCCCCTGCCCTCCCGTGTAAGTTAGATTGTGTGTTTTGCAAAAATATATATGTTTATATGTATTTGTTGATGTTGTTGTCTGTTTGCATTTTAATGTCTTTGCTTTTTTCATTTTTTACAGTGTTAGTGGTCCTCCCCTAAAAGGAGTAATGTTTGTAGGGACCTCATGTTGTACTTTATAAAAAATATTTGTTTTGCAATATTTTTATGGGTTTTTTTATGATTTCTCGTATAGCAAACTGTATTCGCCATAGTGACTGTGCTTTTACTTTTTTTTTCTTTGTAGATTTCTTGCAACCTACAGAGGACAATACATATACTTTAACTGTAGTTATTCATTATGGGGGTACTTTTAAGCACTTTTATGTGGCAGATTACTTAGGAGGGTATGTTAAAAGGTGGGATGGGGTCCAAGGGAATGTATTTTGTATGCTAAATTTGAGGTGGTTAGCACTGACTATTGAGGGGTTGGGTGAGAAACGAAGGTGGTATGTTAAGAAAGATAATGGGTTTGTGTTGGTATGGAGAGATAATGAACTAAATCCAATTACTAGAGATATGGCTTTAAAAAATGAAGCCTTAAACTTATTTGTGGATGCTGAATACGTGTTGCCATCAAGTCAACAGGGATCATGTCAGAATGTAGAAACTTTTGTAAGTGCAGATGTTTCTACGAATTTGTGCAATGAAGATAATGTTCATAATGCTTGTGTTGATGAATTACTTGAAAACATTGATGTTAACAAAAATCCCAAATAGGGAAAAAGTGTTGTTAATGAGGATGTGTCAATTGAAGAAAATGATGTTAATGTGGATGTTAATGATGGTCCCATTGTTGCTGATTCACTAGTGGATAGTGATTATGACTTTGGGGAACCAGAAGTTCAAAATGAACATTGTGTTGGTAATGCTATGGGGGATGGGTTAGGTGATAAAATGGGCAATGGGGATGATGATTCTGACTCTGTGAGTGGGGAGATTGATGTAGTGGGTAGTGATGCTGAGCTAGATGTGCATAAAATATCTGATGAAGATGATGAATTTAAGCCAGTACTTTTTAATCCTAAAATGGTCTATAATCCTCATTTTGAAATTTCCATGAGGTTCAGCACAAAAGACCTTGTCAGACAAGCTATTACATCACATGCTATCAAAACTAATACGAATATTAAGTTTCTAAGAATGATAAAATTAGGGTGTATGCTAGGTGTGAGGCTGAGGGGTGCCCATGGAGAATGAATGTTGTCAAAATTCCAAATGAAGTCACCTTTATTTTGAGGGAGTACAACCCTAACCATACCTGCATACCTGTCTTTGAGGTTAAGAATGTTAAGACTAAGTGGTTAGCTGGTAAATACTTTTAGAAGTTTAAGGCAGACCCTAAAAAAGATATGGAAGGGTTCAGGGCAGAGGTCATGAATGAAATTGGATGCAATATGAGCAAGGATCAGGCCTACAGAACCAAGAGGGCAGCGGTGAAAATGGTAGAGGGAAGTCCTGACTCTTAGTACTCAAAACTGTGGGACTTTGCAAATAAACTTAGGAAAACTAATTCTGGGAGTACTATCATATTGGGTACAGACAGTGTGGATGGTGAGGAAAGGTTCTCCAAATCCTATGCATGCTCTTATGCTTTAAAACATGGATGGAAGGCTGGTTGTAGGCCAGTAATAGGAGTGGATGGGTGTTACTTGAAAGGACCCCAGAAAGGTGTGCTGTTGTCTGTTGTAGGTGTGGACCCAAATAATAATATATTTCCTATTGCTTATGCAGTTGTAAGCAAGGAAAATAGGGAAACTTGGGGTTAGTTCTTGACTGTGCTAAAGAATGATTTGGGAATTGAGAGAGATTGTGAGATGACTTTTCTTTCTGACAAACAAAAAAGGCTTATTCAAGCCTTTCAAGAAGTGTTTCCAGGGAATGATCACAGGTTTTGTGTAAGACATATGATTAATAATTTCAAGAATGCAGGACATAGGGGAATGGAGTTTGAGAATTTGGTTTGGAGGGCAACCAATGCTAGTACAGTGAATGAATTCAAAATGGCAATGCAACAACTTAAAGATGTTGATGTCTCAGCTGCTAAATGGTTTAATGACAAAAATCCAATGCAATGGTCCAAATCCCATTTTAGTGAATTCCCTAAATGTGATATGTTGTGAAACATTTAACAGTTGCATCCTAAAGGCCAGGGATAAGCCAATAATTACAATATTGGAGTGGATCAGAGAGTACCTCATGAAGAGGTTACACCAAAACAGGGATGATGCAGTGAACAAGTGGACAGGCAAAATTGATCCCCAAATCACTCAAATAATTGTAAAACATGCTGCAAATGTTGGTGATTGCATGCCAATCAAGTCAGATAACATCCACTATCAAGTTAACTGTTTAAGTGGGGGACAATATGCAATTAATTTGAATCAATTTAGTTGTACATGTAGGAGATGGGGGTTAACTGGGATACCATGTAAACATGCAATTAGTGCCATTATCCATCAAAAAGGGCAAACTGAGGACTTTGTCCATCCATGCTATCTTCTTGACATATATAGGAAGGTGTATGCTCCAGCTATTATGCCCATTAGTGGTAAAGAATTGTGATCTGAAACTTGCTACATTTCTCCATTACCACGTAACTTTGGAAGTTTGGAAGATTAGCTGGAAGGCCAACTAAGGTAAGAAGAAGGGAAGCAGATGACCTAAAGGGAAAGGGCAAGAGGAGGAGCAAAGCTCTACCTGTTCTTCGGTTAAAAAAGCAGCAAACTATTGTCAAATGCAGAATATGTGGTCAAGAGAGGCATAATGCAGCTACATGTCCAAACAAATTTGCATCTTCAAATGACAATTTACATAATGTTCAACTCAATGATTCTGACTCAGTTAGACCATCAAGGTCTAACTTAAATGTAAGTTTTGATTTTTATAATGATGATCTTCTGTCATTATGATTATGAGTTGATGCAATTTCCTTTCTTTCAGGTGACAGAGCATAAAAACAAAAGAAAAATTCATCAAACTTGTGAAGCCCACCTGCATGGTCATCAACATGTGAGTATTTTAAGCCACGCAATCTTAATGACATACACATTCACTATGTAATTTTTTGATATTATTTGGTATGTTAGAATGTGACGCATAGATGGTTGACATAGACATTGTGGATGTTGGACAATTGCCTAAGAAAAGAAACCATGTATTGTTGCCACCACAAGTGCATGATATTGAAGAAGAAGCAGAGTTTGTACAAGGGTATCATGGGGGCTTAACTCAAGAATCTTGGAATTCTGGACCATCCATTGCCAATGTATCTGGTCCTACCCCGTACCAGCAAATGCAGATGGGTAAATCCCAGTCTAGAAACACACAACACACTGTACATATGGGGACCTTACCAATCCCAACCATGTCTGGTGGAGTTAACATTAGAGCCCCTCCTCCTATTATTGGATATACATATCCAACATTCAGTAATTTGACTGAATCTCAACCATCAGAGAAGCACTTCATATTGGAGGGAGGGAAAAAGTTTTATAATCTCAACATTCCCAGCCAACTCAGCCATGCAATAGGGAAACAGAAGCGAGCAACAAGGAAATAGGGAACTTATTGTGTGGTTGAATGGTTTTTTGTAAATGTGGCACAAATATTGCCTTTTTTTTTTATTTGGATGGTGCCTTCAATGGCTAACAATGCCTTTTTTTTTTTTTTTTTGGATGCTGCCTTCAATGGCTAACAATGCTTTTTTTTTTTTATTTCGGATGTTGCCTTCAATGGAAATAGGGTCTTAATGCTTTACAAATTGTCTTTCCAAATTCAATGTATTTGGTTAATTCGCGCATTATTGTAGTCCCTATATACTTTGGCAATTGTTCATAATAACCAAATTCAACAATGTAACTCCAGCTTCAAAAAAAACACAATGAACGATTTAAGAACAAAAGTTCAAAAACACAAAGATAGATATAGAAATACTTCGCTACTAGTATTAAACTTAGGCCAAGTTCACAACATAATAGTTAGTTTGACTGTCATCCAAAAATTAACAAACAACATGATGATAACAAAGAAAAAGAAGTACAGTCCGTAAGAGCAGGAGATTTATAAACCCTAGCATAAAAGTAAGGCTACCAAAATAATTCCCCCACTTTTTTACGTAGTCTTCATGGAAGCTTCAGGTATCCTTATCCCCTATCTTGAAGTTTTTCACACTTGTAGCCACCATCTCCAAGTATGAAAACCACAGTCAACGTCCATATTACAAAAAAAATTAATAGGTCTCGTGTTCTTTTCTTCTTCAGGAGCAGACTCTGCAACTCGGCCTGTTTCTTGTTCCTCAAAAGACCAGGAATAATAACCTTAGCTCTCTCGCACAATGGATCCTCATACCACAAAAAAAGATACAAACCTGCGCCTATTTAAAAATTAAAAATAAAAAGACTACAAAACTTGGGTGATAAATCAATTAACAGACCAAGAATTACCCTTACCTCACATGCCAGAAATCGTCTTCCAAGGTTTTCGTTAGTCCACGACATTCGTACAACAACCGTTCTTCCACAATGGCAGGGAACACTCACAATTGGCTCCATTGACAATAGTGTTGAATTTTCAGTCAGCTTTACGATGCCCAGGGTTCTCAGCCCCCAATGCTCTTATATAGGGCTAACTGTTTTATGCTTATGGAGGGAAATTTTCCCTCCCAAAACAGGTTTCATGTGTGTGAGTTGTCATTTATTTGTCTATGTGTACCTAAATAAAACATGTCATTTATATAATTTGGTTCATGTGTAAGGCCATGTAAAAAATAACCATCCAACAAGGCAAATTCCGGCAACACGTGCGAGTCACGTGTGAAACTCCGATCGAAATAGTGTGCTCCGACTAAAAAAGGACAATAATTCCGAAAAAAATTTAATTACAGGACTAAATTACGAAATAAAGTTTGACCAGGACTAAAATTGCCAGACATCAAAAGTTACAGGATGAAATTTGCAATTAAGCATATATATATATATATATAGATACATTTGTATAGATTTAAGGATACTCTAGTCGAAATATATTATTGGTGGAGGGAGGGATTTTGGGTATTACATTTATTAGTTTATAGAGATTAATGATAAATAGCCTATAATTAAGGGGGTAAACTGTATATAATCCTATTTTAAAATGAATGGACATTTTAGACAATTTTTTAATATAAAAATGAGAGTTGAGTGTTAATAACAATGTTGGAATGCCAATATCAATCCCCTTAATTTTAATGAGAGTAATATTTTGGAAAAAGATTATATTCCAAGGATACCATACTTAAATACACCAAAAGAAAAGCCAAAGCCTCTCATACTTAATATAATAACTAGTGGATTGGGTACACTGATGCATGTACAAAATAAAAATGAGATATAGTTTAACTATGAATTCAAACTTTAATAGCGTAAATTAAAAATATTTATCAATTTTTTTATATGGCATATGCATTTTAATTTTTTAAAATATTTAATTAACTTATGATAAATAAAAAATTAATTTAAAATAAAATCATGTTATGTCATCTCTCTCTCTCTCTCTCTCTCTCTCTCTATATATATATATATATATATATATATATATAATTCAAAAGCCTTAAGGCTATCCAAGGAAATGCATATGTAAATAGTCCCATTTAACTCTATTTGCCATGTCTCAAAATAAAATATTATTTATATGAATTTAAGTAAGCACTTTTTATTTTTTGAAAGGTTAAATAAGCACTTTGTTATTCTTGTTTATCACAATGAATCCACCACTTATGCAATATCTAAAATATAACGAATTAAATTTCAATTCAAAATAAAATAACAAAACTAATTTTTTATTTGCAATATTTTTTGATTAGTTTAATTTGAAATACTGAAAAGTATTTGACACTTAATCCTACATAAAGGTTTTAAAAGCTTTCATACATTGATTATACCAAAATTATTATTAAAATTGAACATATATATTCTATTATTAAATAGAGTTTTTAATATACATATTTATTGATTTATGTTATAGCAAAAGTTAATTTATTTTAATCAAATTATTTTTCCTAATGTATGTATGTGTATATATATATATATATATATATATATATCATGCCTTGAGAGATTTAATGTATCATCCTACTAGACCAGTTTGTTTTTGTTTGATTGACATTTTGTTTTAATCTTTTCATTTATATACACACACACACACTTAATATTCAACTTGAAAATGACTAATAGCCTTAGAACATGCAAAAATTCAGTTTCTTGGACGAAATACGGTTGTCGTCTTTTGTGGAGTCTAATTTCATGAATAAAAAGTTGGAAAATTAAATTGTAGATAATTATATTTGATTAGTTAAAGTTAAGTCCTAAATTAGCATCATTGGATGATAATAGAGATAAATTTTCTCCCGATAAGCCAACTTAGTTAAAGATAAGCTCCTATATTTGGTTTGCTACTACCATCTAACCTATTTAGCATTATAACTAATTTACAACTTTTTAACTCTTTTTTGTTTGTTTTAATTTATTAACTATAAATTTCCCAAAATTCAAAAATATTCGTGTATATAAATCAATACGACTCTTAAACCTAATTTAAAACTATATATAAATCAATACGACTCTTAAACCTAATTTAAAACTAAGTAACAGGAAGAAAATTAATGAAAGGAGTTAAGACTAATTTCCTCCAAAAATTCGATAAGAGTCGCTTATTAACATTTTATAACGAAAAATTGGCTGACTAGTATATTTTAATCGAATTTTTTTTTATGGTTTCTTTTAATTGAATATTAATTTCATGAATTATGTAGATTTGGTTTAAAAAGTTTTTGTAATTTTTTTATAATATTATTTATTTCACTCATTGTAAAATTATTACATTACTAATATTTTTCATGCATAGCACGAGTCACATGCTAGTTATGCTAGTTATGTTATATACGTGCAACTAAAAAAGGCAACATTCTAATCAATAAGTTAATCCTACTCAAATATGAAATTGAACTCCCCGTGTGCGCGTGGACACACATAAATATATGACAAGACGTTTGTTACACGCTCGTGCACGGCGCGCTCGCTCGCACACATATGTGTGTGTATATATATATATATATATATACATACATTAGACTATATTTTGTTAGAACTTGTTCAAGTACTTCTTCAAGTATTGCAAGATTAAAATTTTAGTAAAGCAAGCTATTCTAGAGTCGAAACAAGCAAAGTTTCACCTCATGATTCTTCATATCTTGCAAGAAGTTTGTTCCTTAAGTAGGCTTACTTTCGTCTACCTCCTTTCCCTTTTCTCGACTTCTTGTTCTTCTTGTTCTTGCCTTGCGCCTTACTGCATTCAGCAGCACCCGGGTTCCCGGGATTTTCTACAACGACACCTAAATCCTCGGTTTTTGCATCTTCGGTATCATCATTGCTGTGAGCAACTTTTTTCTCGTCCATCTCTGCAGCAACTACACTTCCATTTGGGTCGCTCTGTTTCAATAATGTGTCCAGTTGTGGCCTTTGCGCTTCGAAGCGCTTCAAAAGTTCTCCAATCATATTAAAGTCGCTGCAATCATATGTATTGTTATGATCGACTTTGTAAACATACTTTTCCACTTGATTTCAAGATTACAACCACCAAAAGAACATGCTTTCAAGAAAACAGAATCACCATAAACAAACATGCAAGAGTAGAAAAAACAAAACTTTCTTTGGATTTTTGAACTCAAATATGAAAGATGAAAAAAATCTCATTTTACCAAGTTTGGGCAGAAAATAGTCTTTTTGTTTATAATTTTCAAAATACTTTTTGAATGACTAACCGTATATCTGACGAAGAACAAAGCCGGTTCAATTCCTCAGTCATGTTGGTGGCTTCACAGAGCACTTTTTTATCATCACCAGAATGAAGCCTCTGCTCAGTTAACCGGGCAATAGCATCAGATAAAGAGTTCATCTGCACCTTCATTTGCACCTGGAAAAGTAGAAGACAAATCAGCCAAATGATATAAATCCACTTTACGCCATCTAAACTCCAGTTAAGAGTGCGTGTGTGTGTGTGCGTGTGCGTGTAGAGAGAGAATTAATTACACTCGGACCCCCTCAGAGACAGTCAAATTACCAAGCCCCCTTTTAAGTTTCATAATTACCCTAAGATCCCCTCCGAGTTTGGTAATTTGGCAATCTCTGAGGCGGTCTGTGTGTAATTTACCCTATACATATCTAAGGAAAAATGGAAGATTTCCACATTAAAACAAACATCACATTACCTTCTTTCTCAGGCAAACGTTCTTCAAATTTGCATCATTGCTCTGCCCGAGTGACTCGATGGCTTCAGACATTTCCTGTATAAGACCCCAGTTTACTATTTCCAGTTTCCCGTCTCCACCGTCCGAACTCAACTTTGAATTGTCTGCTGATATCATTTTCGAAGATTGCGAGACTGGACTCGTATCTTGGTTGGTAACAACAGGACTCCTAGGGAATAGTGTTTTCAAGACCTCGTTTTTGCATGAGAAGCATCTCAAGTCCAGAAAAATGGCTTCAGGACAGACAAACTTGTGATTAACATTCTCGCTGAAGCCAACAATCATAAGGGGATCCCCTACAACTTTGAATGCTCTACCAACAGCAGAAGCTAAATATGACTTGTCGAAATTCTTCTTTCTACCTCGAATAGCTTCACAAAATTCTCTTGGCAGCTGGGGTCGGACATGAGGTAAACTCAGCAGCTCCAAAACTATACCAAACGACATTTCCCAGTTCAGACACAACAAACACAAAATCACAAACAACCTCAGTAGCAGCACTGGAAAATAGTACTTGTAATCGTTGCGAGAGATTGCAATCCATTTTGCCATAGCATGGCCATCGTAGATGCATTGCTGGATGATTTTGACAACAGAGTCCATGATGCTTCTAAGATCGGATGGCGTCCTGTCTGTGACTAGACCGCCTGTTGGATTATCATCTGCCCGCAGATGGATCAAATACTCTACAAAAGAAGATTTTGTAGTGAAAAAGAAACCCCCGGAGTGGGGCACCAATATCAAGAGCCTCTCCACAAGATAAAAGAAACAATTCGGAGATATGTAGTCTCTCGCCCTGTAATAGTTGGTATTATAAGTTTCTTCCAATGCTTTATGTAACGTGAGCCAGCAACTGAGATTCTCAGGGAAAGACTTCCAAGATGAGCCCTCAGGAACCAGGTCAATAAATCTCATGAAAAGATCATGTTTTGGCTTACTGGACCCCATCATGATCATCACAACCCGTCCAATCTGCCCATAAGTGAGACCATCAAGTTTGTTCCTTGTGCTTAAGTTTCTTGAAATAATTTCTTCGAGTAAAATCTTGGAAGTTTCGGTTTCCCTCAGAGAGATCATGTTTTCGGACAAGGACTGTCGAGGGTCCAACGGGAAAATAATTTCAAAGTATCTGGTAGATAGGTCATGAAAATCATGCAGCTTCCTAAGATCACCCTTCTTGATATCAAGTGATTTCAACTCGATGAAGAACTTTGTTATGTCAAAAATGGAAGTTAGACAGATACTTTGGCAGTATATGGACAATGGTTTCACCAAAAAACACTTATAAAGTGCTTGGAGAGTCTCTAGTACTCTAAGTCCAGCAGATATCAGTTCCTTTTGGAAGTAGTTTCTAGCAGCCGACACAAAATGGCGAGCATCAAGGCTCACCATTTTACTGCTCCTCAACAAGAACCTCTCATCGACATTTTTAACCCATGCAGCATTAGGATTCATCAAGAAAAGCGTGATGCTGACTTTATGTGGAGCCCTCACTCCGAAGTAGTTAAGACAGAATCTGACAGTACCTTCACATTCGATGGAGTCAAGGCTTTCAAGAGAATCCAGACATTCTAAGATCTCGAAACAGTGTGCCTTCCATAAATTCCAAACATAAAAAAGGGTCCCGCTCGAGACACGATTCCTCAAAATTCTTTCATCATACGATGTTGGATCAACAGGCTCCTCCCGTTCATACTTGGCTGGATGGACTTGAAAATGTGTGTCTAGAAGTTTTCTAACACACAGAATTTCACACACTCGAGTTTCATATTGCTTTGAGGTAACGTAACACTGCATCATTTCAGACAAGTTCATTTTCTCGTGTGACAAAATTTTTGCCTCGACACGAACTGATGCATGGAAAGTCGCATTAACCTTCTGTGCTAATGATACCGCTTTAGTCAGAAGTTCCTCCTTATGAGGAAACGACTTCACGGGCCAACCTTGGTTCCCACACATCCATACAGAATTAAAAAGCACATGAGAAATTAATAATAAGGATGCGCTTTGCAAATTTCCCGCCTTCTCCAGCAAATAAATCTCATCGAGAATGTTTCCTAGTCTTTTTGCAATCTCAGCAGCCTCATTGAAATTTCCTGACTCTTTTTCCAAAACTAAAAGCTCTTCAAGGCAATCCAATTTCTTCAAGAAGTTACGTCTGGATTCCATTGTATGGAAAGCACGGACAAACTTCATTAGCGATGCATTATCCTTTTTCCTGTAACACTCCATAGCACATTTCTCAAGGAACTCAAGAGCAATTTGGTCAATCTCCTTATATCTCATCAGTGTTTCTCTATCACATGATGCCTGCTGTTTCCACTGCTCAATATATTGCAAGCCCAGGTTGAAGATATTTCCCTTAGTGCAAGCTGACAAACAGTCTTTGAAAAAGTTTCCCTTGGCAAAAACTTCTGCAGCAGTCGTATAGTTTCCAGCTAAAGAGAAACATTCACCGGCTTTTCTGAGTTCGGACGTACCACACTTCTCCAAATAAATCCTCCCTGCACAGTAAAATGAATTCTTAATCAATAAAAAGAAGAGACCGCTACACCAACACCCCTGAGGTTTGGTGTAAATACATTTAGTACTGTTGAATGACCACCTCATCTAAAAGTTTAAGCTTGTAGAGAGGGAGAGCCATTATATATTTATTTATATTCTTCAACAAGTACCTTTTGAGTTTTGCATAATTATACAAAACCACTCCTACGGCCAACTTTCATTTGCAATAAGACCCCCCCCCCCCAAGGTTTGCATAGTTACAAAAGCCACCCTTGTCGTCAACTTTCTTCTTGAACCTCAGGGGTTTAAGCGTATTTAGACCAAACCTGGGGGGGTGTAGCTTAAATTATACCTAAATAGAAACACGGAAAATGGACAAAAGAACTGACCACTAAACTACTTAAAAGCTTCCACTGTCTTTTATAATTGCGAGCTTTCAGGCTATAATACAACATATAACTGCCAATGATGTTTCCATAGAAGATGTTGAATGTTGCACACAACATGCTTCATATATCTCTTTTCTTCTTAGAATTGATTGAGGTGCGGCATATTATATGATTCAGCCTCTTGCATAAATGAAAAATCTATAAAAAAATGGGTCAAGCAAATTAAGGTATTTCAAGCTTAGTATAAATTCCTAATTCTGCTTGAATTTGTATTTGAACTTAGCTTGATTTTCAAACCAGTAGAGTCCCAAACTAGATTAATTCAAGTCAAACACAAGCCAACCTCCAGTAGCCTGATATTTGTATGCATATGTTATTATTTTTTAACTATTTCAGACGAGCTTAAGCCAATATTCAAATTCATCAAACTAAAAAATAGAGCATGTCTCTTGAAGAAAACATAGACATCCCACAAAAAGAAGTAAAAATAATAAAATCAAAAGAAGGTTAAGAATATAATGAAATGTTAAATAAAGAGAAAGTTGTCAAGTTCTAGAAAAGAAAATATTAAATAAATGTATTACAGAAAATCTCACAGTTTCTATATCAATTTTATTTAAAATTAATAAGTATAAAGAATCTACACAACTTTTTCGATTCATTGCATGAAATACTTATTCAAAAATTTTATAGATAGACAAAAATTCAATAAACTAATATGAATGTTACACAAGTACAAAAATGAACTAACAAGTAAACATAAAAGTTAAACATAATAATTTAAAAATGACTATATATTCTTTTTCCATTTTTTTGAAGAAGGTATTCTAACATGGTAGTGATTTGATGTAGGAGATGCTACATGAGGCAATGAAGATGATGGTGGAGGTGGTAGTGAAGGTGGTTATTAAAATCAGTGGTTATAATAGGATAAAAGGATTTGATGGCAATAGTAGAGAAGAAGACAATAGCAGTGAAGATCGGGAAGTTGATGGTGCAGAGGTAAATGAAAATAATGAAGGATTTGGAAAATAGTATAAGCATGATAATGGTGATGGATTGGTAGAATAATGTGATTAATATAGATTTCAACTTTATCATATTAAAATCTATGGTAGTGGTAGTGGTAGTGGAAGTGGTGCTATTATAGAAAATAATGGTATGAAAAAGTAAAATCATATTCCTTCTAAATAGAGAATGTGATATACTCAATAGTATTTTATTTACTATAATCTAGAAGTTTTACAAATACAATGAGTGACGATGATAGTTAAGCTATTCTATAACTATTACTTAACGAATACAATATCGACATGCAGTACGATTAAAAATTTGTTCAATCAACTTAATTTTATTACAAGAAAGCATGTGAACGGACTTTAGACAAATGATATAAAAGTTTATGGTCAATCAATATCATCTTAACATATGCACACATAAAAGAAAGAATTTTAAACACTTTCAATTACAATATTGCAGGCGTTTGATATATTAATCTTAGTAACTTATAAAAGAAGCTACTATCAAGAAAAAAATTATAAAGTATCAAAATAATCTTAAAATATTTTAGTGTGATATATCTAAATAATAATATAATAAAGTCACCAGGTTCATTAGTTTTTAATCATTCATAATATTCATCTAAAAAACTAACATATTCAATGTATTTATATTGTACAATAATCAACATTTTTTTTTCTGAAAAAATAAGACAAACATTAATAGTCACGCGCTTTGCGCGTGTTCCTTATTAGTCAAACTAAAAAATGTGATCAAGCTTAGTCTACTATGTTTAACGCACTGAACTGAGATGAGCCTTTAAAGATTGATCTCAATTCAAGAACGAATAGCTTGGCTCTTTTTCACACCTAACTCAAGAAAGCGAAAATTTGCTTTTACTAAAAATACCAATTTTCTTTAATATCTAGCTCTGGTGAGGGGATTTAGCATTGCGTGAGTCTTGCGATTTTAAATGTGTAACATACCCGCTCTCTCGTATTCCCCCAAGTCGCAAAAACATTCAGCTGCACTATCAGCTCTGCCAATGGAATCAAACATTTCTGCAGCCTCTCTAAGCATTACATGCGCCTCCTCAGAATTTGATCCGTGCAGACGGTCAGCAGCAGCTCTAAGACCAGAAGCCTTTGCCATTTTCTCCCACGTTTCTTCTCCTGCTTTCTCAAAGCACATTATCGCCATCTCATAGTTTTTCTCCCAAAAGAGCTGCAAAAGATCACGTTAAAGTCGGCATTCCAAGTAAGTAAAAGAGTTAAAAAAAAAAAAACAAGAAGGAAAGAAAAGCCATCTGAACTATGACCATATTGGCTGAACTATGACCATATTGGCACTTTACCAACTAAATTAATTTTTGTGACACTTTACCACCTAGACGAACTACACATGTTTTCCACCGTCCCCATGTATTACATTTCTAGCGGAACAATTTGTTGGGATCCCATCACATGATATGGCATTCTGTAGAACACGTATATTTTAGAGGGGAAAGTGTCACAAATTATTTAGTTTATGCAAAATTCTAACAGAGAAGTAGAACAGGCTCCGCCGAACTCAACCAATTATATCGCAAGTGTTGTCAAGCATACCATGTGATTGGTCACTCCCTGAAATGTACACCAATCACATGGCCCATTTGATGGAATCCAGACAAGTCATAGCGGAATCTCAGACAGAATATACTACTGGAAAAGGTAATATAAAAATGTGCTTAGTGAAGATGGAGAAGTGTTTTTCTTTTTTCTTTTGTTATACCTAAAAGAAACATAAGAACAGTATGAAGTGGGAGAAGAGCAACCAAACCTTGATTCCCTGAGATTTCCACTCCTCAGGGCTGCTTGCCCTTTGCATTGCTTCTGCAAGAGAATCATCTATTTTTCTCACTTGCACAAGGCACAACCTTCTCCAATAATCAAGCATAGGCTTGGAGAGCTCTTCATTGTTTTCGCAGATCCATAACCTTTGCCTTGTTCGAGTAATCGCAACATATAATTGTTTCAGTTCAGAGCACAGGATGTTGTGTCTTGACAGGCTAAAATTAGGAAAGGACTTTGGAGAGTTTTCATCGAGCAGATCTTTATCTTTCAAGAATTCATATATAACTCTCCATTGATTTCTCATAGGCGAAGAACCAAAAAAGTTGTACAACAAAACATCCTACAATGTGCAGTGCAGAGCAGAGGGATCAGAACATGATGGTCACAAATAGTCAATTACACCATCCTCCCTTATAACCATGTGTGATCATACAAACTTCCCCTTATGATTTCAAAAATACAAGAACCCTTTTTGGCCGTTGAAATTCAACCAGAACAGGAAGAACTTATAAAGAAATATGTATATATATACACACACACGATAGTAATTGGAAAATTTTATTAAATTTATGAAAAGGGAAACTGTAAGGTGGAGATAAGTTACAAGGTATGTATATGTAAGGATCAAGAGTGATATTTGTGTGACTGCATATAATCACCGGAAAGGTGCTGTAGTTCTTTTTCAAAATGGATGATGCTAAAAGCACAATAATAAAGCAAAGCAACCATTATCATTTTGTTTTTCTTATAATAATTAAACCTAATTTAGATATGGAACCCTCACCACACCAGAAATATAAAATCTCTTAGGAATTAGATATAACACTTAGTAACGCTACAGTAGTTGCTCTATTCAAACCACATTTCAATTATACAAGGTGAAAAAAAAGACATGCAGCACCCCTTGATATTCAAGTTCAAAGTGGCAAGTCAGAAGTAAGACAGACATCATATAAAAGAAAGAATTAAAAATAAATAAATATAAACAAATTGCTAACCTGAAACTCCAGGCCCTTGCACTCCACTATAGTCAGAATGAGAGCTCGACGACCAACGTAATCTGCAATCTCCTCTCTTGCGCACTCATCTCGTACTAGTATAACCTGATCAGCACCGAAACCCACCCATTTCCCACCAGGTTTTGCACTATGTCCGAAAATAGTTATAATCGCATTCTCATCACTGCCAGGCTCAAGCACAACAGGAGACTCGCCGTATATAAGACTAGCCTCAGGAGCCAAAACATCAATAGATTGTGGGAAAAAATGACAAATAAGATCTATCACACTCTGTGCTAATCTAAGTACTCCAGCATGAGTACGAAAATTCTGAGACAAACTAAAAATATCAGATATAAGTCCTTTCTCTCGTCTTCTTCCCGAAATTTCTTCACAATCTTTTCTAGATTTCATAACAAACTCATTATAGAACAATGATCTAATATCTTCAAACCTGAAGTCGATCCCTCTTGCAATTGTCTGTGCTGTATCACCGGAAAAAACAAACCCCTCATCAACATTTTTGCATATATATCTGAAAAGTGAAATTTGCCTCATGGTGAGGTCTTGAACTTCATCAATATACACAAAGTCCATCTTGTCTCCCAGCAAATTGCCGTTGTTTTTCAGACGGAGATGAATGTCAATCACAAAATCAGCCAGATCAAACTCCCCACGCTCCATCTTCATTTTCTCATAGTCCTCAAAAATATCATAAATCACATCCCTATTGTCTGCACTTAGAGTGGATATCCTACTTTCAGATAAAGAAATGTATTCTTCCCGGCTTCGCTTGCTATCATGTCCTCCTTTAATATGAGACATTATTTCAGTAAATACCCTTGAAGGATCGAGATTCTTTGTCAGCTTTGCATTGAAATGGAGCCAATATAAGGACAGGAAACGGTCATACGTGACCTCGTTTTTCCTTATGAAAGTCTGAAGAGCAACTGATCTTCTACCACCATGTTTGGAGGAATGATCTCTCACATCACGAAACCTCTGAAAATATGAGTTACCCAGAGCACCATCAAGCATCATTAAAAATTTGTGAAATGTGATGACAAGAGGGTACATTTCAGGTTGAATGCCAACAAACGTGTCTGGAATATGTTTAAATTGAGCCATTTCATCTATATCTTCCATATCTGTAAAGCTGTTATTTCCATTGAAGCTTCCGCTCGCAAAGCTGCAGACATTGGAAATGTTAGATGTAATTGTAAGAACATAAAGAATCTTTTTATGAGTACTTAGAAGATCGTGAAGATGAATGTGGATGCAAAGTACACAAAAATCTTTATGGAAGTGACAAATGCCAGTGAAACATGAAAAAGCCATCGTTCATTTTTTTTAAAAAAAAATGACAGTATTCACAAGTGAAAATAAGTAGAGCATAGTGCATATTATTTAACTTGAACAAAGATAGGATTGCAGATTCAGACATGAAAACCAATAAAATATCTTGCAATTTAGACAAGAAGGGATATGTAGACTTCTGAATTGAAATGAGACAAAAAAAAAATCAAAATACTAGCTGAAAATTGATAACAAAAACCTTTTTCTGTTATCATTTAGTTTATCGATCAGATATATCTTTTTAACAAAGTTGCGCCACCACGTCAAAGGATACAAAACCAAATGAGCCATGGAAGATGAAAAGGTAAATAGTATGTGAAAATGTCAAACTTGTTAATCATTTAGTTACTGAAATTTTTCAGAGAATGAAGTTAACCGGGCCTACGACACAAACACACTGAACAGCACAAGCTTGATGAAGAATCACAACATTCTGGGAAGATCATGCTCAATCGGAAATTTTACTCATGAATCAAAAATTATATCTCAACCATGGACAATGTCGTTCATGATCAAAAAGTAAATAAAAATATAACAGGGCCATCATATTATCACTAGGTTTTCCAATCTAAGCAGTTAAAGAAAAGAAAATAGCAAGCGCTCAATTTTTAACTGCAAAATTTTGGTCATCTTCACATTCCATTATCATATCACAAGTGTCTATTATAGAAGCCACCAAAAAAAAATATGTAAGTTGGCAGCTAATGTTAAATGGAAAAAATTCGTCACATGACTAGCAAGTATGGGCTAGCATGCAGCTAAATCGAGTAAGCTTAAAGAGAAACACCCCAAATCATCTCTAACACAATTCTGTAATATCTTGTGCTACACACATCAAGGCATGATAAGTCTAAAGATGTGCACTACAGTCGAATATGGATGGAGAAAATATTGTGACCTAGAGAAAAGTGGAAAAGTCTTTCCATATCACATCCACCTATTCATACACGTGTCGTGTACTAGTGAGTGTATCAGAAGATGATTTGACGCACTACCTTACAACAGATTCGTGTTGCAAAAGAGAAACAACAAGACTTTCAAATCGTAAATGATGGCAAATTCGTTCAAATGGCAGTGACATGCAAAGATAATGTGGATTTCTTAGCTAACCTTTTCAGCTGAGATACATGCTTTTTGACAGCATAGCAGAGTTTTGGGCTCACAGTGACAAAAAGCTGGTTCAAAGTGGACCCCCTATTGTCACCCTCACTGCTGGTTTGCACATTGTTATCAGCAATACAGTACTGCTGAAGTTTGCAATACAGCTTCATAGTCAATATAGTTGTCTTTCCAGTTCCAGACCGACCAAGTATGAAGCTGCTTCGAGGAAACATTATTATCTCACGCTCCTCATCAGTAACCTCGAACGGGATATCCATTTCTCTACCCTCGATGTCGCAAAGCAAATGATTCACAACCCCACTCGACAAGTAGTAAAACTTCATTAGCAGGAAGCTTTCGCTCACTTTGGAATTTTCAACATAACTTCTGCTGTCAACAGTGGTGGATTTGTTGCTGTTGTCGAGGTTCTTGAACCGTATTATGTCATTAGAAACCGACCAACTCTTCGGCACCTCCAAATTTCTAAAGAAAGCAGAAATTAACTGAACTAATTTTTGAATACAATAATATTGAAAGAAAATTACACCTACATCCCCTTCTGTTTGATCTATATACACTTTGACCCCCTGAGGTTGGAATTTTCACAGGGACCACCCTGCTATCAACTTTTGTGTTAAAGTTAGACCCCCCAAAAAAATTGATAACGAGGGTGTTTTTGTAATTATGCAAACCTCGAGGGGGCTTGGTGTAATTGACCCAACCTCATGGGATGTAACTGTAACTATAACATAGAAGCAGAAGTCTACTATTCTCACAAGGAGAAAAGTAGCAAATGGTTAAGAGTCAGAGCCAATATATCATTCCATTTTTCTCAATTAGATGAAGCATATCAGAAGATATCATTATTAAGATCTAATAACACATAATCAGGACATACATACCCTTCACAAAGCTTCTCATTGCAGTGGTTGATAAAATCATCTGTATACATTGCAAATATGCTATCAAGCCGCTTCAACAATTTTGGGGACTCCACCATAGGTAATATGTCCCACACTTTCAAAACTTGATGATAGAAGGAGTCCTTAATTATATCAATGGTGCAAACAACATAGTATTTATCAATTTTAAATCGTTTTACAACAAACGAACAGCTCTCGCATCTCCAGTCCACATTTATTTTCTTGGGCCGCCAACCTCTTGCAAGCTTAAGTAATAAATTTATAACCAACTTCTTAACATTGGGAGGTTTCAATTTCTGAAATGATTTTCTGAAGTTATCACTGAATAAAACCTGAAAAATATGCAAGATATACTGTTAGAACAAAGAATTCACCGTCTGAAACATGTAAACACAATAGGCCGTGCCGAAAACCATAATATAAAAGTTCAACTGATACTCAAGCAAATACTACATAAAGAGTCAGAGAAGTTTGACCCTGTTCTATACATAGATATGAATATGAAACAGAGATGAATATATTGAATTTGATAATTTAGAGAGAGAGAGAAAGATGCACTCAAGGGAGGTGCTACATTCAAAAACTCTTTAAGATATCTTAGCATGCATAGACTTTTCTCTACAGCTTATTTGATGTTAGATATATTAAATATTACATGAATCTCTTCTCCAACAGCTTAAACTTTTAGATGATATCGCCATTCTACTATCACAGACACACCAAACAAGTGTCTTTTACGTACTATGTATCAAAAAAAAAAAAAAAAATTCACGGACTATGTTAAAGGAATGAGTTTTCTATCCCCAAAAGTATAGTTCGTGTAGGATTGTTCAAACTAGCATGATCTACAGATAAACTTTTAAGCAGCAACACAAACAAACAAACAAAAAAATTATCACAAAATTAAATAAATACCTTCCATCTTGAATTTTTGAAAAGTATGCTCTCCCCACTCAGCAGATCTTCAAGTTCTTGCAGCTCTTTCTTAACATCCATGATAGTTTTTCTAAATTCGTCATCTTCATCAGCATTGAAGAAACACTGGCGATTCTTAGCATCACATACTAATGCTTCCCAAACTGTATCACTTTTACTCAAAATCTTTTCGTTTCCTAAAATCCAGAGACAATGGCTAGAAGATAAAGAGATTAATATTTCATGATCTTTATTTAATAAATAAAATAAAATAAAATTAGGATAATATTTATGTGATCACATACCGAGCTCTTGTCAGAGCGACATTGGTTCTTTGAGGACTAGACAAGAAACCAATGGATCCACCATTGCTAGACCTGACAGTTGATATTATTATGATATCTTCTTCTCCACCTTGAAACCCATCGATTGATTTCACCTTAACTACAAACTGGTCATGGTTTTCGTACTTGTGCTGAATCTTATCTCGAATAGCCATAACTTGAGCAGTGTATGGAGATATCAACCCAATAGTAAGTTTCTCTTTCGAGCCGTTCCATGCTGTTCATGATGTAAATGAAAGTGAATTAAAAGTTAATTAACTACTCATAATATTTTATGTTCATAAGGAGTAAAAACAAACTTTCTTGAAGAAAAACAATTGAGATGAAAGAAAACAAGAAATTACATAAAAAATGTGACTCTATGTTGTCCAATGCACGTAAAGCTAAAACGATCAATCAGCAAAATGATTCTAGAGTACATGTAGTTGAATGATTTAGACCAAAGGAACTCAAAATCCATACGAATAATTTATGCATATAGATTCTTATCAAGTCATTATGGGTTTTAGATCGTTCTGAAAATTTTTGAGGTATCCATTAGATAAATATGATGTAGATGAAATCCTCTACATAACTAGGTGGTCTTTTTATTGTTCATAAATCATGAGACAACACTTTATAGAACCAGATCCTTCCATATTCCATATAACGGACTTTAAACTAAATTGAAAGAGAGAATTAGATTCATGATGCATAAACATACAGAAACTTGCAGTTTTTCGAAATTAGTATATATACCTTTGAAGAGTTTGTGCACTAACTTCACCGCTACTGCAACCTCAACCATGTTTCTTCTACTGTGTCCAACATCATCCATTTCTTCTTTTCCTTCACGAATATTTATGAATGAATAAGGACCAAAAATCCTGTTTGGAAGATAGCATTTTTTGTAGCTTGGGCTCTGCACGCTCATTGCATCTAATATTTGGTTCTGGTAGAAACTCGAATTTGGGAACTGACTTATTGATGGATGCATTCTGTATTGCACATCAAGCAGATGCTTACTATGACCCAATGAACTCAATCTTGCAAACAAACTTCTCCCAAACCCAGCTTCTTGAGAGAGCTGTGTATAAATACAAAATCATTAGGCATTATTTATGACCTCCATTCATCACATTCCGAGGTGGCATCAAAAGACGTGCAATTTATGAATTGAGATTAATATAGATACACATATATTTTTCCGTTTAAACTATATATATTTTTACATTTTGTCAGGTGATGGAATCTCAGCAGAAAAAATAGTGTATATAGCAATGTCTAAAAACATGAGTAGTTTGGATGGTAGTGTCAAACAAAATAATTAAGGTGGCCAAACGTAAAAAAACTCAGTAAATCGGATAGCACGTAGTACTTTCCGTAATGAATTTGTAACTCAATACCTACCTTGCTGCTAACCGTTGCTGGCAATTGACATTCATCACCGACCAGAATAGCATGCCTCACGTATGGGATCTGAAGGGCAATGATTGATTCACTCTCTTTCACTTGAGCAGCTTCATCAATGACCAAAAAGTCAAATGGCTCAATGTCGACCATGTTCAGCTTATATGAGGATGAAGTGGTGCAAAATATTAAAGAAGCCTTTTGGAAACACAACTCTGAAACTGAAGTTTTACTAGTGCCAAGTGGAAGGGCAAGTTCACCAAGAGAAGCTTGAAGAAATCTCAAACGTGACCGGCACTGGCTTCTAATGTGCGCTAAGGATGATGATGGATCAACATATAATTCAGAGTCAATCATGCCCTTTTGTGAAAAGATAGTCTCCAATTCTTCCGATGTCATGTTGCTGTTTTCAAGCAATGACATTTCGAAAGACTCAAGAAGACACATAACTTGTATTATGCTTTGAAAACTTTCCTCGTGAATGAAACTTCGTGGTAAATGAGTGAAGATTGTCAACATGGACTTTCTCAGAGGTCTTGCTACATGTGGAAATTTATCTCTAACATACTCCAAGAATGATTTTGGTTCGAATTGCTGAGGAACACCATCTTCAAGACCTTCTCTCGATTCGTTTGTCTCAACACGATCTTCAAGGCTTTCTCTCGATTTCATTATCTCATTTTCCACATAGACTCTATGCTCAGAAACACTGCCTTCAAGAAAATCAAGCATGGATGCAACACAGTGCTTCCAACCGGTTAGTGGTACTAAGCATTCCACAAGACGGTCAACGCGATAATCTAAAAAGATTTCCTCAATGTCTGGGCTGACTTTCAGACGATCCTTATTCCCAAAGATGAGTAATTCTCCCAAAGGATGAGAGAAGAAGTCACTGTGAGATGAATTACGCACCAGTCCTGTCACACGGGAGGCTAGTTCTGTAATTGCAACATTTGTTGGGGCACAGACAACGGTCCTTACATTCATCCTCAAAAGAGTATACAGCAATACACTTAAAGTTGTCGTCTTTCCTGTCCCGGGAGGACCCCATATGAGTTCCACAGAAGACTTGTGGTGGCAATCAATTTTGGATAGAGAAGTCAAAATTGCCTCTCTTTGTGATTTGTTCAATTTAGACAGTAGAGTCGACCCAACTTTCTCCTCCATTTCACTACTGCACTTGAGCTGGCAAAACTCACAATCTTCCTCATCCTGTTCAGAAATATATTCACTAGTTAAAACACAAAGCACCATACAATTCAGAGTTTCTTCTATCTACTTTGGAACATGTTTCAAACGTTGAAGAACCAGTGAAGCAGACCAACAGAAGTTAATGTAGTCCAATGGTAACAGAGGAAGACAAAAGATTTGAGGCTCATGACAAAAGATTCAAGGCTCATATTTTTTGAAACTAAACTCATGTTTTATAGAAAAGATAACAAAAACACTTTTATCTGTATCTTTTAAAAAGGTAAACACTTTTCTCCCAAAAAATGAATAAATTGGCTTCTATATTTTGTAAAAATTCAATGTCGCCCCCCAACATAAACGAGTTCCAAGTATATAACACTTGCAAATAACAAAACGGCTTCAAAATTGCAAAAACTACATACCAAATCATTCTTGCACAATACTTTCTGAATGATCTTCAGATTTTGACGCATGCTCAGCGTATTCCATATCCGTTTATATGTGGTCGCATTCATCAAGAAAACAACATACAGAGACGAGCTCTTTTCTCCATCTCCTTCAACTTCAATGCGCTCAGCTGTTTTCAGTTTGAAACTAGAGGAAGTACAATTATCAGCAGCAGCACCACTCTCATCATCCCTTGCAATATTTTTTACTGATGCAAAACTATACGTCCAACCGGCACGTTGTAGGTCAGAAGCTGTTTCGGGTTTCATATCCGAAAGCAGAACAACATCACCGGGCAAGGTTCTGTAGGGTTCTCTATCTCGACTTGTTCTGTTTCTCCAGTGATCGACTTTAACATCATATAGCGATTTCTCATGTTTAACCTCACAGAAAGATGTTACTTCAGCAAAAGGTGCTTTATAGACAGTTTCCATGGCGGAAGCAAGTTCGGCACGTGTTTCTTCTAATAAGGGGAAGACATATGAACCAAGATACTGGTCCACACACTCAAATGACTTAGGAATCTTCTCCACCTACAATCAAAATAAGAATAATAGAAAAGACATTATTATCTACTGTGAAGTGAATCTTACAAGAACAGAGAAGAGTAATTAATCCCTGTAAGTTGCAATGCCAACAAGCCATGATTGCATTGCTTAACGCAATTTCTCATATACTTTCTTGTTATGCTAGTTTAGTTTGAGGAACCATTGAGCCAGTATCTAATGAGAAAAAGTAAAATAAAATAAGTACCGCTATTTGAGGAAAGCTGGAAAGTCTAAGCAAAATATGATCATTTCCCAATTTAAATAAAATAAAATGAAAAATCATGTCTGATGCTAAAAGAACTCATACACTGATTACAAGCACTGACCAGCTATAATAGCTTCAGTATATTTTTATCTATTCATTGTGATTGCTATAACACCCACAGCTACAGAAAAATAAAGTGAACAGAACATTTCCAAGCACAGAAATTTTATTAAAAAAAAAAAAAGGACCTGAAATTTGTACAGATTCTCATCAAAAATTTCATGAAGAGACCATGAGAGCACCAAATCAGTGAACTGATCCTTGGGCAACGATCTCCTTCGGCTCGTCCCCTCCATTATCACTTTTGAAAACCGCACTTTTAAACACAAAATCTGCAAAAACAGAGAGCACCCCAGATGAAATACACCACCAAAAAACTGTTGCATGCATGAAAGATCAAGTCTTTGCAAACGTATATTATATTGACGAGTTGGGTTTTCTTTGAGATTAAGAAAGATGTTATATTCTTCCGTACACAGCAACTTTGAAGCAAACCCCACTTGAAATGTACAAAAAAACAAAAAAAAAAATGTAGAAACTGAAGAGTCTTTGGCTCGAAAAAACGTAAAGGTCCTTTGAAAATGAAGGCGGGGTCTTTTCATTTCATTGCGCTGGATTGACTTAAAGTCTTCCTCAGTTTCTTTACACTTTTCTCCTCTTTTCCTATTCTTTTTTTTTTTTCGTTTTTTCATTTTTTATTTTTTATTTTTGTCCTCTTCTGCACAAGCGAAGGAAAAAAAAAAAAAGATAACGATATGTTACGGCATAATGTAAAAGTTATTTCTAATGATAAGTATAAGACGGGCAAAAGGATTTTATTTTGTTATACAAATGAATTTCAATGGGTCAGGTAGTGACATAGATTGTATTTTTGTTGTCATTGCTAACAGTTATATATATATATATATATATATATATATTTCACTCAAAACATGCCATAAATATTAATTGAAATGTCACACACATACTCATTCAAAGAAGAATGAAAAATGACAAAAGAGTTCGAACCAAAAGACTCAATAGTATCCGGTTCAAACCCCCATCCCAACAGTATCACAATTAGTCATACTCTATTCAGATGTAGAAAACATGTTCTCGCAAATTTTGGGTCACCATGCTATCATTATGGGACCTAAGTGGTAACAATTTGACATATTAAATCTTATTGCAATTATTGCAGATTAAAAGCATAAGATTGGGGAAAATTTTTATTTTGTTATAAAAATAAATTTCACTTGGCCAATAACGACATAAATCGTGTTTACACCGTTATTGTTGGCTATTAATGACACCTTATGTTGATGATTTAGTGACAAAGAAAAATATTATCAAGAATAGTGGTAATAACTTTTGTGTAGATATTTTGTCAGGCATAAATAATAACAACTTTACATATTAAATCTGATTATGTTTGTATCATCCAGTGATTAAATAAAAGTTATAGTCAATATTATCAATTACAAAAATAAATACTTGTTGCTTAATATATATTAATGTAACAAGCACAATCGATACATGCATAAAATGAAAATGACATATAATCTAATAAAATGGTTAAATTTTAATAGTATAAAATATTTTATTAAATTCTTTATATAATATATTTTTCCTAACCATCTTTACTATTTATGTTATTGTTTTAATCATTTACAATATATTTATTAAATTTATGATAAGCTAAAAAAATCCAATTAAAATAAATTTATTTTATTATTAAACGAATTAATAGAAATTAAAGTAGAACAAAAACATAAAATCTTTACCCCCACCACCCCCCAAAAAAAAGGCAGAACAAAAAATTTGAAAAGGGAAATGTGCGAGATAAGAATAGAAAAAGAAAAAAATAAATTGCTGGGGAGAAGAAAAAAGATAGAGGAGAAACTAGAATTGTTAAAAGTTATTAAGGTTATTCCACATAACTTTTTTCCAAAATATTACTCCAATAAAAAATAATTTTCAAACTGTCACTTTTTTCAAAAGTATTGTCCATAATATGGAAAATTCTTATATGGACCGAGTGTATGGATCCCACCCATACCCATACACCCTACGATCCATATTCAATCACGTGTTATATGTATTTTATAAAAAAATTAATATATAACACGTAGCTGAATTTAGACTGCAGGGTTTAATTACCTGATCCATGGAAGAAAAACCCCCATATTATTGTTCTATGTGACCAAAAAAGTAGTAGTTGGCATTTAACTTTTTTATTTCTTTTCTAATTAACGGCGCACAAGTATTTATTGGTTGGAAGTTTTATTTATTTTCTCTACCTACTACTACTATTACTATTGCTACTACTACTATTACTACTACTACTGCTGCTGCTGCTGCTGCTATTATTATTATTATTATTAACTTTTGGTTATATTTGTAACACTTACTCTAAATATCAAATGGTCGAAAGATCATGAACTTATAATGAGTGTTTACAGATTTTTTATCCATTGTTTTTTTTTTCACAAGAGAGTATTATATTTTAATTGTATTATAACCATAGGACAATTCTTGTCACAGATCTTAACTTTAAATTTAACTTGTTATTGCTCGAAAGTAAGAGATTGTACTTTTTAATCTATATTAACTAGATTCATGAAGTTAGATTCATGAATCTAGATTAAAACTTTAAAATTTTCATAACATAAATAAAGTATTATATTATAATCTCATATTAAATTAATGATATTAATAAAGGCATAAAACAATATTTATTAGTTGTTACCTCACTACTATTCAAAGTGTGTAATAATGGTTAAAAAAAGTAAAATTTGTAAAAAAAAAAAAAAGCTACTTTTTTTTGTGATGAGTATGATACTTGGTTGTAGAATACAGTGAGAGGCAAAAAGCTATGAATTTTTTTTAAAATTAATATAAATGGTATGAAAAAGAAATTAAAAATAAATATCAATCAATAAATTGTTCTGGGGCCTATGGGCCTATAAAGTAGGGGGAAATGGCAAAAAATCCAACTAATAAATTTTTACTTACATGACAATGTGTGTGGGAATATGAGTAATAATATGATAATCATTTTTAATGTGAGTAATATTTTAGAAAAAGATTCTATTCCACGAATACAATAATTAAATACACTAAAAGAAAAGTCAAAGCCCTCACACCGAATATAATAAATAGTGAATTGGGTATACTCAATGCATGTGTAAAATAAAAATGAGATATAGTTTAATTATATATTCAAACATTAATAGTGTAAATTAATAGAATTTATCAAATTTTCTATATGAAATAGACATTTTGATTTTTTAAAATATATTTACTTAACCTATGATAATTAAAAAATTAATTATAAATAAAATCATGCTATATCATTAAAAAATAAATAAAAAGAAAACTAAAATGAGAGAGGAGTGAGAAGAAATAGAGAAATGTAAAACATGTTGAGAGAGAGAGGACAGGAGAAGAGTAGTTAGGACTTCGAAAGACACCAACAGTCTATTGACACCAAAAGGTAAAGACATTAAGCGGTTATTGATTACATACTATTTTTATTAATTTTTAGGCCTTATTTGTATTTGTTTTGATTAATTTTGAGTTATAAGTTGGTTAGAATGTTACCAAAATGATTTCTTATTTGTTATAGATGGAAATCAATGCAAAGTATAATAAAATTGCTTCAGGTTGGTAAAAAGTGCATGGGATGTCATACAAGGAAGTTGGAATGCTAAAACAGTCATGCTCGTTGCATAAGGCGTGATCATACCTGAAGTCCAGAATATTCTAGGTGAGAATTAAGACAGTTGTTGAGTTATGGCAAGATTTGTGATGAAGTTCTACTTGAGAACAAACTCTCTTCATGCGTTTGATTTTTGGGATTTTCAAATAATTTTTCTAGTCCTATGAGCAAGTAAATTGAGGGTTAGGAGGTCATATATACATGTTTTAAGACCTTATCTTTCGACACTTTATTCTAGTTCTTAGTTTTACTTAGAAATTTTCAAGTTTCATATTTTTATTTGAAGTTATATCCATGGTCATGCATGACTTAGACTACGATATTTAATTAAGGAGTAATTCAAGCTTACGTTTTGTTAAAGGATTAGAGATCTAATCGGTTTACTTGTGTTTTGCTTTGATGTAATAATTGTGTATTTTTCAGAGTTTTTTCGAAAAAACTCCATCCCTTAATGACATTTTGCTAGTGGTTCAGTTAGAGTCTATTGTTCAATTAATTAAACTTCATAATTCTAGTTGATAAAATCGAATCCGTAATTGTTTAATTGAATCAACACAAGTGGAAAATAGTATAATTCGATTGGGTCGAAGCTTTTGAATTATATTACAAAAGACACACAATCTAGTTTCAAAGAACCAAGTTTGTAGGTTTGTTGGCTATGATTTGGTCCTTCTAGTTTGCAATGCTGCTAATGAGTTAAACACTATCATTTGAATAGGGCTATTCATTAACTGAGGATTATTCATTGCGTTTGCATGATTAGTGTATTATTAAGGAAATATTAGGTTGGATGAGCTATCTAAAGACTATAATTAATCTACTGAATAAATTTAAAAACTATTTTTGAATTGATAGCCAATCCATGAAAATGTTTTGCAAAGAATCACCTTTGACTGGGTTTTTACTCATATAGATTTGTTTTATTATTAATCCCTTGCTTTTATTATATTAATTTTTTATTCAAAACTCCGTTTTACTTTATTTTGAATGCCTGGTTATCTTGAGAATTTGTCAATAAGCTATTCTCTGTATGATC
This sequence comes from Petrea volubilis, assembly GCA_026212405.1. Lineage (NCBI taxonomy): Eukaryota > Viridiplantae > Streptophyta > Magnoliopsida > Lamiales > Verbenaceae > Petrea > Petrea volubilis. Next base: position 24,907,515 of record CM047873.1, on the reverse strand, counting down.
GACCCTGCTCACCATATTTACAAATTAATTTTGTATTTAGAAGAGTAGGAATTATATTTTATAGATTCGACGCCAACTAGTTATTAAAAGACCTTCATACTTTATAAAAGAGTGTAGATAAATAGCCTTTTCAGACACATTCGATGTGTGCGGAAAAAAATGTAATATAATACAACAATTAAATTTAATAGCATATAATTTATTTTTTATTAAATTCGCTATAAGATATATATATATATATATATATCTTTCTTAACTATTTATATTATTTACCCAATCTTTTAATTATTTATAATATATTTATTAAATTTATAATAAGTCAAAAAATAAAATTGAATATAAAGTGCAAAAATATTGAAAAAAGGAATACGAGAGAGGTGATAGATGAAAATAGAAAAAAAAAATAAAAAAGAAAAATACCTTATTGGAGATGGGAGAGAGGAGAGAGAAGACTAATAAAGGATTACCAAAGGTATTTTAGAAAGTTCACAATTAAATACACCAAAGAAAAGTATAAGGATCTCACATTTAATTAAATAGCATAGATAATATGAGTACAGATTATGTGCAAGTGTGTCAATATTATCACTAAATTTTTAATCACTAATATTGTTTTTTTTTCAGTGCATGCATGTTGTCCAAAAATTTTTATTGTATGTGCTTTATTTTTAAGGCTTTATTGCATTTCTAGGACAGTTAAGATGCACTTTTCGATTTGAGGACACTTTTTATTGGGGGTGACAAATGTAGGACAAGAATTTTCTATTTTTTTGCAATATTAGGACTCTAACAAATTTTTCGGCCATTTTGGCCGGAAAATGACATGTGGCTCACACATCATCATCGAAAATGCATATGTGTGCACCACGTGTGTGCCATGTCATTTTTCGATGATGATGTATGCGCCAAATGTCATTTGGCCGGAAAATTGGTTGGAGTCCTAACATTGCAAAACAATAGAAAGTTCTTGCCCTAAATTTGCCACCCCTAATAAAAAGTATCTTCAAATTAAAAAGTGGCATCTTAACTGTCCTAAAAATACAATAAAGTTTTATTTTTAATAGTGGAGTGGACATACTCGATGTGTATGCGAAATAAACTTGAGATATAATTTAATTACATACTTAAATTTTAATCGTATAAAATTAAAATATTCATTAAATTGTTTATGTGGAATACATATTTAGAAACTTTGAATATATTTATTAAATTTATGGTAAGTTAAATAAATTCAATGAGATGAAATTTAAAAAATAAATCGAATAAAAAGAATAGGAGGAGAGATGAGAGGGACAAAAATAAGAGAAAGTTTAAACACATGAATAAAGGGAGGAAACATTGGTGGGATGTGAGATCAGATGTCAGACATTAATATAAACAGGTGGTTACTAAATATCCTTCCCGCTTTACAAAATAGTATAGATTTTAGGAGAACGGTGGCCTATGATCTATATATGTTATATTGAAGTCGTGAGGAAAAAATGATGCTAAATTCATTTTATATTCTTTATTAAATTTATTAGATATATGTCAACTGTCAAGTGCATCATTATCTATATTATTATATAAAGAGACAACACTATTTACTAACCATTTTTGATCTGTCATTTTTTCTCTTTTTTTTTTCTTTTTTAATTTTCTCTCTCATCTCTTCTTTTTCACATTCTTTTGTTACGTTTATATCTCCCATCTTTCTCTTTCCCTCTCTCTCCTCTCTCTCTATCCTCTCTCACTTCCAATTACTTTTCAATACAGTTTTCTTTTATTTTCTTTATAATTGTTTTTTAGTTTTTTATTTTAAATTATTTTATTTTTACTTAATGCTAATTTTATACATTTGTTAAAATAGTTAAAAACGTTTTTGACTGTATAGAAACTACCTAAATTTTAGTATGCTATTAAATTATATTATTACTTTTTGTTATGCACACGCATCGAATGTGTCAATATTACTAGGTCAAATAAATATTTCACACACTTAACGTGTGTATGTAAAATATAATAGATAATGTAATAAAAAATATAACGACGAATTCAAACTTTGCTCAACTTAGCCCCAAAATTTAGAAATTAAATTGATGTTAGTATCGAAAATGATAATCGGAAAGGTTGGTGTAATATATATAGTCGTCGATATATAAAACATAATTTCTAGATTTTTGCATATAAACATGGTTATGGCTGTAAAAGTTTCTAGTCAATATCGAGATTTGGTCAGTTTGTGGTACTAATAAGTTATTGAGTTATAAGATTATGTTAATTTGATGGTCACTTAATATATTTATATTAATGTGTATCGTAATTTTTATGACAAAAAAATTTAAAAGAGGAATTTTAGGATGAAGAATTGAGCTTTTTGTAAGAGCATTGAGAAGGTCTTGGTTTTCTTGTGGGGGCGTCTCATAAATTTTGGAAGATCTACTTTGCAAAAAAGTGTTAGTCCTCCATTGAATCAAATCAACATACACTTAATGAAGGAAATAAAGCAAATAAGTACATAAATTAGGGGTGTTATTGGGTTAAAACAGACCATTTCGGTCTTTCAGTTTAATTAATTGAAAATTTTGGTTTTTCAAATTATAAAATTGAAAATCAAACCAAAACATGTTTAGTTCGATTTCGGTTAAAACCAAAAGAACGGAAATCTTGTGAAAAAATAAATAAAACATCAAAAAAACAAAAACCAAAGAAAAATGGATAACCAAAATATATATTTTTTCTTTGGTCTTAAGTCAAGTACGAAACAAGCATTGTCGACGAAGCAGAGCACCCTCATCCTGCTTGTTTCTGCCGAAGCTTCTAGCAATAGATAAGAAGCATTCTAGTATGGTAGGAATATAACTTTTTAGGTTTGCCACTACATAGGAGCGAAAGCAAAGTCAAACTGTATAAATGCGAGCAACACTTGTAGCAATAACAAACAACCTACTTATAACTGTCTCATGGAATCTTACCCATTTCCCTACCATTCAACTCTCTTATCGTTAGCCCTCACAAGTACCACAAGAGAACCCAAATCACCTGTATGAGAGGAAGGGAGGGTATAAGGCAATCATAACTCGATGGTTTATGGGGCACTTTATGCTTGGTGTTCTTTTGGTGAAACAATTAGATGCCCCAAAAGAATTTATTTGGCACAGATTCAATCTTTTGGAAATTCATTCTTGCGCATTGAGAAATAGAGCCACATATACGCATGCTCCCCTCCATTTGAAGGCTGGAATCATCATTTTTGTGCATTGAGAAAACAAGCAACAGATACGAAAGATAATATGGAGAAAAAAAGAAATAATAAAGCAACAACTTATATAGTTATATCTCCATTTCTCTTGAAGGTGTACATGTGTAACTTTATATTATGTAAATAAATAGAGTTTAATTCATAAAATTCCTTGTATTAGGCCTAATTAGCATAAAACCCCTGTCTTATAAATTTGTTTTAAAATTCTCATAGTTTTTAAAATTAGAACACTGCCCCCTTGAGTCATTTTCTAAAAATTTTAGCATGAATTATCAATTTTACCCTTTATTAATAATGTAGAGGATAACATCACATTTTCTCTGATTCCCTACCAAAATATACCTATAGAAAATAAAAGAGTGAAAAATCAATTTGGAAATCAAATTCTAACCTTCGGAAATTTCTAAATATTTACCGTCGATTTGCAAGACACATTAGTTACAGTGCCTTTGTTGGTGTTCTAGAAATGGACACTCAAAATGGAGGCAACAAATAGATATAAAATAGAGGGTTCATCTTACTAATATTTAAAACCATGGGGTTCAATTTTGTTAATTTTTAAAAATAAAGAGTTCGCATTGTTAATTTTTAAAAATAGATGGTTCACCTTGTTAAACTTTAAAAATATAGGGTTCAACTTCGAAAGGTTAAAAAGGTAATTTCGCAACTTAAAACACGATCCTAGATGTAGAAACTGCTGTGTAACATAAACTATTGGTGGATGGTCTTTTTTGATAAATTTCATATTTTATAGGTTTTTTATACTAATTTGTATTTCAGATAGTTTTTTAATTTAATTGTACCTAACACAGGGGTGTCCGTGATAAAAAACAAAACACATATAAATATTGTGTAAATTTACAAGTACATATCTTTATAAATTATATAGATATACATCTATTTTTTTCTCTAAAAGAATTGGTTTTTAATTTTTTCGGTTTAATTGCAATTTTTTAACTAAAAAATCAAAAAACGAAATATTTTAAACTTGAAAACCAAAAATGAAACCATATACACTTCAGTTTGGTTTTTACAATTCCGGTTGGCTCGATCCATATTCGAATTTTTTGAACACTCCTAAAATAAATAATTATAAAAGATAAAGAATTACATGAGTAGGAATACATCAAATAGAGTGTGTTTCAAAGCGTATAGAGTGATCAAGTGAACAAGTGTTCTTAGAATTTTGTAAGCATGATTAAAACAGCTTAGATGTGTGTAGAATGACTTAAGTTTGCTCTTATTAGGTGGAGATATAACAAATTCTTGTTTGGTAGGAGGTGTTGTTTAGAAATTCCTGAGGTTTTGTCGACGTGTGCACCACAATCTCGTTTGGACAGTTGTTGCAACATGTCTCCAAGAATTTCGAAGGTTGGTTGGGTCGGATAGGGATGCTCCCCTATATCCGGGTGCTTAGTTTTGAGACATATGAATATAGTCCCCTATCTTGGTGAGAACAAGGTTATCTAACATACCCATATTTTCCCTTTTTATTTTCTTTATTTCCCCTACACTTTTTAATTATTAGTAGGCGTTAGTCATAGGAATCTAGAGTTGTGGACTAGGTTGATAAGTCCTTATCCTAGTGGACTTTTGGTTCGTTAGCCTGATACTAGTCTTCCCTATTGTTTACCGATACGGTTGATGCTGCACCGATACACTGCATTAGGTCCATTTTAAACGATAAATTTTTAATAATTTAATATAAAAAAAGTGTATTATTATTTTTTTAAATAGAGACCGAATTTAAACAGTAAAATTAAAAAATTTTGATATTAAATCGCTAAGAATTTATCGTGTAAAGTGCAACTGGTACATTAGATCGATTGGACCATTGTTTACCAATCTCCAAAACCTCTTTCCTCGCTCAGTTACACGTCTTTTTAAGAAATATCCCAGCAAAAACTGTGTGTGTACTGTGAGTGCTTCAAGCCTTCTATTACTATTTTTAAAACTAGAAGGAAAATACCTATGAATACCTTTCAAATGGAATATATGTGTTTATGTATGAAAGCTTTGCATTTTGCGTTTTGAAGTCCTGGAAACGATTGTGATACTTCGTAAGATATTAACTGAATTTTTGGTTTATAAACTAAGGTTATGATGATCACACTTACTCCGTTGCTATTCTATTTTGTTCCGTTTAGTTGGCTCCAACTTGACTTGGGTGTACAAGGGGTGCTACGGGATCGTCGACTGGCCCTAAATCCCCATGGCCTACTCTGCCTCAATGCACAACAGAAGTCGTTTGTGATTGAGTGGGCCGTAAAATTAACATGTTATCCGGATATCTTTTTTCTGGTTGGTAAGGTAACGTCTTACCTGAAGCGATAAGGGAGGATGTGGTAGGAGAGATAAGACACTTAGACATCAACAAATTCTATGTGATGACCACGATAATTAACTGCTTCATGATAACTACTATTTTGAAAAAACTTGTAACATTCTAAACAAATATTATTTTCAACTTGTATTAGTTTGAACGAATATGATTTTCAACTTATATATTTTGTGCTCTATTAAGTTTAAAAGTTTTCTTTTTTGGAAATTTCTTGCACAAACCATAAGCATTCATTGTGTACTTTACTTACATATTCTCAAATGTTTTCATTTCCTTCCCCGTCTAGCTCAATTAGCGAAGTTAAGGACCCAAGATTGTAACACCTTGGTTCAACTCCCTACCAATGTATGTGTGGATCTTTATTCATACCTTAATGATAGTTTATAATTCTATTTTAATAGTAGTTTGCTCAATTATTTATGAAAGAATTGTCTGATTTGTAAATGATATAGTTTGTGATATGATGTAATAGTCTGATTTTTATTGCATGAATTATTAATACAATTGAATGATATATACTCTAAAAAAAATGATGAAATTCCATCAACTTTATTTTCATTTATATTTTTCCTCTTCATTAGTAATTTCTAGTTCATTTTCATAAGCTTAGTTCGACGCTAATGTGTTACATGAATGAGAAAGTGAAACCCCTGCATATGCTTATGTACTCTTGCATGTGGTTTGCAACCTAAATTGTGCAGATTGCAAAGTGCGTAAGTGAGAGTTTAAGTTAGAACTTGTTTACCAAATGAGTGGCAATGGTCTTTTTATAGTGGTGACTTTGTACCGTCCTACTTGAGGAATCATCGGGGCTGCTTCTTTGGGTTAGAAGGAATACCATATTTTCCGGAGAGGTGGTTATGGACTGATTCCACTTTTATAGGGTTGTTAAGATCTTAAGATAATCATAGACCTATTTTGTAGGTTTGATAGTTGAAATGATAGAGATTTAAAATCTTATTCATATGGGCTTAGTAGCTACAGTTGTGGACTTGGTCCACCTTACCAATAGGATGGACAATTGGGCCACTACTATGGGTCTCTTGGATTGGGCCTAGCCCATGTGATTCTTGGGCTTGAGTTGAAAATTTAAGCCTATCTTCAAGGCATTATGTTCGTACTTTGCTCTTTGAGTTATCTCATGGTATTTGGATCCAATGGATTGAATTTTTAGGGAGCATCACCTATGTTTTGATAAATTTTCACACTATTTTTTTTAAATGTTATCTCAACTATCTATGTTCATACAATGTAAGTAAATTATCCTTTTCTTAGAAATCTTGATTTTGAATAAACTATTGGTTCCATTGATATTCAACTTAAATTTGATATTTATGCTTATTCTTAATTATATATTTTTTCGATTGCACCGACCTCCACTTTTTATTTCATTTTATTTTATTCGTGCTTAAGTGCATAAAAGTTTATTGAATATTATTTTTCAACGATCTTATGACTTCAAATTGTTTGTTTTTAATTTAAGCAGAAATTCTTAAAAATTTTGAGTTGTATTATTCAATATTAAAAGTCAAATTGGTTAAAAAAATTATATCATATTCAATTTTATAACTTCCTCTTCATGATTATAATGGTATAATATATATTATTCACACGCAAATATATAGATTTATACTATAATCATTCATTCATATCTATAATATTATTTATGTGTTTCAAAGTACTATTTTTATGGTGATTTGTTATATTCTTTTTAGCTATATTTGAAACATGGCTCTATAGTTGCCTTTTGAAATGCATTTTCTATATGGTGTATTTCTCTATTTAATTGGACTAGCATAATTAAAGAATGATGAGTGTAATGAATTTCTATTTGAATGAGAATCATAAATTAAAAAGAAAAATTTTAGTTTTCTTATAATTTTTTAAAAATAATATTTCATGCATAGTACGAGATACAGATTAATTTTATGTATTTTATAAAGTTACTATCATGGAGTGTGGGAATTGATTATGAAAATGATGTCTGAATTCTAGTGCTAATATTTTTGACTAAAGCTTCCTGGCTGACTCAGTCTATTCTTGATAGCTTTTACTGAGGGAACACCTCATAATATCAAGTGGAGACTGGACCCACCAAAATATATTATAGCCTTAGATTCATTAATATTGCGTTTGAATTTAATAAAATTAATTCAAAATTCGATAAGAAAATTCAACATGAATAACAATAAATATTAACGATAAATTCTAAAACAAAAAGTCAACAAAAAATTTAATATCTCATAAAATTAAAAGTAGTATGTATGTTATTAATTATAACTATTAATATTGACACATTCGATGCATTTACATAATAAAAAATTATATAATTTAATGATATATTAAAATTTTAGTAGTATTTATACTATCAAAATAGTTTTAATTTTTTTTAATATATTCATAAAATTAGTGTTAATTAAAAATAAAATAATTTAAAATAAAAAACTAAGAAAATAATTACAAAGAAAGTAAAAGAAAATTATATCAGTAGGAGATGAAAGAGAGAGAGAGAGAGAGAGTAAACAAGGACGTGAAAGAGGAGAGATGAGAGAGAAAATTAAAAAAGGAAAAAAAAAGGATAAATGATAGAATAAAATATTGACAAACCAAAGATAACTATTAATGGTGTTATCTTTTTGTATAATAGTATAGATGACAAAAGTATTTTACTTCAAAGTCTTTATATATACAAGCGTAACAGACAAACTAGATAAGCGCAGGAAAAAAAAAATCAAAAAGAAGATATAATATAATCAAATTTTAATAGCACAAAATTAATTTTTTTTAAATTCTCTATAAATATATATATATCTTTCTAAACCATTTTTATTATTTATACTATCTTTCTATTATTCATAATATATATTTATTAAATTTATGATAAGTACAAAAATAAATTTAAAATAGGATTATTATTTTGATTTTAAAAAATATAAAGTAGAAGAAAATTTAAAAAAAGAGAATGTAAAAAAGGAGGGTGGAGAGAGATGAAAATATAAAAGGGCAAAACAAAAACACATTGTTGGAGAGGGGAAGGGAGAGTAGAGTAGTTAAACATTAGTAAGGGGTACTTCGGAAAATTTACACTCGAACGCACCAAAAAAAAAAATCGAAGGGTTTTACACGTTAATAAGTAGTGTGTGTGTGTGTGTGTCTATATATATATATATATAGTTACTAATTCAATTAATATATATTATTAGAATCTGGATTTAAATCTTTACGAATTGCCGGATTAATCTCATATTCACTCCACTTTATTTTGTATTATAAACATTTATAATTGATTTTGGACCATCAGTTATTTCAACCCATTAAAAATGTTAAAATGTTTGTTGAATTGGATTAAAAACTGCTCCATTGACATCGCAATTTAGAATAATGGATTAATGACAAAATAGAACCTAAGAGGTGTTCATATACCATGCTTATGTAGCCCATTATAATGAAATACAACTCAATTAATATACAGAAATTAAAATTTTCCACATTTTTTTTCTTTTCTTTTTCTTTTTTGAATGAAAGCGGTCTATTACAATTAATAAAATGCATCAATACTAAAAAATGAAGAACAAATTATCAGAATATGTGATTATCAAAAATCAAACATATCAAACTACTACATGATATATGGTTGAAAAAAACTAATGTACAACTAGAACAAATTTGCATTTACGAAAATTCAAATTCACAATCTAAAAATTACGGAGCCTCCATCTTACCAGTAAAACAAGGCCTCATTGACAATTTCCACATTATTCGATTGTTGCAAGAAATAAACAATTCTATTCTTCATTATTTTCCCCTTAAATAACTCCTAAGCTTTGACGTTTCATGTGAAAAAATTCACGCGTCATATGCATATAAGCATTATATGCTCCGGCTATGCATATCTATACATCATAACATTAGAATTTTAAAAATTTTCACACAAAACATTAATTTCATGATAATCACTGGTAAAGGTTAAAAATTAGGGGGAGAAAATCATTGAATTTTTCCTTTGAATAATTAAAATAAAAAAATTATATATATAAACTTTTCACGTTGTTGGACTTTACCATATAAAGTTTTTTTTTTTTTTTTTTTGCCGTTTGCTATCTGAACTTTACAATTTTTTGAGACGTTTGCTATCTAAGCTCATTTCCGGTGGAATATTCCACCGAAATTCTGTCACAGGCATGTCATGTGATATGACTAAGGACAATTATGTCATTTCAAATAGGTATATTTTTAAAACTCATTTTGGGGTGAATGGAAGTCGGACCCGGGTTGTTGGGTATATATCATGCCTCCAAAACCACTTTGGCAAAATTTGCTTTGGTTTTTAAGTTGTATTTCCATATCTATATCTAGTGTTGATATGTTACCTTTATATCTATATATATATATATTAAATATATCGAATATATGGAGAAATTAATAAAATAAATTATTTTCTCAAGTTAAAGGGGAAAAAATTAATTTATTTCATTACATTGAATTTATTTATATAATTTTGATAATTTACCTTCAATGCATATATATGCTTATGAATTAAAAAATGATTTGTTTTAAAAAATATTGAAGGTAATATATCAAAAGTAGATAAAAAATTTGATTTTAAGGGCATAACAAGATTTAATTTTTTAAAAAATAATTTTCATGTGTTCTTTTCTTTTCTTTTCTTTTCTTTTTTTTTTATAAAACTTCTTCTTAAAAGTAATTAAATTTCTTTAACCAAATTTTATTTCAAAATTAATGGAATCAGCAGAATCAAATTTTTCTAAAAATATAGTTAAATTAGCAAGATCAATTTTAAAAAAATAAAAAGAAGTTTAAAGAAATTTAATTAATTTTAAAAAGAAGTTTCATTAAACAAAAGAAAAGAAAAGGGCGCATGGAAATAATTTTTTTTAAAAAATAAATCTTGTGATGCCCTTAAAATCATTTTTTTTATCTACTTTTAATATTTTGCCTTCAATACTTTTTAAAATAAATAATTTTTTAATTCATAAGCATATATATGCATTGAAGGTAAAGTATCAAAATTATATAAATAAATTCAATTTGATGAACTAAATTAATTTTTCCCCTTTAACTTGAAAAAATAATTTATTTTATTAATTTATCCATATATTCGATATATTTAAAATATATATGTGTATAAAGGCAACATATCAAAACTAGATACAGACATGGAATTACAACTAAAAACACCAAAGCAAAATTTGCCCAACAACCCAAGTTTGACTCCCATTTACCGTATAAATTCTTTGGGGTGAGTTATAAAATGTAACTATTTGAAATGATATAATTACCCTTAGTCATGTCACATGACATACATGTGATAGAATCTCAGTGGAATATTTCGTTGGAAATGAGCTTAGATGGCAAATGTCAAAAAGTTGTAAAGTTCAGATAGTAAACGGCAAAAAAAAAAAAAGTTTATATGGTAAAGTCCAACAACACAAAAAGTTTGGAGGGTAAAAAATATTTATCCCGATATATAATTACAAATTCACAAATTAATTTATAGAACTAGTGTACGTTCATAGGAAATAAATTAATTAACAAGCTGTTGGCTTTAACAAGAACATTTTTTTATGAAAATACAAGTGACACGGTCGAAAGAATAAATACATAAAGTATGATTAATTGCATCAGAGTATATGGGGATAAGGTTGGAATTTGTCCTTTTTTAAACTACTAAGAAGATAAATATAATTCTATATTTATATATATATATATATATATGTATGTATTTGAGTGTGGAGAGAGAGACACACGCATCACAAAATACAAATATTCTATATACCTATAAGATTAGCTCATTAAATATTGCAACAAATGGCCATAGAATTATATTCCAAATGTATTTTTACGTTGTACTCTCATATTAAAATGTTGTTGTGATTGAATATGTTATAAAATCATAGTAATAGCTAATGTAAATGCACAACAGATAATCACAAGAAGTGCACATTTATTAAATGCCTCCTTTAGTAGCACAAGTTATATTTATTGTCTCTTAAACTATATAATCCTAATACTGTCATTTACCTAACTTCATTAATGTAAAGTCACACTTAATTATTCAGCAGGGCTATAATTATCCCTAATTGTTTTAGGCCAACTTAGTTGGTGTAAAGCCGCAAATTTTAGGCAACATTAATGAACAAATCGATCATTTAGCTTCACCTAATAATACTTACATACCTAAAATTCAAGAAAAACAATGCAATAAATACTTTATACTTCCACAAAAATTTCGCCCCATTTTACATACTCTATTTTCTCTTGAATGGATGCGTCCACCATGAGATTATTCTTTGCACTTCTTACATGCGTCACTATCGGGATGATTATAGGTAATTTCTTGCCTTCTCTGAAGACTGTGCAACAAATTGTTTATTATTTCGGATAAATTTTGTATTTTCTTACGAGCGTATGAAATGTGATGTAGACATATTAGAATTCAGTTGTTAAGTTTTTAGGATAATATTGGGTTCTTTCCTAAAGTTTGATGTAACCAAGGTGCACCATCTCAAACTTGGAAAATTATATTTAGTACTTCTTGTCAACAAATGTCAAACAGATACATCGATAACTCACTTTTGTTAATTAAGGGGATGGATTGCCCAACAATTGTAGTAAAAGTGGAGGGCAGCCTGATGCATGTTAAATGATTTATATCTTAATTATTTTAGGGTTAATTACATTTTTGGTCCCTGACCTTTGATCCTTCGCCAATTTTGGTCCTTCACATTTAGACGTTTACAATTTTGATTCCTAACGTTACAATCCGTTACCCAATGTCATCATTCTGTTAGTTTTTCCGTTAAAAACCCTAATTTTATTTACAATTTGCCCTCTTAAAAATAGGAAAAATACCAAAATTCCCCCAAAGTAAAAAAGAGAGTTAAAAACCCCCCTTTGAAATGTTTAGGCACAACAAAATAAATTTTGTAAGGAATAGGATTCAAACCTAGGTTGATAAGAAGAGAAGAACTTAAGTTTGCTTCTTCAACCGTTCAACCACACTAAATTTATGTTGCAAGGTGTTTTATACATAATTATATAGTAAGATGGGGCTTTACATATAGTATAGATTAAAAATTATAATTTTTAGCGGTGAATACAATGAATAGTGAAGAATACTTATGTATAATCTTAACAATCATATATAAGGAATTGAACTTTATTCTTTCAGATGGATGAATTATGTACTTTTTATGTTGTTCTCCTTGCATTCATCGCTATTGAAATGATCATTGGTAATTCCTTCTTTTCTCTTGATAATGTATAAATTGAACTCACATATAATTAGTTACTAAAGGAAGACAATCTATACATTTTCTTCTTTGAGTAACTTCGACGTAATGTAAACAAATGATCAATTGGTTGTTACTAGAATCATTATGAATACGTCAATTTTTAGGGTAATAAGATGAATTATGAATAGTATGGAACACTTTTTACTTTATTTTAACGAACATATATACTTTTCTTCTTTTGGTCAGGAAACGAACACATATACAATATAACAATGCTATGAAATATAACATATCAGTGCTTGAATTAACATGATTTATTAGTAGGTGCTAGTTGTAATATGGGTATAACCTCAGGGGATTTTTGGTAATTTTTGAAACTGAGGGGGTTTTCTCGTAAATTAGCCTAATCTCAAGGTGATCAATGTAAATCACCCAAAAAAGGGAAAGGGGTATTTTCAAAAATTGCAATAAGTCAACATAAAGCTAGGTGTTAATTGTAATATGGGTATAACCTTAGGGTGTATTTGGTAATTTTTGAAAAAATAGGAAGTTTCTCATAAATTAGCCTAACCTCAAGGGTGGTCAGTGTAATTCGCCCTATATACAATGAGCTCACTAGTTAGTTATTTGAGGAAGACAATTTGTAAATTTTGTTATTAGTGACCTTTTAATGTTATTAGTGTCATTACAAATACATCAATTTAGTGATGAAGAAAGAAAAATAATAATAATGAATACTTGTTACTGAAAATTTTAACGAGCATACGTACAATATAAAGGAGTCGCTCTTTCGTTCTTCCACATTGATGAATCGTGAACCTTTTTATGTTGTTCTCCTTACATTCTTCTCTATTGAGGCGATCATCAATAACTCCTTCTCATTCCTTGATAATGTGTACAAAGAACTCAACAATTAATTATTCGAGCAAGACAATCGATACATTTTCATCTTTGAGTATATCTGATACAATGTAAAAAGCAACCGTTTTAATTGTTATTAGTGTCATTATGAGTACACAATTCGATGACAATTTCACACACACACACACACACACACACACACACACCCATATATATATATATATAACGTTTTCCTTTTGACTCCATTTTCATGTTCTCAAGACACTGAATTAGCACATTGAGTTTTAATTTTGTTTGAGTTCTTGATTTTGGTTGAATGAAAGTTGAACGATTTTACGATAAAGTTTCAAAATACGAAAAGATATAATTGGTAGATCTTACTTTATCAAAGTTGGAAGTTCAAAAATAAGAAGCAAAAAAAAAAAAAAGACCTCATCAATTACTTAATACTGGCAAGCAGGTTCTAATTTCAATTTGGACAATTAGATTAATAGTCCTATAGATGTTGTACCGAATTACACAATGCATTGTATAGCTGATATATTTTTACACCGTGATCGGTTTACAAAAGTAATTTTCGGATTGAGTTTTTATTTTAATTGAATAGCTTTTGCATTATTAACTTTTGGTTTTGTTTTAATTTACTTGTATCCCACAATTAAGGTTTTAAAATTGACAAACACACATATTTTTACAATTAATTAAGACAGGATATTGAAAATCCTAAGTGACAATTTTAAATCAAACGAACTTGAACAAAGTTTTTATATATTTTTGGGCATGGTCAATATTTTATAGAAGTTTCTCCACAATCGATTTTTTCATTTATAAGGTGCAAACTGCAAAAACATGCTGCAGCCATTTGATTATGTGCATTTTCAGGTGCTTTGATTCAATTGACATTTATTGAGCGACTGGAAGACTCACTTGGTAAATTTCTTCTTCTTCTTCTTCTTGATTATTATTATTATTATTATTATTATTATTATTATATGATCAGCTCTTCATTATTTTATTATGCAAGATTTTAATGAGAGATTATGTATTTATTACAATTTCTCCCACACAAAAACGAAAAATATGATCGAGACTATTTTCTATGTAAGTAAATCTTCAAAAGTTACACGTGTCGCACTTTTAAAGTGTGGAGCAGGGGATGAGACACTATTATGAGATAGGAATCCAGTCCGCATTTAACAATATTTATTGTGTATAATATCTATTATTTAAAAATACTAATTTATAATCATATATTTTAGTTGTATTACAAACATATGTTTCGTTGACAGGAAATATTTAGAATTGTTAGCTTTTTCTATATTTAATGAGCGAGAATATATTTGGTTGAAGATTTTCATCTTTATTCAAACATTTGTCTAGTTAATTAGCATGCTGTATAATTTGTTTTATGATGGCCACGTAAAATAATTTTCTATCTAATTATAAACATCCCAATTCTTTTTAACGATTTTTCAATAATTTCAACATTTTGAGACCAAATTTTTCTGACAAAGTTTATTCTTAAATTGATTTTTTTGCCTGAAACCATAGTTAAAGCATAGTTGCAAATGCTGTCCTCTACTATGTCCTTTACTATGTCCTTTTTAAGTTTTAATCCTTTACTATGTCCTTTAGTAAGTTACGCTGTCTAACTCCTTCAAATTGGCATATTTCGTCCTTCTAGCTTTCCAAATTTTGGTTAAAACTGGATCAAATGTGCTAGAAAGTTGAAAGTTACGGAACAAAACATTGTTAATGAATAAAGTAAACGATCAAAACCTAAGAGGGGCAAAGTTACAGGACGAATTTTGTGATTTTACCCCTTCGTTGTAATTACAGTACCCTATAATCAAATAAGAGAAAATGAAGATAATCCAACATACAAGACCAAAAATACAATTTTCTTGAACCTCGAGACTCCTTTGTTTCATGTGCTTCAAACTTTCTGAGATCATCATTCGATTTGTTATTGTATCATAATTCAAATTAAACTCCACACAAAATTTTAACGCGCTTATAAGAATTAAGTTACTAACATTTCATCAGCACATGTTTGTCCATTTCTTGGTATATATTGGTTCGAGAACTTTGATAATGTCGAACACAAATATTTATGTTGGTCCATCTAGGAATATATATATATGTCATGCATCAGCTTGGGCTTTATTGTATTTTTAGAACAGTTAAGATGTCACTTTTCATATTGAGGATACATTTTATTGAGGGTCGCAAATGTGGGACATGAACTTTATCTTCTTTTACAATGTTAGGAATCCGGCCAATTTTTTGGTTATTTTTGCTGGAAAATGACACATGGCGCACAAATCATCACCAAAAAATGACATGGTGCACACGTGGCTAAAGACTTGGTGCACACATATGCATTTTTGGTGATGATGTGTGCGCCACGTGTCATTTTTTGGCAAAAATAACCAAAAACTTGGTCGGATTCCTAACATTGGAAAAAACAAATAAATAAATAAAGTTCCTGTTTTTCTGTGGATTTTCATTTTTGTGCTTATATTCGTAATTGCAAAATAGTACTTTCTGTTGTGTATATGTTTTAATTTGTTGACTTATGAATTTTACTTACAAAATCTCATTTTTGGGAATTTATTTGGCATTTAGGTGCAAATTCCTATTTAGCAAAACTTCAAAGTCTGAATGTAAGCAGCCCTCAGCTTATCAGAGGTTCGTGCTTCTCTTGTTAAACAAGACTTTCACATAGATATCAATACATGCAAAATAATATATTCAAAAAAAAATGATGATGTACGATATTAAGTGGTATTATAAAAATTGTCACCAATTATATATATATATATATACATATATTTAGTGACATAAAGTTTTAGTTTATCAACAAAACAATTTTCACATGGTCAATTGTGACAGAATTGTGCTTAATTGTTACTATTGACAATTAGTGTTACCCTACTATTGATGGGGCAGATCTAGTGTGGGCAATTGGACGAGAAGGGTTGGGTTTGGATTCAGGTCATAGTTGGTTAGGTTGTAGATAGGTTGGAAATAGGTTGGAGGTGGGTTGGAGGTGGGCTGTAAATGAGTTTGATATGGTTCTTAAGCTGTTCAATGCATGATTACTGTATATATAATTAATAAAAAAAATATAAATTATTAGTTCCTATACTCTTTAAATAGTTTTAAAATACAAAAATAAATTGAAATTAAATAAAAAATATATATATTTTTTGTTTTTGAGATAACCCATTTACAAATTGTGATCAATTCGTAATCAATCCATCTACCATCCATTATCAACATCAACTAAATGAGACACAATCCACTTTAGAATATGCTAGACCTAACTTAATCCAAAATCATGTGAGTTGGGTTGGACCCACAATTCTTAACCCATTTTGCCACTACTAGGCAAATCTTATCACAAAAATATAGTGGCAATTTTTTCTTTTTGCCACTAAATTGTCATTCCTGTCACTAATTTATGTACTGGCAATTTACCATGTTAATATTAGTCACTATTAAAGTGATCCCCCGTTCCACACGGGCTCACTATTGAACAATTGACCACCTTATAACCTTTGGCCAAAAAATTCGTGTGCATCATTTGGATATCGTTTTTAAACAAGTTGGTCATAATTCAATTTTAGGATGCATTCAGTGGGTTCGAGGCAACTTTTGTGTCCAGCAGACTGATAAGCTCCGACTGTAACGAAAATTTATTATTGTGATGAAACAGAACTTATTGTCATCGAACCAATAACAATAGTGACAAATAAAAGTTCTAATTACTTAATGCATGTCATTAGTCACGGTTCTTATATTACCATTATAACCTAACTCTTTGCCGCTCATATAACATTATATTATAATGCACAGACACCCTCAAAAAAAAAAAAAAAAAACCCTAGTGCATTAATTATATGTATCTTACACATGAATAACTAGTGTGGTTGTTTCTGTTATGTATATTTTCAGGCATTTCCAATTGGGACGACGAAGATGCAATGACCTTACGCCTTGGATATGTACGTTTGTTCCTTTGTTGTTCCAATCTTTCAAAATTAGAAATGGCGACAAAAGTTTGGACATTGGTTGCCTAGAAAATTTATTTTTGTAATTCAATATGGTAAGCATACTTATTACATTCACTATAAAAAGTCAAATAATTTTAGACAAGGAAATAAATGAAAATATTAAAATTGCCACAACATAACATATATTGATGAAAATAATTATTTCTCCATTAATGATATTTATCGAAAGGCAATTGCATTTATTTTGTCACTAAATATAATAAAATTTTAGCATTTTAACTTGTCATCATATAGTTGTCACTATTGGGACAAAATAATTTTCATTATGACTTGCAGCAAGATTTCTTCTACAACTAAATTGTCACTATAGAGGTCTCGTTAATATTAATGATAATAACTCTATCGACTTTGTGAAAATCATTTTGTGGGAAAACTAATTCTTTTGTCGCTAATGGTATATAATTAGTGATAATTGTTATACTATTGCTTAATGTACTATCAACACCATTCTTAGTTATGTGGTCCATGGACATTGTCCTTACTTTGAACAAGCAACAAAATAGGAAGAATGGGTTTAAAAGAGTAATATCGCAATAAATTTCAAAATCTATTTTTAATATGTTTTTGTAAACAATGTGCACCATTCATTGCTTATAAATGTCTCAATATTCCAAATTAAGGACACATTCCTTGTGTGGCTATAATTCAGGATCAAAAATTGATGGAATTTGAATGGCCAAGATCTTTATATTTCATTAGGCATACTCATATTTTTGGGATTTACATGTTATGGATCGTGCTCAAATACAATTGATGGTGCACCAATGATAAATGTTAGGTACCAAAGCGCATATTTACAAAGTTTGGGTACCAAAGTGCAAAACACCCCAAAAGTTGGGGTGCTTAACGTAATTTACCCGAAATGTTTACTAAAGATCCCATTTTCTTTATATGATCACAAATCTTGATACGGTTAAAATTTAATTAGTTCTAGAGTTGTTTTCTTTTCTTTTTTTTTTTCATATTTATTTCCTCATAACTTCTTCAGTGCATTTTGTGTGATGTAGGTCAAACCTGAAATACTTAGTTGGTCGCCGCGTATTGTGTTATTTCATAATTTCTTGAGTGCTGAGGTAATTTTTGCAACCTAGCTAATCCCGTCGCTCTTAATTTCCTTGTATAATATTTGATTTCTTGGTAGATAAAAGTATAAAATTTGATCTCTTTCATATGCATTAATAAACACATGCACATCTCTTATATATAGGCATTATGGTACACATTCTTGAGTATTCAAATTTGAATGCAAAGACTTCAAATGATTGCAGTTAATTTGATTCAATTTGCAATGCATCGTAATGATTGAATAACTCAAAATGGTTACTCTAGGATTTTGTATTCATAGCAATTGAGAATTATTTAAATAAATATGAAAAACGATCAATAATTATGAAAAACGACCATAATTATGAAGTTGAAATCTTTAATTAGAAAATTCTTAAAATCGAAAACTAGGTAAAACAATTGAGACATAAACAATCAAGGTGTCTTAGCTACTCTATGTGCAATATGATTATATGGTTTCGAAGGGAATCTGATATGGTCCAATATTGCTTCTAGCAAAATAAATCGTAGACACTACAAGAAAATGAATAAATTAGTGACAATATAATAAGTGATAATAAAAAAAATTGTCATCAATTATATGCATTTAGTGGCAATAAAATTATGTTATCACAAAACATAGTTTGCATAATATCAATAGTGACAACATAGTATAACAAGGTGACAACATTGTGTAAAATTGATATTTAGTGACACATCTATAGTGACAACTTAGTGATAATGAAATTTTGTCACAAAATCTTAATGACAATTACTTTTTTGTCATCAAGTTGTCACCATAGGTATACCATTAATTGTTAATGGTTGTCACTAAAACATAATTCTTATCACCATTTAGTGAATATTGTAGCAAGATAAAAGTTGTGGTTACTAAAGAAACTCAATTAGTGATAAAATAAAAAATGTTGTCACTTAATACAAATATTGATGACAACTTTTGTATTGTTACTTTTATATATGGTCGCTAATATTACTTTTTCTTGTAGTGAGAGTGCTTAACAATCTTTTAATATTGGAGCAAATCATTTCTATTTTGTATGTTTATTTTTATAGGAATGTGATTATCTTATATCGCTTGCTAGACCTCAGCTACGAACTTCTTTAGTTGCGGACAAAAGAACTGGAAAGGTTAGTAGGGTTCGTACTATGTTATAGTTTGATTTGGAAGTTCATCGACAAATTACAATGCAATATGTAGTAGTTTTGCTCTTTATATTTTTTTGAGGATAAATATATTAATGACACAAAATAAGTGAAAGTATTTAAATTGTGACTAATTGTTATATGAAGTGACAATAATATTGATTTCATCATTACAAATGGCTTTCACAATTTTAATAGTGAACAAAGTTGTGTACAATCTATCACTTAATTTGACAAGTAATGACAACAATCTCATATAAAAATTTGTTGATACAAACAACTAATGACACATGCATAAGGACAATAAGAAGGTGTTTGGGCTTGCTTTTGCTTCTGGAGAAGTTAAAGTTGTTGAAAAAGGTAAAGAAAAGTTGAACAATAAAAGTTGATAGTGTTTGAAAATAAAAGTGAGAATAAGTCAAAAGTTGATAGTAAAAGTGTGGAGTGTTTGAAAATAAAAGTGAAAAGCAGTCAAAAGTTAGTAGGTAACAGTTCAAAAACTTTAATTTATTAACAAAATTACCAAGAAGCACTTTTAGGTTGATAGAAGCAACCTCCTCTCAGCTTCTGCTTTTTTCATCTTAATTTAAGTAGAAGCTGAAAAATTAAACACTTAAAGTAGCTTTTTAGAAGTTAAAAGCAGTCAAATGCTTTTTTTAAAAAATTTTGCAAACACACCCTAAATATAATTGTCACCATCATCACTTAATTGTGTTTATGGAAAAGGCAAATCATGTCTACACCCCTTGACACATGGTATAATTACAAATTAGTTCCTCTTATTTAAAATAACTCATTGTAAACATTAATAAAGATCTCCAAAAAATAACTTTTTTGTAACCATGGTACTCAACTTAGCCACCAAGAGATACGCCTCATCGAGCCTGATAAAATTCCTCAGCCAATGTTGTTAGTTCGCAAACCTTTATGAAATAATTTTACTTTATACTATCATAACAACCATCGGGCATTACCATTTCTCGTCCGATACCACTACTACGTGTTTATCGACATTGGCTTAATATATAACTTCAACAATTTTGAACTTGTCAAGACTATGTAAATTCACTTTCAAAATTCTGTCTAAAACAACAAACGTACAACTTGATATTATGTTATGCCTTAATGAATGATGAATTTTGTTAAGTTCACATATACCTCAGGGGGTATTTGTAATTTTTAAAATAAGATAAACTAATTTCTAATTATACTATACCTAAAGGGTGTGAACGTAATGTGCCCTTATGGAAAACTTTAATATAATCTTTGAATATTTTTTCATTAATAATATTTTTTTAAATGTGTTTACCATTCTCTTATATTTGGAGCAATCAAAGAGGTCTCATTTGTTAAAATATGACTTTTTATAGACTATTCTAATAGTTAGATTAGATGTTAAAGATTTATGTTATCTTGGAACGCCCATATACACTTTGAACAATTAGAGTAGGGATTTTCTCAAACACATTCAATCCGGCTTACTGACTCACCAAATTCATCATGTTCTTATCATCTTGCCAAGGTTTTATATTAATTTTAGTAAGATCACTATACATAGGTACGTGTCAAAGCAATCATTTCTGTCTCACTGGTCCATAGTTAATCCCTCTTTTTCTTTTTCAACAGTCTACAATGGTTTAATAGGGAAAAAAACAAAAACACAAAAAACAAAAAAAAAAAAAAAAAAAGAAAAAAGAAAAGTAGAACAAGGAAGAGGAGAAAACACTGTACAGGTATATTACGTCAAGCACCCCAATTTTAGGAGTATTTTGCACTTTGATACTTGATCTTTGTGAATGTGCGGTTATGACACATATCCTTATTATTTTTGCATTGATGATTTTTTTTTATTATTTTGGAAGAATATTCTTGAAGATTCTTTGGTATATTACTGAATACTACAATAATATTGCGCCGAAATAGTGAAAAATACTACCATACACAAATGATAAAGATTAGGTAGCACGATCACATCTTCACAAAAGTTGAGTATCGAAATATTCCAGAGATTAGGGTGTTTAATGAAATATTGTCCACTCTATATTCATGAGCCAGAAAAACATTCTGTCTCTTGATTGTGTTGCCTTATTGTAATATTATATTCTCCTAATTTTAATAGTATCATATACTTTTAAGGTAGTTGAAAAGAAGTGTAGCAATTGAAGTTGATTTTAGACATTTGTATATGTATATGTATATATATATATATATTGTTTCAGGCGATGAAGAATCGAGTTAGAACCAGCTTTGGGATGTCACTGGTAGCAAAATATAGGGAGTATCCTATGATACAGGTTGGTATAACTTAACAAAATATTAACAAATGCAAGTTTACAACTTAGCACAAGAATACAATAGCTTGAGTTTTGTTTCTTACCTCAAATTTTTGACAATTCAAAAGCATTGATGAGTCTGTGTAACTGTTCAGTATTGTGATAGAGAAAAATCCATTTTTTTTTCCATTTTTTTTTTCACATAGGAAGCAATTCTGTTCACATATACTCCTA
This sequence comes from Petrea volubilis, assembly GCA_026212405.1. NCBI lineage: Eukaryota > Viridiplantae > Streptophyta > Magnoliopsida > Lamiales > Verbenaceae > Petrea > Petrea volubilis. The sequence goes on along the minus strand of CM047873.1, from coordinate 24,885,022 downwards.
TAAGAAAATTAAATTCTAAATCAATATTGTAGGAATGAATTTTTGGAGGCATTGCGTCCCATTAAGCCCAAATTAAGGATTTCAAGCCAATACAAAATGTAAACGAAAGATATAATATATGCGAAATTAATATATAAAAATTTTATTTATAGTATTAAAAAATATAGCAAAGTAAAGAAATAGATAAAAATACATATTTAAAGATATAAAATGAAAAGTGAAAAATGAAAAATACCATATAATCAAAATAAAATATAAAAAATTATAAAATAAACCAAAAAGATAATATTTATGTTTTGAACCAATAAAATAAAAAAATTATTGTAGATATCTTTATTTTAATAATATATTTTTCCTCCCAAAAACATCCCAACTACCAACCACAATTCTATGGAAAATATTTTGAGAAAAAAATGGCTGAAGAAATTTATTGAGGGGTTTTGATGGGCTTGAGGAGATAAAAAAAATTGGTATGTAGCTTGACATCTTGTCGGTGGAGGTTCAACGGCTCTAAGGGATACTAGTCATTTTTGAAACAAGAGGAGGTTACTTGTAATTTCGTCTAAACTTAGGAATGGTAATGTTAATTAACTCTCCCTTAAAAATATCCATGGGCAAAAAAAATATTACAATTTTTCTGTTTGATTTAACAATAAGGAGACAAAACTCAAGTGAGTATTTATAATTTCTAAAATAAGAGAGAATTATTTGTAATTTTGTCTACGAGAACTGAGGGTAATTCACCCTAATATAGATGTATAAATATTTTATATAATAAAATCCTACATGACGGCATAATAAGCATGAAATCATAAAAAAATCCAACTTGGAGGGAGAGTCCCACCTAGGCCAATCAAACTACAGTGTCACCAACAAATTAAATCATGCCAACAACAACTTAGGCCAAGTCACCACCAAAAATGCCAAATCTTTTTCTTGCCTGACCTGTAAGTAATGTGTCTGAGAATTCATTCCTATGATACTAATTTTTGGATTTAATTTTCCCGTGATACTAAAATAATTTTTCCTCATTGAAATAATTCATTAAAACATACTTCTACAATCTTGTTTAGACTGTGCTTGTTGAAATACCAATGGAATGTTTAAACATGCAACATTAGGCAATTGAGAAAAGAATTTCTATCTACACTCATATACCGGTAGAAAATGTAGAGTTTATTGAAGTGATAAGGTAAGTTAAAACTTCTTTTACCCTTTGATTTTATCAATCAAAATATATACTACATTTATGATATAGGTTACGACATAAGGGCTGACAACTGCCAAAGCACAGGTATGAAAACAGTCAATATTACAAGCCACACAATGACTATTTCCCAGAGAAGGTAAGTTTGTATTTGCATTATGCTGATATGCCAATTACATCTTTTAGCTAGAGGCGGAGCCAAAGGGGCTAGCAAGTGCGGTCGCCCTCCCTTAAGTCTAAATCGAACTAAACTCTATATGTATATTTTTAAAATTTTAAATTAAACAACCCCACCCCCCCAACCAGAAAAAACCAAAAAGACAATATAAATACCTTTAATATTTTATAAAAATCGGTCTCGCCCCCAAAAACAAAAAATTCTGGTTTCGCTCCTGCTTTTAGCTAAAGATTTTGGTTATCAACAAGAATCATCTTTAAATGGTATGGTATGTTTCTCACAGTTTAACTTGAAGCGTGGTGGGCAAAGAGTAGCAACAATGCTCATGTACCTAAGTGGCAATGTTGATGGTGGAGAGACATACTTCCCAAAGGTAATTACATGTCAAAGTCTATTATTTTTCTTGTATGCAATTAACTTTTAAGATGATTCAATTGGTATAAATCAACTGCAAGAGAAAACATTACTGAAAAATATCCAATTAAAATTAAACATAGTTACAAATAATATGTATTTACCGCAATTTCTTCACTCTAGTAATTACTTTTGTAAAGTTAATAGTAACAATAATTACATCTAAGTTGCTACTATTAGCTATTGGTGATGTACAATGGCAACTCACTAACAACAAAACTATTGTCAAAAGTTTGTGCCATTTTCGTGTCGCTAAGCTCTCACCTATATAATGAATTTATCACCTAAGGTTATAACCCGCATTAGGTTTGGTCAAATATTTTATACTTGTCATGTAATTGGTGTACAGTTCAGGAAAGTGACCAATCATATATCAAGTGTATTAACACATGCTACATGATTGATTGAGTACAGACAAGTTGAGTCTGGGCAATAATTTTCCATTATATCGTTAACTTATGTGCATTATTCTTTTTTTTCTTTTTGATAATTGCTTATGCACATTATTCTGTCATCAGGTTTTAACATAATAGATTATTTTCCATTCTTGCCACTATTAAATTTGTAAAACTTATTATTGTGAGCAAGTTAGAAAATTCTCTCACTACAAGAAAATGAGTAAATTTGTGACAATATAATAAATGAAAATCAAAAAGATGTCAATAATTATATACATTTGGTGACAACAAATTGATGTTGTCACAAAACATAATATGCTCAATGTCAATGGTGACAACTTATTGTAAAAATATGGCAACATAGTGCAAAAGTGATAATTAGTGACAAACCTATTGCGACAATTTTTATTGCCACTATAGGTGTGTCACTAATTATTAACGGTGACAACTAAAACATTACTTCTTATCACCATTGAGTGATATTGTGTCAATATAAAACTAGTTGTCATCGAAAAAACTTAATTAGTGATAAAATAGAATGTATTGTCGCTTTATACAATTATTGGCGACAACTTTTATATTGCCACTTTTAAATATTGTCAATAATATTACTTTTTCTTGAAGTGTCTCTCTGTCACGCACGTGGATGCAGTAACATTTATTTTTCTTTTAATGATATTTTCTAGACTAAGTTTTAATTTCAAAAAACTTTCCAACAATATGGTTGTTTTAGTTGCCACTGTGTACCTTAGAGTACCAGGCTAGGATATTGTGACAGAGAGTTTTTTCTTCCTTATGTCTGGCAGTCTCTCTGTAGTTTCAACCATTTGTTGTTTCATATTTTTACTTATATAATTCATATAGCAACACATTTTTTTTTTTAAGTATATAGTTGATTTTTAAAATTCCTACTCTATGGCCTCCTCCACCTCTACAAAAAAAAAAAAAAGACCTAATTTTACACATATAATACAACACTTTTAAGAACTGTCTTAATTGTGCACCTATAGTGGCACTTCATAAAAATGTCTTACTAAACTATACCAAATTAGAACTAAAATGTATTTTTTGTGTGACACTACAAAGTGTCAAAACAATCTATCCTGATGCTCAAATACATGACATTTTAGTTAGTATCACCAAATAAAAATTGTTTTTAGTGATCCTAGCTAAAATGTTGATGCGGTCCGGATTTGGTTGGTCCACGTGTCCGAATACTGCGCACTCCGAAATAGTATTTGCTGGTGGCCCACCTGCTAAAGAGGGAGAAGCGCACGTGAGACTAGCCGGTTTTGCCCCGGCGTAGGCTCTCCGACGCTCAAGTTAGTGGTAGGTTCAAGAAGAAGAAGATGAACAGTAATAGTATTGGCTTGGTTTGCAAGGCGATGAGTGTTTTACCCTTGAGTGGAGAGCCGTATGGAGCTTTTATATGAGAGTGAGGAGCCTGATGTGACATGGTTGGTGGGATCCGGTCACTTTAAGCCCTGTAGCTGTTATGATAAGTGCCTTTTGTCCCCCTTTTTCCAGTCTTTTGACGGCTACTCTCACTCATCATTAATGAGGGGTCATCCTCCGGCATTAAATGGATATCTTGGGCATTTATGACCAAGGATTGTATTTATGAATTGGCATTTAATGCGCCCACGTCTGATGAGATGGACCCATGTGCCAACGTGATGCAGTAGGTGGCAGTGGGCTGCGCTTGCCAGTAACCTCCTAGCTGTACTTGTCCCGTCAAAGTACCCATCTTTGCAACGGCTAAGTATGGGATTTGGCCCTTGATGGGAGCACCGTCGAGGACAGTTCCTCCACTCGAGGGCACCCTTGCTAGCCCGTTGTCGTTTTGTGGATCTTCTTAAGGGAATGAGGACGGTTGGTGAGCCCTTTCGAGGGCCTTTGTGACTTCGAGGGCAACAATTCTACACTTGGCGGATTTGTGATTTTTGGGAGATTACGATGACGTGGCATGGTGAAATGGTACTTGACTCATCATTAGCCCCCCTACTCTTGAGTGTGACTGAGGATGACAGCCTTCAAGAGTGCATTTATTAGCAGGATGTCAGACGTCCCTTCGTTTTTTGAATTTGAAGCGCCATTAGGGTATGAAGAGCCGCACCTTTTCTGCCTGTCAGTCCACGCGTCTATTTGGGGGGACGTGTCATGTCCCCAGCCATTAATTTTGGGCGGCTGAAGGGTTTTCACGCGAAAGGGCGTGTTCTGTCGCCATTATTGCAGGCCTTTATGGGTCATCGTGCCTGAGGTGCCATAATGGTGGGTGATTTCCCGTATAACCTATAAATAGTTGTGGGTTTCACCACAATCCGATTTTTCCTTCCACCTGCTATATTTATTCAAACGACTGGCTTAAGGATTTCCACCATTCACAACATTCCCAAGTTCTCGTCGCCATTTCAGGTGAATCTTCTTTTCCTTCTCAAATTTCCCCTTCTTTTTTGTAAAAAACCCTAGCCGCCATGGGGCCAAAGAGAAAGATACTGGATGACTCTGACCCCACACCTGAGGACTTGGCGGCGGAGAGGGAGGTTCGCCTCCCCTCCCAGTCGGTTTCAGGCACTGGGGCGGGTCGCGCCAGTGAGGATACAAGAGCTACGCTCGCCGGGGCGCCGTCAGAGGGCGGCACAAGAGGCGAGGCGCCGGGCAATGCGCCAGAGGTTGTTCGCCCCCGCCCTAGGAGGAAGACGTCGGGGCCCGCTAGGGGGGACGCAGGACCGATCGGGTCCCCGGCAAAAAGCCCAAAGGCACGAGGCGCTGGAATGGGCAAATTTCAGACAGCCTCCCTGCCCCGGGATATGTCCAGCATCATCACGGTGGCGGAGATCGAGAAAATCAAGGAGGAATATGGGGTCCAGTTCCCTATTCACATGCCGGGCCCCACGGAGAACATGGTGGAGCCAAGGGAAGGGTGTGTGGCCCTCAATCTTCATCACTTCGAGGCGGGATTGCGCCTTCCTTTTCCTCCCGAAGTCCGGCGATTATTGGAGTTCACTGGGGTTTGCCCCTGTCAATTGGTGCCGAACTCCATCATGATCATCATTGCCTTCGTGGTGATCATGAAGTGTTTGAAGGAAGAGGCAAGCCCCGCCAATTTTTTGGAGTTTTTTAGATCGAACGAATCGGTTCGGTCGGGCCCTGGCGAATCGGCGGATGATGGGCCCGGATTCTTGTACTTATCAGCCCGTTCTGGCTCCTCGAAGGTGTTGGACGGCTTCAAATCCTCCAATAGATTGGGATGGAAGAGGAAGTTTGTCTTTGTGGAGGATCGAGGGCAGTTGGGGATGCCTTCGAACTGGCGTCAACCTCCAGTACTCAATCGAAACCAGTTCCACGAGGAGCCAAGCTTTGACGAGGGGAAAGTGGGGGACTTGGCAAAGATGGGGAGGATGTGTGCTGTTTATCTAACCTCCGAGGACATACTTCGTGCGTGCCACCTCTCGAACGCCACTGGTGACCCCGGCCCTGGCGAGCGTCCCGGTACGCGGTGTCAACCCTTTATCGAGAACCACCTTAGGGCCTAAGTCTTCTTCCCCTCGTTTTTTCTGCATTTTATATTGTTTGTCGAGGTTCTTGCAGGATAATGGTCTTCTCTTTTTGCAGCTTTACAAATTCTCATGGACGCACGTAAAGCATTGTTGGCGAGGCTCGACCGCCAAAGGGTCCAAACCCAACCCCCACGACCCAGGGTGACGTTGTTTCACAGACCCGTCACTCAGAAGGCGAGGAGGCCACGGAAGGATACCGGGGCCGGAGAGGGTTCCAACCAAGGGGTTGGGCCTCCGAGGAAGAAACAAAGGCTGAGATCCCTCGATCAGCCGAGGGGACTACACCAGCAGAGGGGGCGTCACCAGCCGAGGAGGCGACGGCCCCAAGAGGCGACGAGGGTGGCCCATCGCTTACGGAACAAGCAACGCCTCAAACAGAGGCTCCCACTTCGGTGCCGACTCTAGCTCCTAGGGCGCCGGCGCCGACCCCTGCTACTACTACTCTAAGGCCTTCGCCAAGGCCAACATCAACTGGGGCTCCCACCGAGGCTTCGCCTCGAACTAGGGTTAGTTTTGCCAGCCCCCCCACTGGGACAGCACAATCAGCGCCTTCAACCCGGCCAAGTCCCAAGGGTGCCGCCCCTCGAAGGGTTCTGCCGGGGGTCTCCATTCGCGAAGGGGGCACTGAGGGCTCTCGGAAGAGAGCGGCGGATGAGGAGGCTGCTCGGGGGGCCAAAAAGCAGAAGTCAATCCCCACGGGAAAAGGCAAACGGGTGGCAAGCCCCGAGCCCCCGGAGTCGGACGAGGAGGACGAGATACTCAAATGTGTAGACGTGGGGCCCAGTAATCCTGTCCACCTCGAGCACCACCACTATAATCTTCGTATCACCGGGATAGGGGCCAACGAGACGGATACGAAGATGAACTTGGCCCTTCTCCGGGGTCTTCAGTTTCCCAACGACCATCAGCTCTATTGAAGTGCTCCATGGCCGATCTGGAGACCAATCTGGCCAACGCCCTAATTGGGGTAAGGATACATGCCCCAGACTCCATTTTATTTTATTTATTTTATTTTTTGAACTCATTACTCATCTGTTGACTTTCTGGGCAGGTGGTTGCCCCCTTGTCTCACCATTTCCTCCGCCGTGCAAGCGTCTTCCGGCGGGGTGCGTCTTCCGGCGGGGGAAGAATAAGTACAAGAGGCTTCTCCGAGAGGAGAAGAAAAAGAATAAGCAGGCGCCTGTCGAGGTAGAGAAGCGCCTCGAAGAGACCGAAGTCCTTGCCGGGGAGCTGGCCTCGACAAATGATAACCTTCGAGGGCAGGTGCAGGAGAGCCAGCAGCTCCTCGAATCTGCCGAGACATGCATTGCGGAGCTCGAGAAGAGATACGCGGATCTGGACGAAGAAGTCAAGCGCACGGCCAAAGCTTGGGAGGAAACGCGGGAGTTATGTGAGGAGGTTGAATTGGCTCGCGACTTCGCGAAAGAGCGCCTCGAGGTAGTTAACAATAAAGTCGCCGAGGCGGAGGCTAAGGCTTTCCGCAACTATGGGGAAGGCGTCAAGGCGGGGCTTCAAAGAGCGGAATGGATATTCCCCGCACGATGCCATAAGAGGGTCAAGCGGGCCTTCTCGAGGTTCTTCGTGAGTGAGGCGTTCGACTACATCAGGATGCACCTCGGTTTCCAGGATTCTGCGGAGGCCATAGAATTGGTCCTCGATCAGCTCCAGACTCGAGGCGAATTAAAAGGGGACTTTGATCGAGAGTCGGTGGGGCTCTCCTTTGACCGCAGCAAGGCGCCGGTGGATGAGGCTTCACCCTCGACGGGGAAATCCAAAGAGTTCGACTTCCAAGGAAGCGAATTCAACTTTGCCTTCCGCCGCCTCGATATTCCAACGCCGGAGACTGCGAAGGGCGAGTCGGGGGAAGAGGATGTTCAAATGCCTTCTGTACCGGCTCCCGAGACCTGGAAGGAACGGATGGCCGAGCCCAGCGCTTCTAGTGACCCCGAGGACGGAAATGGAGAGGACGAAGCGGGGGCATATGCCGATGATGGGGGCGAGGAGGGTCAAGAGGATAGGCCCGTCGAACTCAGCGACTAGGTCCAATAACCCCCACCCCTTTATATGTAATCCTCCCCCTTTTTATTTTGCCCGCTTAATGTCCTTGTAATTTTTTCCGCCCTCGAGCTTTTTTAATGAAATGGCCCACTCGAGGCTTCCCCTGTTAAGTAAAAAGATTAGTTCTCACGCCCATATTACTGTTATCAGTCTTTTCTTTATTTTTGTCATTAAATGATACTTTGATGAAATCGAGAGGCGCTGTCTCATTTGTGTGAAATGGAATTGGTTAAAGCATAAGTGGAATCGAGAGACATGGAAGTTTTATCATTGCGCCAAACCATATTTCACTAAGGCTTAATCGCAAATGTGCGAGAACACTTCAAAGATAATTGAGAGGAAAAGGGATTTTTATTAAAACATCTTTACATTCACTTTCCTCGAATCAAAAAGCATCCTCGACATAAATTTCTACCAACTATCGAGGAGGGGGCGAGCAAACTTATCTTATACATAGAATTTTCTGAGATTCGAAGCATTCCACGGTCGAGCTAGTTCCCTTCCTTCCATGTCCTCGAGCTGGTACGCATTATTTTTTGAAACATTCACAACTTTGTAAGGTCCCTCCCAGTTAGGGTCTAATTTTCCCACATGCTTGGATATTTCAACCTTTTTAAGGACCAAGTCACCAAGTTGGAAATTTCTGGGGCGTATTATATGCTCGAGCCATGGAGGCTCGATATTTTTGCATCCTCGACCAGGCTGCACCTCTTCTTTCCTCGAGCAAATTTAGCTCCGAGGCTCGGTTCTCCTCATTCCTGGACTCGTCGAAAAACACGACTCTAGCTGTATCATGCAATATTTCCGCTGGGATGACTGCCTCGGACCCGTACACTAAAGCATACGGGGAGTCTGCCGTCGCTGTTCGAGGGGTGGTGCGATAAGCCCACAAGACCCCCGGTAACTCGTCCGCCCATTCTCCCTTGAAAGCACCCAGCACAGTTTTCAGGTTTTGGAGAATGATGCGGTTGGTTACCTCCACTTGACCATTGGCTTGGGGATTTCCCACGGATGTAAACCGTTGTTCGATGCCATGACTCTGACACCATTCCGTCGTGGCTCGACTTTGAAACTGGGTGCCATTATCTGATATCAGCACTCGAGGGACCCCAAAACGGCAAATAATATTCTTCCATATGAACGACCGGATCGAGGCATCGGTAATTTTGGGAACGACCTCCGCCTCGACCCACTTGGTGAAGTACTCTACGGCTACTATGGCGAATTTTCTTTGGCCTTTTCCCATAGGGAAAGGTCCAACCATGTCGATCCCCCATTGATCGAACGGCCATGAAATCTCCATATTCACCATTTCAACAATCGGTTTATGAGGGAGATTGGCATAAAGCTGGCACTTTGGGCACTTTTGAGCGTACTCGAATGCGTCTTTTAGAAGAGTTGGCCAATAAAAACCACTTCTCATAATCTTTTTGGATAGTGATCTTCCTCCCGCATGATTCCCACAACTCCCCTCGTGAATAGATTGCATTACCTCTCGAGATTCCGAGGGGAGGAGACATCTGAGCGGGGGTCCCAGAAAAGATTTCCGGAATAACCTTCCCTCGTTGTCCAAGGCATATCTCGCACACTGTCTTCTTAGCCTCCTCGACTGGTTTTGGTCAGAAATCTCTTCTCCCGACAAGAAGGCGCGAATTTCATCCTGCCAACTGGGTTCGAGGGGCTGGATAGGCAGGATTGGTGCGCCCCCCTCATGGATTGCAGAGGTGTCGAGAGTTTGAAATCTGACTACATAATCCCTCGTGCCTTTCAGGGCACTTGCAAATTTCGACAAAGCGTCTGCGTGCTCGTTTTCTTCCCTCGGAATCTGCTCCAAAGTGAAAGATTTGAAACTTTCCTTCAGTTTGGAAACATACTCGAGGTACTTGGCTATCATGGCATCCCGGGCTTCGTATATTCCCCCTATCTAATTGGAAATTAGCTGAGAATCAGTGAAAGCTCGGATATAGGGAGACTCCTTCTCGAATTGCCAATTCGAGGCCAGCTCTGAGGGCCTCATATTCTGCTTCATTGTTTGTGACAGGGAAATTGAGCCTGATAGCGAACTCCACCACATCACCATCTGAGCTCTGTAGGGTGACCCCAGCTCCCCCTCCTTGCGTGGTGGAGGATCCATCTACATGCAGGAGCCAAGGGTCGGTGATAGGCGGACTTTCTTCCGGCAACCCCACTCTTTCGAGGAGGAAATCAGCCAGCACTTGGGCTTGGATGGCGGTTCTTGGTTGATATGATATATCAAACTCCCCGAGCTCTATAGCCCACTTGATAAGCCGGCCCGACGTGTTAGGCTTTGAGATGACTTGCCGGAGAGGCTGGTCGGTAAGCACTATCATTGAATGTGACTGAAAGTATTGTCTCAGCTTCTTTGCGGAGTGGATGAGGGCCAACGCAAATTTCTTTATCTCCAGGTAGTTCTTTTCTGGCCCTTGCAACACTTTGCTGAGATAATACACCGGTAGGTGCTTCCGATCTCTTATTACCACTATTACTGAGCTGACCGCTTCTGGAGATACAGCGAGATACACGTACAGCTTTTCTCCTGGGTTCGGTTTTGCTAGCAGAGGCGGGGTGGCCAGATATTCTTTGAGCTCGCGTAGGGCTTGCTCGCACTCGGGGGTCCACTGAAAATCAGGAACCTTCAATTTTTTGAAGAAGAGGAGGTTCCTGTCCGCTGACCGGGATATGAATCTGTTCAATGAGACAATCCGACCGCAGAGCCTCTGGACGTCCTTGACTGATTTGGGGGACCTGATTTTTTGCAGAGCCTCGATTTTCTCTGGATTGGCCTCGATCCCCCTCTCGTTGACCATGTAACCCAAAAACTTCCCCCCTCGGACTCCAAACGTGCATTTCGAGGGGTTGAGTTTTAAACCAAATTCCCTTAGTACTTGAAAGACCTCTCTAAGGTGTTCGAGATGGTCTCTTTCCTCCGGGCTCTTAACGATCATGTCATCCACGTACACTTCAACAATCCGTCCTTTCGACTCTTTAAAGATAAGATTCACTAACCGTTGATAGGTCGCCCCCGCGTTCTTGAGGCCAAATGGCATAACCAGGAAACAGCAGACCCCCATCTCCACCACAAACGAAGTCTTGGATTGGTCTTCTGGGGCCATGGAGATCTGATAGTACCCTTGATAGGCATCCATCATACGCATCATTTCACAGCCTGCCGTTGAATCGACAAGCTGATTGATTCGAGGGAGTGGATAGGGATCCTTTGGGCACGCCTTGTTGAGCTCCGTGAAGTCATTGCACATTCTCCACTTTCCTTGCCCTTTGGGGACCACTACCACGTTGCACAGCCACTCCGGGAAGTATATAGGCATGATATAGCCGGCCTTCAGCAACTTATTCATCTCCCCCTCGATTATCTTGTTTCTTTCGGCCCCGAAGACCCTCTTTTTCTACTTAACAGGCTTGAAAGTGGGATCGACATTCAAGCGGTGTACAATGACCTCGGGGCTTATTCCAGGGAAGTCCGAGGGCTGCCATGCAAACACATCCTTGTTCTCTCGCAAGAAGTGAACAAGCATCATTTCCTTAGCCTGATCAAGTTGAGCCCCTATCTTGGTCGTTTTCTCGGGGTTCCCGGGCTCCAACTCGATGGCCTTGGATTCTCCAGTAGGCTCGATTCTGCTGTCCTCGAGCTTCCTCGTCTTTGTCGGGGGCAATTCTGTCCATCCGGAATCACTGTCCGAACTGGCCTCGGGCGATTTCCTTTTCGAGGGCCCCGGCTCATCCCAAGTGAGACTGAATAGCAGGTCCATGCGTCCACGACGTCACATCTCACCTGCCCAATCCCGATTTCGGTGGGGAATTTCATCATGAGGTGGTAAGTAGAAACCACTGCTCGAAATGCATTAAGCGCCGGTCGGCCCAGGATTAGATTATAGGCAAAGGGGGCATCCACCACTAGATAGTTTACCATCAAGGTCCGTCGGTGGGGCTCTTGGCCGAGGGATGTTGGCAATTTGATTTGCCCCAAGGGGTGAATCTGGGATCCCCAAAGCCTACCAGGGGCACCCTCACCCGCTCCAAGTCGATTTTTCCCATGTCCATCTTTTTTAAGGTCGAGTAGAATAGGACATTGGCTGAGCTTCCGTTGTCAATCAAAGTTTTGGTAATGGCGAAGTTGGCTACGTCGGCCGTTACCACCATAGGATAGTTGGGTTGCTCAGTCAGACCTTCTGGACTCTGGACAGGGATCCTGTCATTTTCGGTGAACTCGATCGAGTATCCCTCGATAGCATTGACCTGCTGGGGGTAATCCGGATCCTCGAGGGCAAACCGGTCATACCGGAGCTTCCTGCCAACTTTCTTTCGAGTGGATCTAGTATCCCCCCTTGCTGGTCCTCCCACGATCATAAGGATCGTGCCCTTTGTGGGGTGATTGTTGCTCAGGGGCCTCTTGCCGACTTTTTTCGAAGTTTCTGGATGCCTTTGTGGGCTCGCCTTTCTAGGCGACCTCGACCGATCGCGATGGATCGAGGAGGCCTGGCCGTCATAGTACTCCAGCTTCTTAACAAATTCGTGGAGCTTCCCGCCACGGTTCAGGGCCTCAATCTCGTCTTGTAAGTTATAGCAATCCTCCGTGTTGTGCCCATGTTGTCGATGGTAGGCACAATATTTCCCACTCCTCCGGGCTTTCCTCCCCTCGGGCATCCTTTTAGGCGTTGAAAACGCGTGGCACCCGAGGAGTGAAAAGATCTCAGCTTGGGTCTTGGTAAGGGGAGAGTACTCTTTGTACTTCCTGACCACCTCCTTCATTTCCTTGCCCCTTGATTTGTCTTCCCGGGGTTTGGTACTACCTTCGCCCTTGGCCTTGGGCGGGTGTTTTATGAGATTGAGCTCCTCTACCTCCATGTACTTGGAGGCCAACTGCTGGATCCCGGCAATGGTACGGGGGGCCTGCATAATAATGGCCTCCGTGCATTTCTCGTTCTTTAGGGCTTGATATAACGCGTCCCGGACAAATTCGACTCCAACATCTTCTACTTTGAGGAGTTCGTTGTTGAATCATTCCATGAAAGCACGTAGGCTCTCTTCTTCTTTCTGGACTACCACATACAAATGAGTATGGGACAACTTAGTAGACATCTTGGCAGCAAAGTGGTTCAAAAACCTGCCTGCTAATTCTTCATAGGAGGAGATGGACTGTGGCTCCATCTTCTTAAACCATGTAAGGGCGATCCCTTGGAGGGTGGTAGAGAAGAGACGGGCCCATACATGGAGGTTGCTGGTTGACACCCCTACTACGTCCTCATAATGAGTCAGGTGCTCCAGCGGGTCCGTAGTACCGTCGTAACGCGGTAAGCTGGTGGGCATACGTTCATCCGGGGCCAACCGGGACTCGGCAATCTCCAAAATAAATGGAGACCTCTCTAATCGGTGGTTATAAGGAGGCAGTTGTCGCGTTACTTCCACCCTCACGCTTCTATCTCCTTCGCGTCGCCCGGATAGGCGTTTTATCTCGTTCTGTAGATCACTGACCTATTGGCGCATGCGAGCCAGCTCTTTCGGCTCCTCCCCCCTTCGAGGGCGCGGACGGTGACCACCAGGACCTGGACCTGGACCTGGTGGGGGCCCTAGACCCGGCGGGAGCATCCACGGCATTTCATCCAAGAGGAACCCTTCGAGTGGCTATATTGCCCAATTCAGCGACCTCTTCCCTGGGGTTATGTCTACGACTCCCTTCACGCGGGGACTGGCTCCGGCGGGGATCATGGTTCTCGTTGCGGCGAGATACGGCTGGGGGCCCTACCTCATTAGGGGATGGAGATAGACCCCCGGATAGTAACCGGACTAAGGTTTGGTCATCGCAGGCCCCCAACAGCTGTCTGACTCGGCTGATGGGGAGGGTGACCGTATGCTTAGCCTGCTGCGTCCGTGCTGCTTGAGCTGGTGCAGGGTCGTGGGAAGGTCCTGTCCCCGGGCCAGCGGGCAGCGCGGTGCAGTAGGTTCCTTTCCTCTGTTTACGACGTTAACGGCTTCCTCTGCCCGTTGAGTCACCTCGGGAGGGTCGCGGTGGCTCCTCTCCGATGTGACGGACATGTGAGTTCGCCGGGTGTTCACCATTCTTCTTGCTTGAGAAAGAATCACCTCTCGAACAGGATTAAGCCCTCCTTCTAGCGCCAAATGATGCGGTCCGGATTTGGTTGGTCCACGTGTCCGAATACTGCGCACTCCGAAATAGTATTTGCTGGTGGCCCACCTGCTAAAGAGGGAGAAGCGCACGTGAGACTAGCCGATTTTGCCCCGGTATAGGCTCTCCGACGCTCAAGTTAGTGGTAGGCTCAAGAAGAAGAAGATGAACAGTAATAGTATTGGCTTGGTGTTCAAGGCGATGAGTGTCTTACCCTTGAGTGGAGAGCCGTATGGAGCTTTTATATGAGAGTGAGGAGCCTGATGTGACATGGTTGGTGGGATCCGGTCACTTTAAGCCCTGTAGCTGTTATGATAAGTGCCTTTTGTCCCCCTTTTTCCAGTCTTTTGACGGCTACTCTCACTCATCATTAATGAGGGGTCATCCCCGGCATTAAATGGATATCTTGGGCATTTATGACCAAGGATTGTATTTATGACTTGGCATTTAATGCGCCCACGTCTGATGAGATGGACCCATGTGCCAACATGATGCAGTAGGTGGCAGTGGGCTTGCGCCTGCCAGTAACCTCCAGCTGTACTTGTCCCGTCAAAGTACCCATCTTTGCAACGGCTAAGTATGGGATTTGGCCCTCGATGGGAGCACCGTCGAAGACAGTTCCTCCACTCGAGGGCACCCTTGCTAGCCCGTTGTCGTTTTGTGGATCTTCTTAAGGGAACGAGGACGGTTGGTGAGCCCTTTCGAGGGCCTTTGTGACTTCGAGGGCAACAATTCTACACTTGGCGGATTTGTGATTTTTGGGAGATTACGATGACGTGACATGGTGAAATGGCACTTGACTCATCAAATGTGATGTATTTGAGTGTAACAATAGCCTATTTTGATATTTGTTAGTGTCATGATAAGTTCTTTACAGTTCAAATTTAAGGTAAGTTGTTGAGGCAATTTTTATGAAGTTTCTCAATAACTATACAAGTATGACACTACCATATTATATGCGTCAAATTAAGTTATTTCTTTTTTTTTTTTCAAGAGATATAAAACTCATCAACTTGATTCTAGATGCCTACAAGAAACTCCTCGACATTCATTTATATTTTAATTTTAGAAAATAAAAAGTTTCAAAGTTAGAAATTTGCATTTATATAACATACAAAAATTTAAATGAGAATAACATGTTTACGATAGATGGAGCATGTATATTTTTATCAACATTTTATCTAAGGCCTATTTTACAATAATAGTAAAACCTTTCGGACTCTAAAATTGTTATTCTAAAACACTATAATTCTTATTAATTAATTTTATAATTATGATGATTTCAAAAGAATCTGCTTTCGATGTGATCATCAACATGTAAAAATATTAAGGGTTTGGGCCTAACTCAATCCCAAAAGCTAACTGAAGAGGTGAGGATTGTTCAAATCTTTATAATATAGATCACGTCTTTGTATTTGTTCGATGTGGGATAGTTAACATAATATGATTGCTATTTTTATACTGCCGCTTTTATAGCTTTTATGTATTGATCTTTTAAATCTGCTTGGTGGTAGGCTGGACGTGGTCGGTGTAGTTGTGGCGGGAAGATAGTAACAGGGTTATGTGTAAAGCCAGTTAAAGCCAACGCCATACTCTTTTGGAACATGGTTTGTTAATTTTATCCCTCTTTTGAATTTTTTTTTAATCATCGTTAATTATTGCTAGATGTTTAATGTATTGGAGTAAAATCATTTTAAAATGGGGGGAAAATTCTTAGGCACAAATTGTTTAATATTGAAGGATAAATTAAAACCATGCCGCGTTATTAATAAATTTCATGTTTTTGTTGAAATACATGCATATGTCGTATGCGCTTGTTCGTATTAATTCGAGTTAGTTATTTTCATTAGTGCCTTAAATGTTATATCCGTAATATTTCATAGTAAAATAATCTTTTGGTTTTCGCATTTTAAAATTAGAGAACATAATATTATGCTTTATCAAACATCATACACAATTATCATGATTATCTAAATAAAATATAGTAACTTGTTCGGTGATATCAATTAAGAAAATTTTTGAATTCGATATATTTTTGTGTTGAATATCGGTATTATTGATTGGTATTAAGTTTGACTTGGTCTTAGTGACTCATTCAAAAATTCACTGATGGTGATTAATCTATGTAACAATTTTATCATAACAAAATTAAAACGAGTAGCTTATATATTACTATTTGGAAAAAGAAACTTTATAGTTGTATTCTGTGTTTTCCCAGTAGTTGGCTAATAGCAAGTATTACCTTTCATTCTAGATAAATTAGACATAAATACACATAATTAATTCAATTGTAGTTGTTAATTATTCTTAAATGTACTTGGTAGAAACACATATGATTGGCGTTACTGCATACATCACTTTATGTTTAATGTAGCATTTTTCTATTTTCTTTATATAATTGGTCTGTTTGGATAAATTTAAAAAAAAAAAAAAAGCTTCTCCAGCTATACTTTTTTCACTAAAGCTTCTTTTTTAAATCAAGTAATTTTGTGTTTGGATACAATAATTAAAAATATTTTAAAAAATATTTTAATTTGAAGCTACTTTGAGAACTCGTTTGGATGGATTTAAAAGAAAACTGGTTCTCGAATGATGCTTTTTATAGTAGAGTTTTTTTTTTTTTTTTTGAACTAAGTAGTTTTGCGTTTGGATATAACAATTAAAAGTGCTTTAGAAGGTACTTCTATTTAAAGCTACTATGATGTAGCTTTTGAAAAAGAAAAAAAAAGCCTTTTTTTTGGCTTCGGTTTTTTTTTAAAAGCCTATCCAAACATATTTTTTTTAAAACTCTAGAGTGCTTTTTTTCAAAAAAAAAAAAAAAAAGGTTTTCGTCTTTGAAAAAAACATATCTAAACGGACTTTGGGTAGTTTCTAAAAAAGTTCTTTTTGGTTTTTTTTTTTTTTGGCTTTTGTTTTTTTTCCTAGAAGTCCATTCAAACATAATTTCTTTGCTCTGAAGTGTTCGTTTTTAAAGAAATAAGCGTTTCTTCTCTATAAAAATAAAAATAAAAATCAATCCAAACGGCCACAATATTGATGTCAATTTACTCTTTCATTTCTTTTCATTAGGGGTGGACTTAATTATTGTTCTTATTTATGTAATTATTTGATTGTTTTTTTAGGGGCTTGATGGACAAGTTGATACAAATAGCCTACATGGGGGATGCGAAGTGTTAGGAGGAGTGAAATGGTCAGCCACAAAATGGATGAGACAAAAAAAATTTATCTAAGGCTACAAAGATCTTTTAGCTTTCATTCCATATTTTCTGTACTATAAACTCCAGGCATAAAAATGTAACGTCCGTTATTATAATGGACAATCAAGATTGATAACCTTAGTGAAAGAAAATTAAATGAAAACCTTAATAACACACTACTTAAAAAACAAGCGACTTCATTTGATACATATAATATGGTAGTATCATATTTGTGTATCTATTGTGACACCTAATAAAACGTGTCTCAAAGAAATCATCCTAAATTTGAACTATAACGTACTTATAGTGACACTATTACAGTGTCCAAATTGGCTATTACTACACATAAATATATGACACTTCAACTAGTGTCACTAAAAGCATATTCGGTTTGATGACACCAGCTAAAATGTCATGTATTCAAGTATTACAATAGCTTATTTTGACATTTTACAATGTCAAAAAAGATAAATTTTAGTTTAAACATTGGCATGATTTACTGAGACACTTAAGTGCTACGATAGGTGAATAATTAAGATACTTTTTAAAAGTGTTGTATTATATGTGTCAAATTTAGTTATTTTTTTTAGTAGTGATGTTAAATTTTGGTAACAATATAGATACATGTGTGTGTGATCAAAATCCATTGATGATTCATTGTGGGTACAAAACTACTGGGGTTAAAAATATCATGTGCGAAACTCCAGAAATGTGGCGAGCCAACAATCTTCTATTCACTATAAATTTGTGATAAGATTCTATTATTATTAAATTGTAATAATAGGTGTGTCACTAATTAACAATAATAACAACTTAGACAGTATGTGTTGCTATTAACATTGTGCAAAATATTTTTTATGGTAAAATAATTTTTTTGTTACTAAATATATCAATTAGCTAGTGACAACTTTTCCATGACCATTTATTATATGTTACCAATTTATTTATTTTCTTGTACTGACTTTTCACTATAAAGGATAAAATAAAATACATTTTATAGCTGTGCTATGACATCCTAAAGGATTAAATAACATAAATCTTAAAGTAAGAATTTTTTAATTAATGTATCAAATGAACCTTTCCAATGGACTTATTTCCCTCGGAATGTATAAGTTTTTACTTATACTTGAAAAATAGGGGCAATGGAAAGCCCCTTTCAAAGAATAAAATAACTATAAAATGTACTTAGAGCAAATACTTCCATTGCAAAACTTAAGTTTTAAATTTTAAATGAACAAAATTTCGCAACAAAAATGTTTAACGAATCTTAATTTCTTATCTATGATTAAATTCTGAAGTGAATTTTTCCCTTTTCTAAACAATTGGGTATGATTGTGCACCAATTTCATTGATCAATTTTCATTTTAATGTCTAATTTCTGAACTACATATTATTTTTCAAAAACTTATAACAAAATAATATAACAACTTTGTACAAACTCCAACAATATTATATATATTTTTATTAACATCCCCTGCAGCACATGTCTTATGTAGTCAAAATCAACAGATATGTACATTATTAGTTATACCGGGAAATGTGTTGCATTTTACTTAAAAGTTTTACATATACTAGTAATTTTGGTATCTTTGACGTGTATGCTTAATAAAAAAGATATATAATTTATTGGGATAACTACATCTAGTACCTCTCTAAAATATCAAAACTATAATTGGTCCCTCAAAAAATTTTTAATATTACAGAGAGTTACCTCGATAAAATTCATAATTACAAATACCCCCCTATTTGCCCGTTATCCGGTCAACTTTTTCTATACTTCCGGTTTTACCCTTTATTTCTTAATACTAAATAGTGATAATTATATTTAGTACCCCTCTAAAGTATCGAAACTACAACTGATCCCCCAAAAAGTTTTAATATTACAGAGAGTTACCTCGATAAAATTCATAATTACAAATCTCCCCCTATTTACCGGTTATCCGATCAACTTTTTCTAAACTTCCGCCATCATAGTTGCAACCCCCCCCCCCCCCAATTTGCCAGTTACAAATACCACGCCGCCCTCGTTTTTCCCTCTCTCTCCCTCCTTCAATCAATCTTCTTTCTCTCCCTCCCTCCCTCTAGCTCTCTCCCTCCATCCATTGATTGCTCTCCCTCCCTCCCTCCCTCCCTCTCAATCTCCCTCTCCATCCCTCTCGATCTCACTCACCCTCCCTCTCGATCTCTCTCTCACTCTCTCGAGGCGGGCGGTGGGTTTAGCCGACGACGGCAGTGGGCGGTGGGCAGTGGGTGGCGGTTTTGTGTGTGTATATGTGTGTGTGTGTGTGTGTGTGTGTGTGATGTTTGTATATGTATATATATTATGTATGTGTATGTATATATATTTATTTATATATTTATATTGCATTTACACATAAAAATAAATTAACATGGAAGAAAAATGTATAATAATTAGCGCAAGGGTACATTTGTGTTTTCAAAAAAAAATATTTAATGACGTCATCATATTATGATCGAGAACCAGCTGAGTGGGGGGGTATTTGTAATTATGAATTTTACTGAGGTAACTTTATGTAATATTGAAAATTTTTGGAGGACCAGTTATAGTTTCGATACTTTAGAGGGGTACTAGATGTAATTATCCCCATGGAAGAAAAATATATAAAAATTAGGGCAAGGGTAGATTTGGATTTTTTAAAAAAAAAAAGTTGCTGATGTCATCATATTTTGACTGGGAACCGGCTGAGTGTGGGGGTATTTGTAATTATGAATTTTAACGAGGTAACTTTCTGTAATATTGAAAATTTTTGGGGACCAGTTGTAGTTTCGATATTTTAGAGGGGTAGTAGATGTAATTATCCCTAATTTAATTTATAAAATTTGATACTATTTATATTATTAAAATATTTTTTAATTATTTCTTGTATAAATTAATAACAAATGAAAGGTAAAATAAGATAAAAGTAATAAAAAAACAAATAATGTAAAACGAAAAGAAAAATATTAAAAAGTGGGAGAAAAAAGAAACGGGAGGGACAGGAGAGTAAAATGAATGTGGAAAGGAGAGAGGAAAGAAAAAATAGAAAACAAATGAAAATTAAAAGCATTGACAAACCAAAATAAAAGACTGACCAAATGTAGTTATTGAAGGATCCTCCTTTTTATATAATGGTATAAATATATAAATAATATTACATGCTCTACTTATGCATATCTACGCAC
Source organism: Petrea volubilis (assembly GCA_026212405.1). Lineage (NCBI taxonomy): Eukaryota > Viridiplantae > Streptophyta > Magnoliopsida > Lamiales > Verbenaceae > Petrea > Petrea volubilis. The sequence goes on along the minus strand of CM047873.1, from coordinate 24,864,664 downwards.
AAAATAAACAAAAATTATGCTTGTGATGTTGCCTAAACAATAAAATGTTGGAAACTTTAACACAAGACATTAGTTTCATAACTTGTAGACGATCCATTAATTTTCCTTTGTATTCAGTATACGAAAAAAAAAGTTCATACATTACAAAATCACAAATTAATTTATTGAAAAGTAAATGTATATATGTAGGGAATTAATAACTTAGCTAGAAAGAGCTATTAGCTTTAATTAACCACAACACTTTTTAAGAAAAATGGTGATAAATGAAAAAATTGAAAAAATAAATACATAAAATACGATTGCATTAGTTTAACACTCCATATTTGCATTATGATTGGACAAAAAAAGATAAGTGGTATTTTTATTACACATTGAAAGTATGAAGACCTAACTAAAAGAAAAAAAGGGAGTTTACTTGACCAAGATCGCAATGTTGGGGGTCATTTTCTAAAAAACCCTGAGGGGCTGAACAAAAGAGATGATGTTTAATTTCACACCACGGACTTTTGGGGGTTACCATGTAAGGTGGTTCAAAGTTTGGGGGTCAATTTGTCATTAGTTAGTTGTGAAAATTGAAGTTTCTCTTTCTTCGGAGCACTGCCTTGTTTCTCTTCCAAATCATGCAAAAAAATATCGTACCGTGATCAAATTGACGAGAGGAATCTATTGGTGGTGATACGTCTCAATTTTGGAGGCTGGAAAAATGGTAGTAACCGCAGCGGAGCATGGTGGCTGCAGGTGTGGGAGTTCCGACCGTTCCGGTGGCGAATTCAAGGGGGTTTTGGATGGGTTTCACATATTGGTCATGGAAAAGCTAGTGATAAAGTCTTTTCTAGGAATAATGAGCGGATAACTACAGGAAAAAAATCATTTTCCGGCTAAAATTTCCAGCAGAATTCAGGAAAAATTTCGGTGGAAATCTTTCTGTATAAATATATGTATACCTATAAATATATTATAAATAATTAAAAGATAGTATAAATAATAATAGTTAAAAGATAGTGTTGATACTATATAAAAATATGTATTATATATACTATATAAACATATATACACCATATAAATATATGTATACCTATACATGTATTATAATAACCCACATGATATTCTATCTAATTAAAAGATAGTATATTATAAATTATATATATATATATATACTGTTAATAAATTAAATGGGGTTCAACCTTGGACCAATAATTTTTTGTATGAGAGCTCCATTCTCATTATTTCGTTAATAGATTAACAATATATTTTTATTAGACAAATAATCGTTGAATTAAAATACTTTTAAATAGTTGTGTCTTTTAAACACATGTACTTTGTAATAGTAGTAGTAGTAGTAGTAGTAGTAGTAGTAATAATAATAATAATTGTATATGAATAATAAATTCATATTAATTGTACACATAATTGTACACATGTACACACATAGAATTAGCAAAAAACGAATTTTAAAAAAATAAAAGCATTCCAAATGGGGTTCAACCTTGGACTAATAAATTATACACACACACACACACACACACAGTGTATCAGGTAAGACTCCCTTTTATTTTCTAATTTTCATAAATTTCATAAACATATTATAAATAATTAAAAGATAGTATAAATAATAACAACTAATAAATATATGTATTTACATATAGAATTAGCAAAAAATGTATTTAAAAAAAATAAAAGCACCCAAATGGGGTTCAACTTTGTACCAATAAATTATATAGAATTCTATATTTACATATAGAATTAGAAAAAAGTGTATTTAAAAAAAATAAAAGCACCCAAATGGGGTTCAATTTTGTACAATAAATTATATATATATATACTATATATTAAGTAAGGCTCCCTTTTATTTTATAATTTTCATAAATTTAAAAAATATATTATAAATAATTAAAAGATAGTATAAATAATAATAGTTATATATGAAAGTTACACATGACTTCATAAATTAAAAAAAAAAACCATCTTAAGATTAAATTTTGTTGATAAAAAGTTATATATGACTTCTTTTTTAAAAGAAAAATTAAAAGAACCAGGGAATTTTCAGCCGATTTTCGGCCGAAACATAAAAAAAAAAGGTCAAAAAATATTGGGGGAATTTCCTCCCGGTTTTCCGCTAAAAAGTTAAAAAAAAAGTTGAAAAATACACCGGGTGAATTTTTCCCCGATTTTCCAGCAGAATAATAAAAAAATTCAAAAAAAACTCAGGGTCAGTCTACCAGAGGTCCCTCGGAATTTCCACAGACTTAATCCGAAGGAATATTCCATTGGAATGTTTCACCGGATTCCGGCATTTTTCCTACAGTGGATGAGGTTGAATTTCGGGACAAGATGTTGGTGCGAAATAGGGTATTTGGGGAGGCTTTTATCAAATTAAATCCAAACCACCTGGAGATTCGTGAAATTATTTAACGGGTTTTGCTAGCTAGTCTTGGTGAGGCACACCTGATGGACGTTGTCGAAATAATTTTCCAGCGACGGCAAGTGGCAATCCGACGGTGGTACCTGAGGACCTTGCATACGGAGCTATTGAAGTTAGATTGGGTACCAAATGCGGGCGTATTGCAACTCAATTATTTGTTACTTTCAAAAATAGAGAACATACATGATATATGTACTATTGCACTCTAGTAGTATTCAAACAAAATAATCATTTACGTGATATATATACTATTGCACTCTAATAGTATTCAACCAAAATAATCATTTTACAGTTGAACTTTATCATAAGTTTATGTGAAATCATGTTTATGCTTTTGATTAAGCGATGAATCGTTTAATATATAATCATTACATTATGGTTGATGTGTTATTGATATTGAGCAGGTGTAGTACTTAATCTGACCTGTACATGTACATGATTGACTTATAAAAAATTGATCATGTTATGATTGTGATTGATTGTTGTGGCCTTTTAAACTTCGTGTAACATAAACTATTCGGGCTGCATTGAGATTGTCGAATTGTTTGTGTTTCTCAAGTGTTTATTCCTTGTAAACGTACGACCCCGAAGCCATTATGGCGAGAAGAGGTCGTAGAATCGGCATGTTCTCAGGCATGTCTTTTGTTTGGCAAGATCGATTCTTGTTCGAAGTGATAAGGTTTGTTATTGTTTTGGTGAGATAAAGTTGACGACATCAACAAACATCAGGTATATCCTATTTTGTTTACTATTTTCATTTCATTAATAGTAATGTATATATGTATTGACAATTTAGTTTTTATATTTTCGATCATATTTCAAAAGTTTTTGCTATCGAGTACTTGACGATTTCACTAAGCATTTTGTTTCTATTTCAAAGTCTTCCTCTATAGGTTCTCAGAATAAGCAATACTCACTGAGAAGGACTAATATTCACCTAGGGGAGAACTCACGCAAATGGTACTTTAATTTGATTTTAAATGATTGTAGGTAATGATCCGAAGGTGCCAAGCCCAGCCACACTACAGAAAAAACGCCCGATTCCGGCGAAATTATTCCGGGGGAAATTTTCCCCCGAAATTTTCTTATTTTTTTTTAAAACCGGGGGAAATCCGGGGGAAAATTTCCCCGGTTTTTTTTTTAATTTTTTTTTTAAAAACCGGGGAAAATTCCCCCGGTTTTTTTTTTGAATTTTTTTTTTAAAAAAACCGGGGGAAATTTCCCCCGGTTTTTTTTTGAATTTTTTTTTAAAAAACCGGGGGAAAATTTCCCCCGGTTTTTTTTGAATTTTTTTTAAAAAAACCGGGGGAAATTCAGGGGGGAAAATTTCCCCCGGTTTTTTTTTTGAATTTTTTTTTAAAAAACCGGGGGAAATTCCGGGGGAAAATTTCCCCCGGTTTTTTTTTTTGAATTTTTTTTTTTAAAAACCGGGGGAAATTCTGGGGGAAAATTTCCCCCGGTTTTTTTTTTGAATTTTTTTAATTAAAATCGTACTATTTAGACATATTAAGCAAAACAATAAACAAAGTTGGAATTAGCTCAATGGCAATGTATTAGTCTTGCATCCAAGAGGTCCCAAGTTCGAGTCCACACAAGAGCAAAATTTTCTTTTTTTTTTAAATTAAAACCGGGGAAAATTCCGGGGGAAAATTTCCCCCAGTTTTTTTTTTAATTGTTTTTTTAAAAAATCGGGGGAAATCCGGAGGAAATTTCCCCCGATTTTTTTTTTAATTTTTTTAATTAAAAAAGTAATATTAATATATAATAGGCAAAACAATAAACAGAGTTGGAAGTAGTTCAATGGCAAAGTATTAGTCTTGTATCCAAGAGGTCCCAAGTTCGAGTTTGTACAAGAGCAAAATTTTTTATTTTTTAAATTAAAAACATTCTTTGGGGAAATATATTTATATAATATCAATACTATCTTGTCACTATTATTACTTATACTATCTTTTAATTATGTTTAATATATTTATAGGTATACATATGTTTATATTGTATATATATGTTTATGTAGTATATAGAATATATATATATATATATATATATATTTATGTAATATCAATACTATCTTTTAACTATTATTATTTATACTATCTTTTAATTTTATATATAATATACTTATAGGTATACATATGTCTATATAGTATATATATGTTCATATAGTATATAGAATATATATATTTATATAATATCAATAATATCTTTTAACTATTATGATTTATACTATCTTTTAATTATGTATATAATATATTTATAGGTATGCATATGTCTATATAGTATATATATGTTCATATAGTATATAGAATATATATATTTTTATAATATCAATACTATCTTTTAACTATTATTATTTATACTATCTTGTAATTATGTATAGAATATACTTATAGGTATGCATATGTCTATATATTATATATATGTTCATATAGGATATAGAAAATATATTTATATAATATCAATACTATCTTTTAACTATCCTTAATTATATTATCTTTTAATTATGTATATAATATACTTATAGGTATACATATGTCTATATAGTATATAGAATATATATGTTTATATAATATCAATACTATCTTTTAACTATTATTATTTATACTATATTTTAATTATGTATAGAATATACTTATAGGTATACATATGTCTATACAGTATATACTTTTTCATATAGGATATAGAAAATATATTTATATAATATCAATACTATCTTTTAGCTATTATTATTTATACTATCTTTTAATTATGTATATAATATACTTATCGGTATACATATGTCTATATAGTATACATTTTTTCATATAGGATATAGAAAATATATTTATATAATATCTATACTAGATTTTAATTATGTATAATATATTTATAGGTATACATATGTTTATATAGTATATATTTAACTATTAATATTTATATTATCTTTTAATTAGTGGAATACATAGTATATATATATATATATATATGTTTACGTAGTATATGGTATACATATGTATATAGTATATATAATATGTTTGTATATAGTGTATGCTTGTATAGTGTATATATAGTATATAGTATATGTTTGTATAGTGTATAGTATATAGTATATGTTTGTATAGTGTATATATATATATGTTTACGTAGTATATATAATGTATAAGTTTATATAGTATCAATACTATTAGACGACAAAACTATTTATAAGAATTAGAAGAATATTTATTGGTATACATATGTTTATATAGTATATATAATACATGTGTTTATATAGTATAAATATTATATTTTAATTATTTATAATACATTTATTTTGTTTTTTAAAATTGAAAGAAAGAATGTTAAAATAAGAATAATCAAAGAATGTGGCGGCTATCCGGGCAGGCGGCGGTCCGGCGGGCGGTGGCGGCGGTGGCGGGGTGGTCCAGCGGAATTCCGGCGGAAATTTCCCCCGGAATTCCGCCGGACTTCTTTCCAGCGGAAGAGTCCGGCGGAAATTTCCGCCGGATTGCTTTCCGGGGGAAATTTCCGCCGGACTCTTCCGCCGGAAAGAAGTCCGGCGGAAATTTTCGCCGGATTGCTTTCCGGCGGAAAAATACCCCGGAATTCCGCCGGAAATTTCCGCCGGACTTCCAATCCGACGGAATTCCGGCGGAAAACGGCAGTCCGGGGCCATTTTTTCCGGCGGACACGATTCCGCCGGATTTCCCCCGGTTTTCCGCCGGATTTTTCCCCCGGTTTTGGCGTTTTTTTCTGTAGTGCCATTAGTATGGTTCGTTGTCCACTATTATATTTGATATTTGAAAATTATTATTGCATTTGAGGTTTACTTGGAATATTGTTTTAATTTGATTATAATGTACATTTGGAATTGAGGGCATTACAATTTGAGTACATTACTAATATGGCTATCGAGATACCAAAAACTCTAATTAAAAGTGATTGTTGTGGCGCTTTTAATTTTGAGAGACTCACTAAGTTTTCATATATTTAAGTGTAGCAACTAACTATTTTGACATTTCATAATTTCATAGATAATACATCCTCATTAAAATTTGATTTACTTTTTGTGAAGTCACAATTGAAAAAAATTTATTTTTCGTCTGTCACGTTTACCTTGATTCCAATTTTAGTCTTCACATATCCACACTATCAGATTTCGTTCCTTACGTTACCATTTTTTTTGTCCAATGTCGTCCCTCGATTTATTTTTTCGTTAGTAATTGACGGATTGACCCTTATTAATTGCAATTTGCCCTTATGAACTTGGTAAGTGGCTAAAAGAAACATGCATGTGTAACACACACACACACAAACACACACACATATATATGATAAAAACAATATTTTTAAAAGCACAAAATTCTTGTATATTTAGAAAGAATATTTCCTTTTTATTTTCTTTTATTTTTTTCTTTATTCCTTTTCCTTTTTTCCTTTTTTCTTTTTTCATTATGTTTTAGTGCTTGTTTTGTTCTAGGGGAAGTGGTAAAGGGTGGCCATGGTGGCGGAGGGCCGTGATAGTTGTGGTGGGTGACAGTGGTGGACGACTGCAACGGTTGTTGTGATGGAGGGCAGTGATGGTGGTGGTGGTGAATTTTAGAAGACAAATAATATGAAAAAATATATATAAGAAAAATACATGTTAAAATAAAATGTAAATTGTTACAAATATAGTAAATAATCGGTGGATAAGGAAGCTAAATTTTTATATAATTATATATATGTATATGTGTATTTGTATGTGTGTAGCTTTCCTTTAGAAGGTTTTTCAACCATTTATCTATTTCATAAGGGGAAAATTGCAATCAATTAGGTAAAACATGTGCACGGCACACGATCAATCCATTAATTCTAATGGAAAACTTAATGGATGGATGACATTGGACCAAAAATGGTAATGTGAGGGACGAAATCTGATAGTTTGTATATGTGAGGGACTAAAACTAGAATTGAGGTAAACGTGAGGGACGAAAAATAAAATTTTCTCTATTACAATTAATGCAGAATTGAGACATTTCGCAAAATTAACTCATCTTACATGCCAAATTAGCTCCTTTTTTTTTTCAATTGTGGTACACAGGGGATAAAGGTGAAATTTATCTTTTTTTTTAAACTACCAAGGAGATACATCTAGAATTTTAGATTATGGATAAAAAACTTAACCTCTCAAACTATGATGCTTTTTACACAATACCTTACGAATTTTTACAAGTTACACTTTACTATCTAAACTTTACATTTTTCACACTTAACCCTCTTCAGTCATTTTTCGGCAATTAGGCTTCGTTTGGTAGGGTGAAAAATGGGAGGAAGGGGAGGGGAGGGGAGGGGATGGAAGGAAATTGGAAGGAAAATGCGTATTTTCCCTTGTTTAGTTGTTGGAGGAAAAGGGAAGGAAAGAAATTGAGGATGGAAAAATAAATATGGGGCCCACTGATTTTTTTTCCACCCAAAATTGGATGGAAAAGGAGAGAAAAATAATGCAAGGATGTCTATGAAACAAGATTTCCAAAATTGCCCATATGTATAACAAGGTATTTAACTAATATTGCTTCTTCTACCAGTATGAATCTTTGCAATTTTTAAATAGCAAATACGACGTGTTCATTTGTATAATACATTAAAAATATATTTCACATATTTATTTATTTTATTTTTATTAAATTATCTACGACATAATTATATTTATGACTTAATTATACTTATAATTATATAAGATTGTAGTTGTCATTTGACACAATGTAAACAAATATTTCATTATATTAATTTATATATTTTATTTACATTATACTTATTTAGTTTAATTTTATTAATCTATTTTTTTTTGAGACAAATTTATTAATCTATTTTAATACATGAATTCATAACATAATTATAATTTATAATGATATAAGGTTATAATTGTCATTTAGTACAGAAATTATTTTCTTTCCTTTCACTTTGCCATTCAAACAAACAAGGGAAAATAAATAGATTTCTGTTTTCCTTCCATCTATTTTTCTTTCAACCAAACATACATGTGGAAAATTAAAATCCACTCATTTTCGTTCCTTTCATTTTCTTTCCTCCCTATTTTCTTTCCTCTGTCAAACGCAGTATAAGTGACCTCTCACATATAAGGACACGTGTTTTATTTCTACTCACTTTTGTTGCCAGAAAATAACCATAGGGGTTTAAGTTTGGAAAATATAAAATTCATATGATAAGTACAACTCGTAAAATTTATATGGTAAAGTGTAAAAAGCACCATTGTTTGGGGGATTAAGTGTTTTTATCCCTCTAGATTAATATGTGTGTGTGTGTGTGTGTGTGTGTGTTTGGAGAGAGAGATACACACACATATACATTCACAATAGAAATATTCTATACACCTAAGTAAATAATTAGCTCAATAAACATTGAAACAAAAAGCCATAGAATCATCATTCCAAATGCATTTTTACTGTTTATTCTCATAACAAAATGTTCTTGATTCAACACTTCATAAAATTATATCAATAGCCAATGTGGATGTACACCCAATGTTCATAAGAAATGCACGTTATTAAATGTCTACTCCAGTTGAACAAGCTATATTTGTGTTTTTTTTTCTCGTAAACTATTAATCCTAATGATGTTATTTACCTAACTTTATTAATGTGAAGTTACACTTTTTCAGTAGGGTTGTTATCCCTAGAGCTTTTGCCTAACTTGGTGGTGTGAAGCCGCAACATTTATGCAACAATGAATATATTGATCATTTAGCATTATCTAATACCTACATACCTAAAATTTAATGAAAAAATAAATAAATAAAGTAATAAGTACTCTACACTTGTATAAAAATTTCAGATTTAGATTTTTCAATCTCCACTGCCCTATTTCCTCTCCATTGGATGCGTCCGCCATGAGATTTTTCGCTGCGCTTCTTACATATGTTGCAATTGGAATAACTATCGGTAATTTCTTGTCCTTCCTGAAGAATGTGTGCAATGAGTTCGTTATTATTTGAGATAATTTTCGTACTTTTTTTTATGCACGTATGAAATGTGATATGATGTAGATATATAGAATTTTAATTCTAAGTTTCGTTTTTTTTTTTTTTTGAATAATTCCTAAAATTTGATGTAACCATAAGTAAACCGCTACAAATTTGAAAAATTACATTTAGTACTTGTTGTCAACAAATGTCCAAGAAATACATCGATAAATCACTGTTTTTAATTAAGTGGATAGATTTTCCAATAATTGTAGTAAAAGTGGAAGGCAGCTTGGTGCATGTTAAATGATTTATATCGTTATATTTTTTGTTATTGCTGATATTATTTAATAAAGTTGATGTTTGAACAATAGTTAATTGTGCAAAGGTTTAATTTGTGCTAACACAATTTATGTTTGCAATTGGATGTGAAGTTTTGTCGTGCAAGAAATGAAAATAGTTCTATTATCCTATTCTTGCTGAAGATCCTATTCATGATGAGAACAATGAAAAAGTGATTGTAAATAGAATTAAGGGGGTGTTTGCAAAATTTTTTGAAAAATATTTTGCTACTTTTAGTTTCAAAAAAGTTATTTTAAGTGTTGGTTTTGCAACGTCTGCTTAAATTAAGTTGAAAAAAAACAGAAGTTGAGAAGCTGGGAGGAAGCTTCTTCTAACAGTTTAAAAGTGTTTCTTGGTATTTTTGTAAATAAATTGAACCTTTTACACTATTTTCTACGAACTTTTAACTTTTTTCATTTTTATTTGAAAACACTCTACACTTTTACTGTCAACTTTTAACTGATTCTCACTTTTATTTTCAAATATTACCAACTTTTACTACTCAATTTTTTGTTTTTTTTTTTTCAACAACTCTCACTTCTTCAAAAGCAAAATCAATCCCAAACACCCTCTTAGAATAGAATTGAAATTAGTCAAGATATATGTGAAAATAAACATTTTATATTGACAATGATGTCAGTTTCAAATAATGTCACTAAAAGTGAACATATTAGAAAGGGTGTGTTAGGTAGTTCAAATTTTCTAAGGTGGTGAATATTGCCATGCGGAAAAGGATGAATTTTTGAATGCAATGAAATGGGAAAGGAATGGGGTTGATATTAATATTCCCACGCTTAGTATGACAAGGAATAAATTAGGGAATGAACTAATTATTTCATTCATATATTTTGTAATTAAATAGTAGTGAATGATAAAAATAAAAATAAGTTAAGTGTAAAGATTAAAAATTAATTTTATGTGTACTTTATATTTTAATTTAATGCAATATATATGATGTATTTAAATAATATATTATTACTACATATAGACGTTCATTGTGTAGTTAGATAGTTTTTATATATGTTGATATATCATTTTATGTACAAGTGTATATTATGTTTTATAAAATTTTTTTATAAAACATGCACGTATATAAATTATTTTATTTTTGTATATTGAATTACATGGATATTTATTACATGTAATAATATATATATATATATAACCTAAAATAATACATATATATAATGTTGTTATGAGTATTAAATATATTAAAATAATATTAAATGTATATCATCAAATATGTGTATATGTGAGTGTATGTTAGCATGTGAATATAATTTAAATAAAATAAAAAAAATAAAATATTAGAAATGTGTTATAAATATATATTAATATATAAAAATATATATGATTTATGCATAAATATTCATGTCATATATAATATATACAATTTAATACGTATTTAATATATTCATTTACGTTTAATTACTATGAGTATGCATTTTATAAATATAAGATAGATCTAATAAGTCTTACAGTAATAATATAAAAATGTAGTTCATTATCAACCATTAGCAATAGTAAAACACATGGGTGATGGAAGGAGAATCACTAAACTCATATACATATACATATATATATATATATATATATAAGAATGTTGATTTTTTTTGAAAATGAGTATTTTCAACTCTAAACTATCAACTGTATCATTAAGATTGGACATAGGAATGCCCATTTTATTCCCGCTTCACTCCTGCATACTAATCATGCCCTAAATTGTGAAAACTTAGCAGTAATGTTTGTATAAAATAATGTCACTAGAGGAATGGACAGAAAGTGAACATATGAGAAAAGCTGTGTTAGGCATGTAAAAATATCTCTAATGTGAAACTTTTTCTTAAATTTATGAACTTTTTGAACATTGAAATACTTAGACCGTCATGCCCTATAAATAATAAATGACTAAAAGTACACCAACATATAGAACAAAAGATACAACTTTTTTTTATTTTTTATTTTTTATTTTTTATTTTTTATCTTAATCAATATTAAACTAATAGTGGTGGCGTACTTGATGTGCTTAAATTATAATATGTAAAAATATCTAAAAACATTTAAATCTTATGTAGCTAGTAAGAATTTCTTATAACATATGTTTATGACCATTAGTAATTTAGGGCCCGTTTGGATAGGTTTAAAAAAAAGTGCTTCTTGAATGGTGCTTTTTATGATACAACTTTATTTTTAAGCCAACAGTTTTGCATTTGGATACAGTAGTTAAAAGTGTTTTAAAAAGTACTTTTATTTGAAGGTACTCTATAGTAGTTTCTAAAAAAGCCTTTTTTGGGTTTTTTTTTTTTTGGTTTCTGCTTTTTTGAAAAAGCTCATTCAAACATAATTTTTTTTTTTTGTTTGAAGTGCTTTTTTTCAAAAAATAAGTATTTTTTTCTTTGAAAAAAGTCCATCCAAATGGGTTTTTAGATAGATCAAAAGTTATATTTTTCAGTGGTGAATACAATGAATAGTAAGGATTACTTGTTAATTAAATTCTTAATTTTAACAAGCATGCATGTAAGGAATCACACTTTTATTGTTTCAAATGGATGAGTTATGAACTTTTTATGTTGTTCTTCTTGAATTCATCATTATTGAAATGACCATTAGTAACTCCATTTCTATTGATAAAGTTTTAAAATGAGAAAAACAATAAATGGCAGATCTTACTTTGTCAAAATTTAAAGTTCGAAAAGGAAAATGAAAAAAAAACTCTTTTTTTTTTTTGGTTACAAATTGGATGTTACATCCTAACTACACGCCTCATCCAAGAGTAAGGCTTGTAGTCCCAGTGGTGGTTCTTCCAAAATTATGGTATCCTAGCAACATTCATGTCCCATTCGCGCAAGCCAATCGGCACAGTTATTTCCCTCTTTTGATACATGCTTGAGTTGATTTTCCCAGGGCATATGTAGAAGCTATTTACAATCCAAAATCAGTTGCCCAAATGGATGATAGGTAGTGTCTGCACTTTTAATCAGCCGGATAACAATTTCAGAATCAATTTCAATCTCAAGCTTTGGAGTTCCTCTTTCCCAAGCGATGCGTAGTCCTTCTCTTATTGCAATCAACTCTGCAATGTCAATGGATGCTTCGCCCAACTTTTTCGTAAATCCCACAACCCAATTGCCATTCTCATCTCTGATTAAACCCCCCGCAGTTGCGGACTTGTGCTTTGCAAAGTAATTCCCATCCGTGTTAAGCTTTGCCCAACCCTTCCTTGGTAATTTTCATCGCACACTCACACTGTTTGTGTTCTTCGGCGGCGGCTTCTGAGGAAAAGCATGATCCATATCCGAGGCGAATAGCTTCAAATGATACACCACCTCTCTCGTTGTCTCTGCTCTGTTGTCGAAAAAAAACTCATTTATTACTTAACGATAGTAAGAAGGTTCTGATTACAATTCGGACAATTAGATTAATAGTCTTATAATTGCTACATTGAATATAATGCACAGATTATTGAACCATGATCAATTTAGTTTTGTTGTTTACTTGTATATCCCACAGTTAAGGTTTTAAAATAAACTGATAAGAATTTATAACACTTAAGTTTTTATATATTTTTGGGGGTGGTAAATATTTTATATAAGTTTCTTTACAGCCAATATTTTCATGTATAATTTCATAAAAAAAAAAAAATCATGTATGAAGTGCACTAAAAAATTTGCATTTTCAGGAGCTATGATTCAATTGATATTTATTGCGAGGTTGGAAGACTCATCTGGTAAATTTCTTAATCATTTTATTTTGCAAGGTTTTTAATGAGAGATTATGTATTTCTTGCAAATTTTCCCACTCAAAACCAAAAAAGAAAAAAACAATGAACAAGATTATTCTATGCTTGTACTTGCTAATTTGAGTGGTGGTTGTTTATAAAATGAAACCGGCTGATAGTAATGTCAGGCTATAGGCAGGGACGGAGCCACGGGACTAGAGAGAGCAGTTTCTCTTCTCAAGTTCATATCAAGTTAAAACTTACGTGTATTTTTATAAAAATTTTAATCAATTTCGACCCCCCACCTGCAATCATAAAAATCCGTTTTTTTTTTTGTATAGAAAATTTGACATTGCCACCCAAATAAGAATTTTTGGCTCCATTCCTTGCTATAAAATTAGTTGATCAATCAGCTTGAGTGAGATTTACTATATATACATAGGGATGGTAATGGGTCTGGGTTTGACCCAGACCTGACTCGCTAGGGGCAGGTTTAGACCCCGGAAACAGGGCTTGGGGTTGATTGCGGGTCAAAAATCTTGGATCCGTCCCATAAATATATATTATTTAATATATTTATAATATATAAATAAATAAAATTTTTAAAAAAAAGGATATTTTTTATGTTTGAGAGTGCATTAGGATAACATTAAATATTTATATACTTATAATATATAAATATATTTAATAGTGCTATTTTTGATGTTTGAGAGTGTATTATGATTTTTTTTCTTAATAATCTTAGGATTCAAATTGCAAATTATCCAATAGTGTAATTTAAATATTATATCTTCCCATCTATCTCTATATATTTCTTCGTGAATTTAGTTTTGTTTGGTCGATTTGTTCTTTTTCTTATTTTCCTTCATGAATCATTATGTTTTTTTCGTATATTTGAATTGTCTCTTTCAACCAAATATAACTTTTTTATCAAAACAATATAGTTTTATATAATTTTTATCATTCTATCCTAAAATAAAAAAAGGTAATTATTTTTTTGTACAATTTAAAATTATTATTTCAAAGAAATTTATTAAAACATATAAATTTGAATTATTGGGGCGGGTACGCGGGGTGGGTTTGGCGAGTTAGGATGGGTTTAGGAACCCGACGGGTTCAACGGGTCCAACCCGCCAGGGTCGGGTCGGGTCCGGGACCTATTGGGTCTAGAACTGGTCGCAAGTCTAGAAAATTGTCATGGGTCGGGTCTTGATTTTGGCCAAACATGTACCCAACCTGACCCATGGCCATCCCTATAAATACATAAATATCTGATATGTAACAGGTCTCAAACACTTAGATATTTGTAAAATTATATATAATATCCGTATCTATGAGTATTTATTGTATATTAATTTCTATTATTTAAATATACTAATTTATAATCATATATTTTAGTCGTATTACAAATACATATTTCATCTATAGAAAAAAAATTAAAATTTCCAGCTTATTCCATATTTAAAAAGTGAGCATAAGTTTGGTTGACATTTGTCATCTTTATTCCAAACTTTCATTTGTCTAGTTAGTATGCCATATAACTTGTCTCATGGTGACCACATCAATAATTTTCTCTCTAATTAAAAAAATCCCAATTCCTTCGAAATTTTTTTCAATAAGTTCAGATTTCATGACCAAATTCAATTATTATTTTTTTGACAAAGTTTATTCTTAAATTGTCAATTCTTCTCAAACTGTAGCTAAAGCAAATAAATCATAAATTTTTTCCTTCATTTGAGTTCAATCCTTAATTATGTTCATTAGCAAGTTACACCATCTAACTTTTTAAAAGTGGCACATTTGGTCCTTTCAGGTTTTCGAATTTTCAACAAAATCAGATCACATGTGCTAGAAATATGAGAGTTAAATGACAAAAATTGTTAATGAACAAAATAAAAGATCAAAACTCGAGAGGGGAGAAGTTTCTGGACAATTTTTGCGAGTTCACGTCTGAGTTAGAATTGACATACCCCATAATTAAATAACTAAAAATAAAAGTATCCAACATATGGGACCGAAAGTACAATTTTCTGAACCCTGAGGCTACTTTATCTCAAGTGTTCCAAAATAAATCATAATTCAATTTGTTATTATAGCATAATTCAAACTCCACACAAAATTTTAATGTGCTAAGAATTAAGTTACTAACTTTTTGTCAGCACATGTTTGTCCATTTCCCGGTATATGAGCCCGATTAGATAGTTTTTTTTTTTTTTAAAGACTTGTCAAGTCATGTTTGTTTATTGTAGATTTTTTTTGAAGTAAAGTAATTTTGTATTTAGATGTAATAATGTAAAAGTGCCTAAATATATATACATATATTTTTAAAGTTATTTTGGATAGCTTTCAGAAAAAAAAAAATTACTTTTGGACTTTTTTTTAAAAAAATCTAGCCAAATATAATTATTTTTTTCAATAAATAGGTGTTTTTGTTCTGAAAAAAGCCCATTCAAACGCACTTGGTTGGCAGACTTTGATGACAAAGAATACAAGCGTTCATAATTAGGAAATTGTACTTTCTATTGCATGTACTAATTTGTTGAGTTGTGAAGTTTACTTACAAGATCCCATTTTCGGGAATTTATTTGGCGTTTTGGTGTAGCTTCCTCTTTCAAAAGAACTCAAAGCATAAATGCAAGCAGCCCCCAGCTTACTAGAGGTTTGTACTTCGTTTATTCGGACAAAACTTTCACACTTAACATATCACTACATGGACCACCCCCCCCCCCCCCCCCCCCACACCCCAAAAAAAACCACCATATTAATTGATAATACAAAAATTATCACCAATTATATATTAAGTTAAACAAAAATCAATTATATATATCAAGTAACAAAAATATATTTTATCAACAAAACAATTTTACATTTTACAATGTCAATAATTGCTGAAGTTGTCCTTAAGTTTTCACCATTGCCAATTAGTGTTACCGCTATAGTGACAAGGAATAATCTTGTTTAAAAAAAAAAAGTAATGGAATTTTTTTTTCACCACTATATTGTCATATAAGACTCTCATTAATTGTATATACGTGCAATTTAAGATGGTAATATTTGTCACTATATATGTAATGTCCCGTTCCACATGGGTCGAGTATTGAAAAATTGAATATCTTATAAATTTTGACTAAAAAACTCATGTGTATTTATTAGATATCTCTTTTTGAGTGAGTTGGTCATAGTTCGATTTAGAATGTACTCGGTAGGTTCTAGGTGATTTTTGAGTCCAACGAGCTTATAGTCTTGGGCCGTGCCATGTATGTATTATTATGACAAAATAACACTGATTGTCATCTAATTGATAGCATTAGCGACGAATAAAAATTCCTATTGCGTAATGCATGTTATTAGTCACATGTTTTATATTATCATTGTCACGTAACTTTTTATCACTCGTAACATTATTTTATGATGAACAGACAGCATAACATATATATATATATATATTTATCTTTTGATCTAACTTATCTAGCTACCTTCCAAGATGGAAAGTCGACAAAATTTAAATGGCCAAGATCTTTATATTTCGTTAGGTATACTCATATTTTTTGGATTTACTTGTCATTAATATGCTAAAATGCAATCACTACACGAATGCATACCTTTTACTGACAGATCAATCAATTACAAATTTAGCGTCCGTGACTGATTTCGCCTAGCTATAACAAATCCGTTAATAAATATCTTATTATTGATTGTTTTTCCAATTATATTTACTTCAAATTCTGTCACGTATTTATCACAGATATTTTAAATTTCTGACTAAATCTCATCGTCACTAATTTTCCGTCAATGAAGAAGTTGCTTTCCTTAGTTAATGGTGCACGTGCATTCCTCCTTAAATGTAAAATGCTTGTAAATGCTTATTAATGATCACATTTTCTTTACACGTTCACAAATCACGATTCGATTAAAAATTAATTATTTCTGGAGTTGTTTTTTTATCCGCGCTCCCCCCCCCCCCCCCCCCCCCCCCCCCGCACACACACGCACATAATTAATTTCTTCATTCATTTTGTGTGATGTAGATCAAACCAGAAATACTTAGTTGGTCGCCACGTGTTGTGTTTTTTCATAATTTCTTCAGTGATGAGGTAACTCTGCAACCTAGTCCCGTGGCTCTTGTATGTTCCTTATAGAATATTTTCGATTTCTTGATTGACACAAGTATAGAATTTTATCTCTTTAATCTGTATTAATAATTGAACTTACATCTCTTTATACATAGGGATTTATAAAATATCATTATTTCCTCTCATTTTGATGCAAACAAGAGTGCAGATCACTCACTCTGAGGGACGAAAACTGGGGGGCGGGGGCAGGCGATTTCGCCCTCTCAAATTTATATATAGATAAAATAAAATTTACATATATTTTTATGAGAATTTTGAATTTTGCACCCGAAAATCATAAAAATTTCTTAACTATTTTATAGAAATTTGACCTTGCTTCCCAAAATAAGAATTTCTAACTCCGTCCCTTATTACTCTATCATCTAGTCAATTTGTTTCTCAAAGCTAACTATCATGTAATTGCCTAATTTATTCTTGAGTATTATAATTTGAAGCTTAAGGTATGTCTTCAATCAGTTTAATTCTACAATATACTACCATTAGAACATTACAATCTTTGTAGTCTAGTAATAAGAGGTTTTCTAGATCTTGCACGTTGTGTGTAGTACGTTGGGTTGATTGAATTGCTACATTTATGCATTTAAATTTACTTTTACTTTTTCTTATTCACTAAATTAAAATTGTTACACCACTTTTGCATGAATGTCAACTATCCAACTGCTCGATTGTCGATACATTGTACCAGGTGTATGATGGAATACACAGTAATAACAAAGAAGTTTCCAACAAATTCTACATGCCCTCAACTTTATTTGCATCTTAGCTTATATGTTTTCATTCATCAAAATTCATCGGGATTCTTCTGAAATTCTTGTATTTGTGCTAGTTTTGTTCTGAGTTTAATCTTTTGATCTTTTTCATTTTTCTAACTAAAATCCTACTTAATACACTCAATCTGAATGATTTAGACTTTGAGAGCAAAGGCTTCAAATGATTGCAATCTTGACTCAATTTGAGAGACATCCCAATGAACGAAAAAAATACTTAAAGTGGTAACTGTAGGATTTTATGTTCATAGTAATTTAAAATTATCTGAATAAATAGGAATTGTATACTATGAAGTTGAAATCTTCAACCAGAAAATTCTCAAAATCAAAATTAAGTTAAAACAATTAAGACATAAACAAGCATGCCTCAGTGCGAAATTTATGTCGAGCTAAAATTTATATGTATTTTTTTTTTTGAAAATTTGAATTCTGCCCCTCCAAACTCATAAAATTAATATCTTTAATATTTTATAAAAATTTTACTCTGTTGTACTCCGCAAATCAAAAATTCTCGGCTCCGTCCCTTAATCAAGCTGTCATATATATACCTACTCTATGTGCAATATGATTATATGATTTTACAAGGAGTCTGATATGGTTAATTGCTTATTGCATAACAAACCATTGACTGCTTAAAGTACAATCTTTTAATATTGGAGCAAATCATTTCTATTTTTCTTTATTTTTTCTTTATTTTTACAGGAATGTGATCATATTATATCAGTTGTCAGACCCACGCTACCAAGTCCTCTACCTTTGGACAAAACAAAGGTGAGTAGAGTTCATATATATTATATTAAAATTTGATTTGAATGTTCATCGACAAATTATAATGCAGCATGTAGTTTTGTTGTTTAAATCTTTATAATTAAAAACAAAAATACTAATGACGAAAAAAATAAGTGAAAATATTAAAATTGTGACTAATTCTTGTATGCAGTGACAAATATTGATTTTCATCACAAAAATAGCTTTCAAAATTTTAATAGTGAACAAAGTTGTGTACAATCTATCACTTTGACAATTGATGACAATATGTAAAATTTTAATATTATCTTTTAATATTTTGTCATTAATAATATTTTTTGAAATTATTTATCATTCTCTTTTTTGGATCAGTCAAAGAGGTTTCATTTGTTGAAATATAACTTTTTTTTTATTTACTTTTGTTGTAATATTTAGATGTTAAAAATCTATATTATCTTTGAAATTGTCATATATATATATATATATATATATATATTGTTTCAGAGTTTGGAGAATCAAGCTACAGGAAGCTTTGGGATGTTTCTGGAAGGTGAATATAGGAACCATCCTATTATACAGGTCGGTATAACTCAACAAAATACAAAAAACTTAGTGCAACTCTACCAAAAAAAAAATGATCTAATTTGATATATTTTCTGAGGCACTTTTTAAAAATGCCATATTTGTGCATTTATTGTGACATTTTATAAAAAGTTCCTCAATAAGTTATGTCAAATTTAATTATAATTTATTTACTGTGACACTGTAAAATGTCAAAAATAGATTATTACTACACTTAAATACTTAACATTTTAGCTAGAGCCACTAAATCAAAATTGCTCTTTGTGACATTGATTAAAGTGTCATGTATTGAGTGTAGCAATATAGCCTATTTTGACACTTTATAGTGCCTCAAAAGATACATTATAGTTGTAACTTGATGTGCTTATTGAGACACTTTTATGAGATGTCACAATAGGTATACAAATGTGAGACTTTTAAAACGTGTCATAAAAAAATGTGTCAAATTAGATTATTTTTTTGGTAGTGAAGTTTACAAACTTAGCACAAGGATGAAATATAAAACATGAGATTTACTTTCTTATATCAAATTTTCATCAACTCTAAAACATTGAAAATTTATATCTATCTAAAAGTGATTGCAAACACTACTTAAAAAACAACCTAATTTGACATATATAATATGGTAGTATCATATTTGCATGCTTATTGTGACATTTTATAAAAAGTGTATCAATAAGCTATACCAAATTTGAATTATAAGGTATTTATTTTAACACTATAAAGTGTCAAAAGATATTATTGAGGCACTCAAATACGTGACACTTTAGTCAATGTCACCACAAGCCAATTTGATTTGGCGACACTAACTAAAATGTCATGTATTTGAAGGTCATGATAGCATATTTTGGCAATTTATAGTATCACGATAAATAATTACAGTTCACATTTGATATAGTTTATTGAGACACTTTTATGGAATGCCACAATAGGTACACAATTGTGATACTCTTTAAAAGTGCTATTTGTGTCAAATTAGGTCATTTTTTTAAGTCGTGAAAAATGAATCTAGGTAATTGTTCACTAATGAAATAATTCATCGAGATATGCTCCTACGTAGGGATGGCAACGGGTCGGGTTTGGCATGGGTTTGTTCAAACCCGACCCGCAAGACCTTTTTGGACCTAGGACCCGTCCCATGCTCGGTGGGTCCCAGACCCGGCCCGAACCTGGCGGGTTGGACCCATTGAACCCGCCGAGTTCCTAAATTTGCCACAACCCACGTACCCACCAAACCCGCCCCAATAATTGAAATTTCTATTTTTTAACAAATTTTTTTGAAACAACAATTTTAAATTGTACAAGAAACTTAATAAAAGAAAATATTCAAATTGTACATAGAGCTCAGTAAAACATGTTCAAGTGAAACATTTATATATTATAAATATATTAAATATATAAATTATATATATATATATATAAATTAATTTTTTTAAATTTTATTTATTTATATATTATAAATATATTAAATAATAATATATATCTATATATGTGTCGGGTCGGGTCGCGTCGGGGTTTAAGTGGATCTGAGACCTGACCTGAACCCGGACAAGTCCAAAATTTTGGACCCGCAACCTGCCCCAAGATCCGTTTTCTGGGTCTAAACCCGCCCCTAGCAGGTCAGGGACCCGCCAAACTTGGACCCATTAGCATCCCTACTCCTACAATCTATTTGAAACTATATTTGTTGAATTACCAATGGAATGTTTAAACATGCAACAATAGGCAATTGAGAAAAGAATGTCTGTCTATGCTCATATACCTGTGGAGAATGGAGAATTTATTCAAGTGCTGAGGTGAGTTAGATCTTCTTTTACCCTTTCACCTAATTTATCAATCAAATAGAATACATATACATACATATATATTATGTTTCGCCACAAGGGCTAACATGTATCGAAGCACAGGTCTGAAAAAGGTAAACATTTGGTGCTACACCGTGACTATGAAGAGGAGTTCGTAAGTTTGTCTTTCCATTATGACGGAATCCCAGTCACATCTTTTGGCCCAAGGTCACTACTAGAAAATATCTGAATAGCGATGGATTTTTTTTCTGTCACCCCAGCAACGAATTTAAGAATTTAATCAAAAATTTTAGTGACTGAAATATCCGTTGCTAAATTGGCACCACCTTTGGCCCCTCAAATTTTTTTGGTGGCGACTAATTTTTCTATCACTGTAAAGACGCCAAATTTTGCTCCATTTTTTTTTTTTGCAAGGTGATCGATTTTTCTATCGCTAAATCCTTCATTTAGCTACGGATTTTTCAGTCACTAAGTTTCGCCATAGAAAAATTATGGTTGAATCCAAATTGTTTTTTTAAAAAAAATAATATTTTAGCCACGAAAAATTTTGGTGGCTAGCTTCAAATGTGGCAACGGATAACCACGGAATTTTTGCCGTGGTTAAGTTATTTGTAGATGGATTTTGATCAAAATCCATCGCTAAATTCGCGATTAAATTGTTGTTTTCTAGTAGTGGATTTTGGTTATCAACAAGAATCGTCATTAAGTAACATGGCTTGCTTTCTCACAGTTCCCACAGTTTAATCTGAGCCGTGGCGGACAAAGACTAGTATCAGTGCACATGCACCTAAGTGACAATGTGGAAGGTGGAGAAACATACTTCCCCCTGGTAATTGCATGTCGAAATCTCAATAATTTCTTGTATTCTTATAATTTTTTAAAAATGATTCAATTTCTATTAATATTAGTTGCGAGAAGAAGCCGTATAGTCAATGGTGGATCTTAAACTGGACATAGGGGGTCCATGGCCCCCCTATGTATGGTTTTTTTTTTTTTTTTTGCGCTAATTACCTACTTATATGCCCTTCTCCAATATCAAAATAACTGCTCATTGCTTAACATAACTCAATTAGTGATTTATTACAATAAGTTCAACATTACAACATCCATTTTAAAAGCTTGTCGAAATGTCCATTACCAAGCCCAAATTTGATTTTTAATGGCACACTTATATATAGAACTTTTACAATTAAAAGGTTCATCTAATAACTCATAAATTAATTGTGATTGTAATTTTGAATTGCAATTAAAAATTTTCAACTTCTGCAAATACAAAGTCGCCGCTCTCAATCTTTCAATGCCTAGTTGCCTGTTGCCACATTTATGAAGTACATAGGGCTTTTTTTTTCCTTTTTCTAAAGTGTGCAATTGGTACATTAGTTACCTTCCTTTGTATTTTTTTTTTTATATTTTTGTCATTTCGATTGCCATTTGCAAGGTTTTATATATAATTTTCCAATTGTTATTTTTTTCATTTGAATTTGCACTAATTATTTTGATATCTAACCAAATATTTGAAGTGATACAATTATTTTGGATTTTGGAGAAAGCAAAATGACCAAATATATATCAATGAATTGATTCTTTCTTCGCAAAACAACCTTTGAGAAATAGAATAAAAATATAGGCTCTACATCTTCATTTCAATCAGCTAAAAGCTTCAGTTCTAATTCAATCATTGATGATTAAAAATCCATAAAAGAACAAAAGACGGTATCTAAATAGTAAGTAATTCATAATTTCTCATCATTTATACAATTCTTTTTTAGTTTAACTATGGTACACATAGTACATTTTTTAAATACATTTTACAATTAATTACTTGGGTCCCCAAAAATTTTAGTCAAGATCCGCCAATGCATACAAATAGAATTTCCTGATATTTAGTGACAACTCGCTAACAACAGAATTATTGCCAAAAATACACTGTGGCATTTTTGTTGTCATTTAGTTATTGCTATACAATTCATTTATCACCTCAGGTTATATCGTTAAACTTTGGTATTTTTACAAAAATTATAATTATTATTAATTAAGTTTATAATTGTAATGATTTTTATTTTTATATTGATGCTCTCGTCACTTTTATGTTTTGATCTTTTTAGTTGCCTTGTATTAGGTTGGACAAGGTCGGTGTAGTTGTGGAGGGAAAATGGTCACAGGGCTATGTGTAAAGGCATATAGAGGCTCTGCCGCATTCTTTTGGAACACGGTTTGTTAACTCTCTCTCTCTTTTGAAGGGTTTATTTATATATATATATATATTTTTTAAAAACAGTGCATTTGGCAAAGAAAAAAAAAAAAAATGAGAGAAAAGAAAATTGATGAATTTTAATTTTTCGCATGGTTATTTGAAATAAAATGAAAAAATAATTTTAATCTTTTACTTTCATTTTTAATCCAATTTTGGGAGGAGAAAAAAAACAAGTGGGGCCCATGTAGTTTTTTCTTTCTTTTTATTTCTCCACACGCAACCAATCAAAGGAAAATGATTTCTTTCTTCTTATTTTCCTTCATTCCCCTCACCTTCTTCCTATTTTCGTTCCTACTAAACAAACCCTTAGGCTATGTTTGGAACAAGGATTTTGGTGAGGAAAAGTGAGAGGAAAATGGAAAGGATCAAAAATAAAAACATAAAGTACTATCTTTTGAAATAAAGAAAAAGCTTTCCATCCTATTTTCCTTATCAAAATCCTATAACCAAACAAATGGTTAGTCCTTAGAGCTCGTTTGAATGGATATTTTTAGAGGAAAAAAACTTATTTTTTTTTTTTAAAAAGCACTTTAAAACAAAAAAAAATTATGTTTAGATGGACTTTTAAGAAAATTAGAAGCCAAAAAGGGGTTTTTCTTTTTTGTTTTTAAGAAGCTACTCAGAGTAGCTTTAAATAAAATATTTTTAATTATTGTATCCAAACACAAAACTATTTGGCTTTGGAAAAAAAAAACTCTACTATAAAAGACACCTCTCGAGAAATACTTTTTTTAAGTCCATCCAAACGAGCCCTTAATGTATTGAAGTGAAGATCCTCCTAAAACAATGGAAAATTCTTAAGCACAATTTGTTTGATATTAAAGGATAAACATCATGGCAAATTATTAATAAATTTCACGTTATTTTTTTTAGCATTGCATGCATCAGTAAGACAGTAACTATAGGATACAAAGTAAAGAAGGAACAGATATTCAAAATATGTCATGCGTGCTTGTTTGTTTTAATGTAAACTGATTATTCTCCTTATTGCCTTAAAACATTATAATCTTTCTATTTGGCACCTGAAAATTAGAAAACAAAATATTAGGATAAATTACTCTTACCACCCCTTAGGTATGGTGAAATTACAAAAAACACCCCAATGTTTGGCAAATTACCATTACCCACCAACATTATATGGTGTCTAACAATTTGTACCTACCGTTAGTGTGACTAACAGTTATAGTTTGAGGTATTGCATTGTAATTTATTGAAAATAAAAGGGATTAAATGTAATATTCCGGTTATTGTTCCAAACTTATTGATAAGTTATTGGTGGATGGTGTGTACATTTACCAAACTATTGGTTTGATGAAACGCTATTTGCCATTCATATAAAACTCAATGTTTAGCAATAAAACTATAAAATCATATAAACACCTCAAAAAAAATATAACAAATTAATGAACACTAAAAGTGTCATTTTGATATGTACATTCCATAAGACTTAGTATTTACTTATAAAAATATACAATATTCAACGATTAAAATGATCATCAAACGTGTTAGGGGGGTAATGGTAATTTCCTGTATGTGGGGGTGTTTCTTGTAATTTCACTATACCTTAGGGTGGTAATTGTAATTTGCCTTAATTTGAGTAAGGACAAAAATGATATTTTCTCGATTCCATTACACTTAACATTGATTCCCCTAAAATTAGGGGGTAATGGTAATTTCCCAAACATGAGGGTATTTTTTGTAATTTCAATATACCTCAGGGATAGTAAGTGTAATTCGTCCAAAATATTATGCTTTATTATACATAAAAATACAGTTATCATGATTATCTACAGAAAATGTAGTCACTTGTTAGGTGATATCCAATTAAGAAAATTGTTGACAGACTTGACCCCAATTATATTTTTGTGTGGTTTATAGTTATTATCCATTTGTATTTAGTTTGAAATGTTGTTATTACAACTATTTACTTTGGGGGGAATAGGGACGTAAATTATCTATCTCAACTACCTGAACCAATGTTAATCACGGGGGAGTGTTTTAAACTTAATCAATAATTTATAGAGAGTGGCCAATCACTTAGCAAATGCAATACACTTACCATATGATTTGTTGAGTTCAGCCAAATTATGTTCAAATAACAATTTTTTTGATAGGTGCATTGAGGGTCATTAGTAATATATATACACACATCAAAATAGTGCTTTCATTAATAAATGAGATCCTTCCGTAATATATACAAGTATTTTTACCCGATAAACCATCCATTTTAACTGGATTGATTGCATTGTAATTATTTTATTATGTTTAATTTTACATCACTAATAAAAAATTTCACTGATAGTAATTATTCTATGTAAATACTTTTATCATAAAAAATTGAAAAAAAAAAAAACTACTTTGTATTACTATTTTTTGAAAAGGAGTGTAAAGGTGACTAACGCAAAATTACTTCAAGTGTGATCTACACTAGTTGCATTTTGTGCCATCGCTAATATTTGTTTGATAAAAGTCTCAATACTTTCAACCTATGATTTGTGCAGATTTTAGATTAAAAAAAAAAACTGTCTATAGGAAAAATCTCATGTAACAAATATAGCCAAAAAAATGTTTCGTTTCTAGTGAGGCAAGCTTAGTCCACGAATGAAAGCGTCGCCTGATAAAAGTTGCTACATGCTATAAAATAATTAATATAACTTACCAGAATCAATAAAATACTATGGAATTCACATACTTGAGAAATTGTGGGATCAACTTAAGCTGGGCATCTATACCGGAGAAATTGTGATAATTAATGCACTTGTAGTAATTAATTATTCTTGAATCTAATTGGTAGAAGTGCATATATAGTTGGTATTGTTGCATGCTTCACTTCATTTCATAAAAGTATTATCCAGATTTAAAAGAAAAGTTAATGTAGCATTTTTTTTTCTTTTTTTTTTTATATAATATTGGTGTCAATTTACTATTTCATTTCTTTTCATTAGAGGTGGACATCATTATTTTTTCTTATTTATGTCGTTATTTGATTTCTTTTTTTAATTATTATTATTTTTTTTAGGAGCCTGATGGACAAGTTGATCCAAGTACCCTACATATGGGATGTGAAGTAATAGGAGGAGAGAAATGGTTAGGCATAAAATGGCTGAGAGAGAGTCCTCCTTTCTAAGGCTACCAGGATCTTCCAGCTTTCATTCCATAGTTTCTTTACTATACCTCTAAAAATGTAATGTTGGTTATTATAATAGAAAATCAGGGTTTCACCTTAATTAAAGAAATTGAATGAAAACCTAGAATAATATTAAATTTTGGTGATACTAATATATATACATATATATGTATTTAATATCAACTACCAGTTAGTCTGTCGGAATAAGGCGCAAGATCCTTTAAGCAATATCCAAAGTTCAAATTTTGTAGTTGTGAATGGAACAACTGAGTTGGAAAGGTCACTCCCATAAAGGGCCTCTGCAGTAGTACTCGATGAATTAGGGCTTGTTTGGATGGGCTTTAAAAAAAATGCTTATAGAACAGTGTTTTTTATAATAGAGCTTTTTTTAATCCAAGCGGTTTTGCGTTTTGGATACAATAATTAAAAGTACTTTAAAATGTGCTTTTATTTGAAGCTAATTTGGGGAAGGTTCTAAAAAAGCCATTTTTGGCTTTTTTTTTTTTTTTTTTTACTTCTGTTATTTTAAAAAAGGCTATCCAAACACAATTTTTTTGCTCTGAAGTGTTTTTCTTCGAAAAAAGAAAGTACTTCTCTAAATAAAATTCATCCAAACGGGCTCTTAATTGTCCAATAGATCAGAACAGGGTGGCCAAGACCAAATATATATATATATATATATATAATCAAAATTCATTCATGATGCATTGTGGTTACAAAAGTAATGGGCTCAAAGATACAGTGCACCAAACTCCAATAATGTAGTGAGCCACCAATCTTCTATTAAGTATAAATCTTGAAAATATTATTCTTCACAATGAATTTTTGTTCAAGCTTATATTTGGTGATAATGTAAAGATCGAACTCCTTGATCTCAACATCTCAAATTTAATAAGTCAAAAGCTTATAACAAATAATGATATGTGTAGACAAATTAAATTTACGGCCAATTAAATGCCGACATGTGACAGATAATATATTAAATATCAATATTGTATTTTCTATTTTTTATTTGTTGAATTTAATTAAAATTAATTCTGAAATAAAATAGTTAATTAATTGATATTTTAATATATTTTTCTTGGCCAATCAAATCATGCAAAGTGTCAAATTACAATATTTGGCAAATAAAAATAGTTTCAATTTTATTTTTTTTTTTATAATTCGGCTTTGGCAATATTGTAGACTTTTAAACTTGAAAGGCGAATAAATTTGGGCTAACTTCCCACTCTCCTTTTTTTTTTTTTTTTTTTGTGAACAACCCTTTCATCTTCTCGTCATTTTTATTTAGCCCACTTTGTTTTAACATTCGATTGACCACATCCTCATTTGCTTTAATTGGCCCAAATAAAGGCCCAAGAGAAGCATGGTTTATTTCTTAAAAATTTGGCCATTGGGATGAAGGCCCATTAGGAGTTCTCCTAATTTCATCAAGGGCAATAGCAATAAATCCCAAGGTTCCAATTCACCAGTTTCGCCTTCATTCCCAGCGAGCCTTGCAGAAGGCAATTGCTTCTTCGCAACCACTTAGGAGATCGATTTTCCTGCTTTGTTACATTAAAATTTCTTCTTTTTTATGACTTTTTTTCCTTATTTTACCACACACACACATAAATATATATAGAAAGAAAATTATTAGGAAAATTGATTAGACCATCTTGGCAATTGGCGATGATAAGCCAGCTCCTTGGGATATCTTTCTTTTCCTTTTTAACTTCAGAATACCCTCTTCTTGAATTTATTCATCAACGGAAATCTCATCTTTCCATTAATTTATTTGTTCCCAAGTTTTAATCAAGAACTTCCTTTGGTTAGCCATTGTTTTTTCTTCTATAAAAAGGGAACACTACAGAAAAAATGTCGGATTCCGGCGGAATTATTCCGGGGGAATATTCCGCCGGAGTCAAACAGGGGGAATTCTGGCGGAATTTCCCCCGGAATTTTTTTTTAATCTTTTCAATTAAAAACCGGGAGAAATTCAGGGAAAATTTCCCCTGTTTTTTTTTTTGAATTTTTTGAATTAAAAACCGCGGAAATTTTCCCCTGGTTTTTTTTTGAATTTTTTTAAATAAAAACCGAGGAAAAAATTCTCCCGATTTTTTTTTGAATTTTTTAAATTAAAAATTGGGGGAAAATTCCCCTGGTTTTTTTTTTGAAATTTTTTAAATTAAAACCGGGAGAAAATTCCCCCGATTTTTTTTTTGAATTTTTTAAATTAAAATCGGGGGAAAAATCGGGGGAAAATTCAGGGGAAATTTTCCCCGGTTTTTTTTTTAAATTTTTTTTAATTAAAACTTTAATATTACTATATGTTTAGGCAAGACAAAACACAAGCTTGGAAGTACCTCAATGGCAAAGTATCAGACTTGTATCCAAGAGGTTCCAAGTTCAAGTCCATGCAATAGCAAAATTTCTTTTTTTTTTAGAGAGAAAACCGGGGGAAAATTCCCCCGGTTTTTTTTTTTGAATTTTTTAAAATAAAAACCGGGGGAAATCCAGGGGAAAATTTCCCCCGTTTTTTTTAATTTTTTTTAATTAAAAATGTAATATTACTAAATTTTTAGGCAAAAAAATACACAAGCTTTGAAGTAGCTCAATGGCAAGGTATTACTAACTACACAATTTTTTTAAAAAAAAAAAAAACACTCTTTGGGGAAATATATATAATTTCAATATAAATGATGTTAATATTACTTCTACTATTTTGTTTCCTTAAAAATTATGATTGTTCATTCAATATTTTTTCTTTTAACAAATGAAAATTTTTATATACATATGTTTATATAGTATATGTTCATATAGTATATAGAATGTGTATATATATATATTTATATAATATCAATACTATCTTTTAACTATTATTATTTATACTATCTATTAGTTATGTATAATATATTTATAGGTATACATATGTTTATATTGTATATATATGTTTATATAGTATATATAATATATATGTTTGTATAGTATCAATACTATCTTTTAACTATTATTATTTATACTATCTATTAGTTATGTATAATAGATTTATAGGTATACATATGTTTATATAGTATATATAATATATATGTTTGTATAGTATCAATATTATCTTTTAACTATTATTATTTATACTATCTATTAGTTATGTATAATAGATTTATAGGTATACATATGTTTATATTGTATGTATATGTTTATATAGTATATATAATATATATGTTTGTATAGTATCAATACTATCTTTTAACTATTATTATTTATATTATCTATTAGTTATGTATAATAGATTTATAGGTATACATATGTTTATATAGTATATATAATATATATGTTTGTATAGTATCAATACTATCTTTTAACTATTATTATTATACTATCGTTTAATTATGTATATAATATACTTATAGGTATACATATGTCTATATAGTATATATATGTTTATATAGTATATATAATATATATATTTATATCGTATCAAACTACATTTTAACTATTGTGTATACATATGTTTAATTATGTATACTATATTTATAGTTTTACTAGATTTTAATTATATATAATATATTTATAGGTATACATATGTTTATATAGTATCAATACTATATTTTATCTATTATTATTAATACTATCCTTTAATTATTTAGAATACATTTATTTGTTTTTTAAAATTGAAAGAAAGAATGTTAAAATAAGAATAATCAAATACATATATAATAAATATAAAACAAAACAAAAGATAACACAACCTCCAGCAATAGCTTGGTGGTGAAGGGTTAGTTATCTAACCTTGAGGTCACGAGTTCGAATTCCCTCAATTACAAATATTTGCACATTTTGGGAATTACTATTCTGGGGGCAGCTGGAGCGGCGGCGACGGCGACCGGGCAGTGGCGGGGACTGGCGGCGACGATGGCGGTCCGGCGGGGCGGGTGGCAGTTCGGCGGGGCAGCAATGGTGAGGTGGCGGCGGTCCGGCGCGGCGGTAGTCCGGCGGAAATTTCTGCCGGAATTTCGCCGGACGGTCACTTTCGTGGTGGTCCAGCGGAACAGTCCGGCGGAAATTTCTGCCGGAATTCCGGCGGAAAAGGGCATTCCGGGGCCATTTTTTCCGGCAGACACGATTCCGCTGGTTTTCCCCCAATTTTTCGCCGGATTTAGCATTTTCCGACGGAAATTCCGTCGGGTTTCCGCCGAATTTTTCCGCCGGTTTTTGGCTTTTTTCCTGTAGTGGAACTAGTGCCTACCGTTCTCACATCAATCTTTATTTCAAGAATAGAGCACCAAGCTAACTTAATGAGCTATTATTCGTATTTTGCTGCGTGAATTCTCAGTAAGACAACATCAAGCGCCATTGCTCGGCCATGAGTTTGAATTCGGCCACCAACACGCCATGCTCTGGAACATTTGATAACTATGGCAGAGATGTTTTTTTTTTTTTTTTTTGGCTCCTTCCTCTGTTTAACTGGCTCTCTCAGATTTTCTCTTGTGTCTTGTTGGATCCTTTTTCAAATTACATGTAGTGGTTTGGCAAGAAGAAAACTATGTATTATATATTTTCAAAGCCACACAAATTAGCACGCCAAGTGCTCGATGAATTTCTTGAGAGAGCTTCTCATGATTTTTTTTTTTTTCATATGTGATGGCTTCTTTGCAGCACACCTACTTAGCAGTCTCCACTTGAAACGCGAAGTATTTCTTCACAATCAATGCTTGCTAGACATCTTAAATTTGGTATAGCAGTTGTCGCAATTTTGTGAAGCTGCCTAATCCTCTCCCTTTTTATTTTACCTTGGTTTTTTTTTTTACATACTAATGAGTTTTTCCTCATTTTCTTTTGCAGCAAACTTTGGTTGGAGATCAAAGCATAATAACTCTTGTAATTTCTTTGTTTATCCAAGGCTAGGTAATATTTTCTAATTTAAACAGCGCCTCATCCCTCCCCTTTTTTTTTTATTGCAATGATTTTCCAAATGGACTTTGACTAAAAGTTGGGTTATATCTTCTTACAGGCAAGCCTTCTTTTTTTCACGGTCGAGGCCCACTTCTTGTTACTTGTGTTCAACAATTGGACTCATTTTTCTTCATTTTTTATTTTTTTTAATTTTATTCTTTAACTATCAAGTTAGCTCACACCTTTGTTGGAATTTGATAGTTCAAAGCAATGGTATACTTTAGAGATAATTCGTTATCCTCGGGAGTGAAACACTTGATTATCCTTGATAACGAGAAACAACCTATCGAGAAGGGTACGCTTTTGGTGGTCCATGCCCCTCTTATTGGCCGATACGTAAAGCAATGCCAAGATTGGCGAATCCACTCTACACAGAAGAATGGTCTCAAGAGATTCCTTTGAACAAAACGTCCAAGGCATGGTGTTTGCAAACAACTCATCACAAGTACTCAGACAAGCCAAGTATCTTTCCAACGCTAGGGCGAAGCATTATTGAAGGCATGGCCATGCGGGGAGACTCCATCTAGTTTGAAGGCGAGTTCAAGTATGTCAAAGGCTACTGGGAGTGGATGGAAGACATCCTCTGCCGGTGCGGGCACAAGTTGGCGGAGGTTGGGATCTACGACGCAGTGTTTGCTTCATTGTTTACGTACGACTGATACCCAGAGATCATCAAGGCATTTTGCGAGGTATAAAGTCCCACTACCAACACCCTTCTGACTTCATTCGGAAAGCTCTCTATATCGTTGTGGGATTTGTGCACTTTGGCCGGCCTTCCACTAACAAGGCTTCTCTATGACGAGGTGGTTCTCGATGCCCTGGAGCTTATCAGAGCCACGAGGTGGGCCGTAGGTTTGTTTCCAGCTGCTACAAGTACTTGTTTCACACCTTCCACCTGCTACAAAGGAGTGTTGAAGGAGGTCAACTCTCTCAAGTCACACTCGGCAAGTGGGTTAGCTTCTGGTCCAAAAAAAGATACCAAGTATTGCCAACCACCACCGCGAAGCGGGAAGAAGTCAGCTCGTTCAAAGTCAACTCACAATCCACTCGGCAACTTTGGCACTCACAAGGGCTAGTCTAGAGCAAAAAAAGAGTTGTTTTATATGAACAAAAATAGTTGTTCCATCTGGAAAGGAAATGAAATAAACTACTTTTTTGGCGTAAACTTCACAACAAAAATGTTCAACAAATCTTATTTTCTTATGCATAAGTAAACTCTGTAATGCGTTTTTCCTTAAAATTTTGCAAAACTATGAACAAATTAAACAACATTTTGGTGTAAGTGGCCATTCTCGTGTAATTAAACAATGTTGAACTTTGCATTATCATTATTATAATTAGTAATATTGGCACACTTATGTGTGTGCATTATGAAATAATAATAATTTAATAGCATATTAATTTTTTTTTACTATCTATACGATCAAAATATTTTTAATTATTTTTAATAGATTTATAAATTAGTAATAAATAAAAATAAAATAACGTAAAATAAAATTCTAAGAAATTAAAAAAAATAATATTGAGGAATATTGAGAGATGGAAGAGAATAGAGAGGAGAGAGAGGGAGGGAGAAGGAGAGGGAAAACAAAAAGAAGGAAAAGAAGTATAAGAAACGTTTAAGTCGAAAGAGGAGAGAGGAAAGAGAAAGTAAAATAAACGAAGGGAAAAAATGATAGATCAAAAAAATGAGTAGACCATAAGTAGTTACAATTGGTATTGTTACTTTATATAATAGTATAAATAGATTTATAAATTACTAATAAATAAAAATAAAATAATTTAAAATAGAAACAAAATAAGAAATTAAAAAAAATGATATTGAGTATTGAGAAATAAAAGAGAATAGAGAGGAGAGAGAGAGGGAGGGGGAGGGGAGAGAAATAAAAAAGGGAAAGAATATAAAAGGAACGCGCAAACTGTAATAGGAGTGAGGAGAGAGAAACTAAAATAAAATAAAAGAAAAAAAATGAGCAGACCAAAAGCAGTTATAAAGGATACAGTCTCTTTATTTAATAGTAAACATTTTCAAGTCAAATTGCGTCCACATTCATTGATATATGACACAATTACAAATCAATCCCTCTTATTTTAAGAATTTTAAAAACCCCTCAAAATTTAGGCCCTTATTGTAAACAACAATAAAGATATCCAGAAGATAATTTTCATATAATCATAGTAGTCAACTTAGCCATCAAAAGATGCGCAATTGCGCATCGTCGAGTTTAATAAAATCCCTCAATCCATTTTGCTATTCTATCAACCTTCGCGAAGTGATTTTACTTGATATTACCACAATGATCATAGAACATCACTATCTATAATCCGATACGACCATTATTCTTTTTTTCAATTGACTTTATATATAACTTTTACATCTTAGATTTGTTAGGATCATATGAATTTCGTCTCAAAATCCCACATGTTTTAAAGTTAGTTTAAACATTCTAATTTTAAATATATTTTAAATATTTTAATTTAAATCTTCAATTCTATCCTTTTCTTTCCTGCAAATATAATCATGAAAATATTATGTTCTTAAACACTATATATTTCAACTTCAAAAACATTATGAAAATGTATTATACATACATTTATATATCTCTTATTATTATTATTATTAATAATAATTTATCATCATCATCATAATCATTATGATAATAATTAATTTTTTTTAAAAATATTTTTATTTTAAAATGTAATAGCTTCCGATGCAACACACGGGACAACACGTGGCTTTCCCATTTGGACCTACTTGCAAAATTTCAGATATAAATAAATTTTTTTCCAATAAATAAAATTTCAGACTTGAAATTTAAATTTAATATAAAAATTTATGCTTAATTGATGAATATTTAAATAATTTTCATATGCATCATACATATGTTGAATATATGCATATAATGCATAATTTATATTGAAAACATTTGTGAGATCTTATAATATTCAGATCTAAGTAAATATACACACACATATATATAGATCAATATATATATATATAATAGAATATATAAGTTTATATTTAATAAATAAAATATTAAAATATTTTTTGTGTATAATATTTATATACATTAATATATAAACACTAAGATTTGTTTCTATAATATATACATATATTGATTATACTTATAAAAGAATCCCTCAATTTTATCAAAAAATAAAAATAAAAAAACAAGAGAGAGCTAGCGAGCAAGCGAGAGAGAGAGAGAGAACTGGTCTTCTTGGCCACGCCCAACCCCAAACTCTTCTTTAGCCCACCCAAAAAACTGTCTTCTCGGCAGGTAACACACCCTTCCCGGCCGAGGGTTTCTAATGGTTAGCCCTTTCAAGTTTTTTTTTAAGAGAATAACCCTCAAGTTTTATTTTTTTTAGGTAGATGACCTTTTTGGTAATTGTATATACTTAATCCCTAATTAAACCTAAGCATTATTAAACTTGATTATGTACATATTTTTTATAAATCCGATTTTGACCCTAAAAATTAAATACTTTTCAAATCGACCCACAAAATAACCTAACCCTAAAAAGTTGCAGCCCCTCCCCCCCTTTCCTTTCTTTCTCATTCAATCTCTTGTTTCGTTTCTCATTTCCCTCCATTATCTGGTAGTGTTATTCCGATTAGATCTTGTTGGTTGCAATATATTTGTAGATCTTCGTCAACTGTTCATCGATTCCAGTCACATTGACTGCATTTCTTGAAGGTAAATTTTTATTTTTTCCAGAAAATGTAGATATTCGCTGTCTAATGGTTTTCTACATGAACCCCGGTTCACATATCTCTCAAGCACTTGGTTTTTAACTGTCATCACCCATTAATAATCATGCCATCACTGGTGCCTTATCTTTGCTTTAAGATATCGCTACCACCCCTTAAGATAAAGCTTCAGAGATACAGTCTCACGGTCATGCAGTTATTTTAGGAACGGCCGTTTTCTGGTTAATCACTTAATCACTGTTAGTTTTTCACATTTCTCTTAAGCAATAACATTTATCCTTTAAACATTTATACCTTATCTTTTCATTGTTTAAAGATGTCGTTACCACCTCTAAGATAACTCTTCAGACATATATCCTCACGCCCAAGACGTTATTTTAGGAACGACTGTTTTCTTATAACTGTTAGATTTTTCAAATTTCTCCTAAGCAAGAATTTTTATCCATTAAACATTGGTGCCTTATCTTTTCAATGTTCAAAGATGTTGTTACCACCTCTAAGATAACCCTTCAGAGATATAACATCACGCCCATGTCGTTATTTTAGGAACGACCGTTTTTTGATCTCTGTTAGATTTTTCACATTTCTCTTAAGCAAGAGTTTTTATCCATTAAACATTGGTGCCTTATCTTTTCATTGTTCAAATATGTCTTTACCACCTCTAAAGATAACTCTTCAGAGATTTAACCTGCACGGCCTGGCCGTTATTTTAGGAATGGCCGTTTTCTGATCTCTGTTAGATTTTCGCTTTTCTCTTAAGCAATAATTTATCCATTAAACAATGGTGCCTTATCTTTCCATTAAAAATAATTTTCCATTATCTCTTAAGCAATAATTTTCCATTAAAAGATCACGTACACCTTAAGTCTTTCTTTTTTGTGCTTTGATGACATTGTCTCTTAAGCGATAGCATTTATCCAGTAAACATTATTTTCCTTTGTTTTACGAGATTGTTACCATCCATTAAAAGAGCACGTATAATTATTGTGCAGCATGCAACCATTTGTCGTTGGCGTCGAATATGGCGAGTGGGTGGAGGAAGATAATGCTTGGAAGTGGTGCAATAAAAGAAAAGTTACTACACCAATTGTGTTGACCACCGAAATTAGTTTTCAGTTGTTGGTGAATGAAATTATTCGTAGGGTTGATTTAAATTGTGAACCAGGTGATGTACGTTTGAAGTATATCCTAACAAATGCGCCTCCTATGCGCACTGTACATCCCTGTGAAATAAAGTCAGATGAAGACTTGAAGGTGTACATGAGTGATGTATCTCCTAAGGGTTGGAGACCTCTTTTGAAAGTTTCTGTTGTTGATAATGTGCAAGTTCAATTTCAGTCATCGGATGTTGGTACTACTAACCCAGTAGAAGATGATGATAGCACACCCTTTTTAGTGACGGAGAATTCAAAAATTGATTGTAATATGGTTGGTAATTGTGATGACAAAGAGGATGCAACAGGAGATATAGTACCGAATAAACGCAACGACCTTGAAGAGGATGTTGATGTACATGAAGAATAACACATGAACATTGTGGTGTACGAACATACAAGTGGAGATGTTGATGTAGAAAAGGTTGATAGGGAGGAGGAAACCGTGTCCACTTACCGAAATCTCGCGGAGCGGACTAAAAGGAGATTAGTAGGAAGCGGGTCACGTAGTGAGTGGGATGATGGATCTGAATTTTATGTAGGGTATGTATTCAATAACAAAAATGAAGCAATTAGAAACCTAAAACTTCTTGCTGTGAGAGGAAACTTCGAATACAAAACCTTGAAGTCTACCAAGTCATTATATGTTGTTCAATGCAAATCCCCGAATTGCAATTGGAGGGTTCGTTGTGTCCGGTATGAAGAGTCAGAAAAATTTGTTATCAAAAAATATTCACGTGCATGTATGTGGTCTGCAAGATATTTCTGGACGACATAGCCAAGCCTCGGCCGAGGTAATTGGGGAGTATTTTAAGCCGTTGTTTGTTGGTATGAGTGGTGGCCCTTTTATTGAACTTATGAAGTCACTGCTTAAATCAGAATTGGGATGTTATGTTAGTTATTGGAAATGTTGGAAAGGAAGGCAACATGCTAAGGATTTTGTGAGGGGTACACCGGAGCATGGGTATGTTGTTCTCAAGGCCTATCGTTATATAGTAGAAGTGGAAAATGAAGGAAGCACGACAGATTTGGTTGTCGACTCTGAAAACCAATTTGTGTATTTTTGTCGTAGCTTTTAGACAATGCATAAGGGGTTTGCATGTCTTAGAAAGGTCATAACTGTTGACGTTTGCTTTCTAACTGGAAAGTTTGGTGGTGTGTTGCTTGTGGCAACAACACAAGATGGTGAGAACCATACATATCCCCTTGCTTGGGCCATGGTAGACTCAGAGAATCACCGCTCATGGGAGTGGTTTTTTGACTGTCTCAAGGTAGTAGTGCTTGATAGTGCACAATTGTGTATAATTTCCGACAGATATGCTTCCATCAAGAAGGCAGTTGGCAGTGTCTACTCTAAGGCCCAGCATGGGTATTGTATGAGACACCTTGGGGAGAATTTAAACGCGGCAAGACCCTCGAGCTATATTATTTGGCAGCCAAAGCTTACAAAATTGAGGAGTTCGATGAGCATTTCGATCAAATTCGTTGCGACAATGTTAAAGTAGCTAATTACCTTGAGCATGATGTTGGTTTCCACAAATGGAGCAGGGCTCATTTTCAGGGAAATAGGTACGATGTTATGACTACTAACATAGCAGAGTCTATTAATTCAAGGCTTCTGAAAGAGAGAGAGTTTCGAGTAGTCGCTCTCTTCTATGCAATCCAACGAATGTTGTCTAAGTGGTTTCTTGAACGTCGTTAAGAAATGGATCAATGTAGCACAATTTTAGTTCCTTCCAAAGAAAAAGCATTGCGTGATAATTTGGATTAGTCTAATTCACTTCATGCAACGCAATTGAATGTGCACGAGTTTGTAGTACGTGGTCTCGGTGCAGATGCAAAAGTTGATCTCCATAATAAATCATGCAGCTGTAGAGTCTTTGATATTGAAAGGATTCCATGTCCACATGCAATAGCGGCTCTCAAGCACTTGGAAGTACCTAACTTTGGTGAGAGAATATACATATTGTGTTCACGCTTGTATGAAGCCGAGTATATATTGTATGCTTATGCCGAAACAATATATCCTGTTAAGGTCTAAGAGGAGTGGAAGGTTCCTCAGGCAATAGCAGATGTCGTAGTTCAACCACCAATTGTGCAAACATCAAAAGGTAGAAGAAGAGTGAAGAGAATGAGGTCTGCATGTGAGGTGACCTCAAAAACAGAGAACAAGTGTTCCAATTGCGGACAAATAGGCCACAAGAAGCCAAAGTGTAAAAAATCTGTAGTTGACTCATGTTGAATTTTTCAATTTTTGATGTTGTAAAATGCACAATGTGTTCATCCTGTTAATTTTTCAATTTTCAATTTTTCAGAGATTACATTACACGACTTGGTCGTGTTATAAGAAACGGTCGTTTACAATTTTTTTGTGTTGTCTCATAAGCATTTCTTGTGTAGA
Source organism: Petrea volubilis (assembly GCA_026212405.1). Taxonomy (NCBI): domain Eukaryota; kingdom Viridiplantae; phylum Streptophyta; class Magnoliopsida; order Lamiales; family Verbenaceae; genus Petrea; species Petrea volubilis. The sequence continues at coordinate 24,825,625 of CM047873.1, read as the reverse complement.
TTAGATGAGATAACTGTAACGACTTACCCGTTATTATACCTACGGCCATTTTTTTTGATATTTCAATCATAATGAAAAAATCGATTAAGCGATCTTACTTTTACTCTTCAGAGATTACATCACACGACTTAGGCATTTTATAAGAAACGACCGTTTTATTTTAATCAAGATACTTTTGTGTTGAGTAGTTGAGATAACTCTAACGGCATACCCGTTATTATACAAACGGTCATGTGTTTGATATTTCAATCATATTGAAAAAATCGATTAAGCGATTTTTGTTGAACACTTCAGAGATTACACTATAGGACTTGGCCGTGTTACAGGAAACAACCGTTTACTTTTTAATCAAGGATATTTTTGGGTTGTCCCGTAAGCGTTTTTGTGTTGATTAGTTAGATAACTGTAACGGCTTACCCGTTATTATACCCACGGTCGTTTTTTTTCTATTGCATTCATACTGAAACTTCGTTTAAGCGATTCCAGTTTTACGCTTCAGAGATTACTTTACACGACTCGGGCGTGTTATATGAAACGGTCGTTTTAATTTTAATCAAGAAATTTTGGGTTGTCTCGTAAGCGTTTCTTGTGTTGAGTAGCTGAGATAACTCTAACGGCACACCCGTTATTATACAAATGGCCGTGTGTTTCAGATTTCAATCATATTGAAAAAATCGATTAAGCGATTTTTGTTTAACGCTTCAGAGATTACATTAAAGGACTTGGCCGTGTTATAGGAAACGACCGTTTACTTTTTAATCAAGGATATTTTTGGGTTGTCTCGTAAGCGTTTCTTGTATTGATTAAATTAGATAACTGTAACGGCTTACCCGTTATTATACCCACAGCCGTTTTTGTTAGACATTGCATTCATACTCAAACTTCGTTTAAGCGATTTTCATTTTACACTTCAGAGATTACATTACACGCCTTGGGCGTGTTATATGAAATGGCCATTTTAATTTTAATCAAGATACTTTTCTGTTGTCTCGTAAGCGTTTCTTGTGTTGATTAGCTGATATAATTGTAACGGCATACCCGTTATTATATCAACGGCCGTGTGTCTGAGATTGCAATCATAATTAAAAAATCGATTAAGCGATTTTTGTTTAACGCTTCAGAGATTACATTAAAGGACTTGGCCGTGTTATAGGAAACGGCCGTTTACTTTTTAATCAAGGATATTTTTGGTTTGTCTCGTAAGTGTTTCGTTTGTTTCGCTTACGAGATAATTATCACGCCTTACCCGTTAATATTTTAGCGGTCATGATACTGTATATATATAGTTGTTTGTTTTGTTGAACGGGATATCTATATGAACTAATACACCCGTTCGTAGTTCTTCGCTAAAGGAAATCAGTATTTTCTTGAGATATATCGTGATTCACTCTCCCCTTTTCCTCAAAACTGTAACTTGAAATCCTTACATTTCCTCGTGCTAGATTTGTACGATATCTGGCAACACTACATAAGCTTAAAACTCTTGTCTATCAGCTGTTCGACATAAATCCCATAAGGAAAAAATGGTCAAAACGAGGATTGCAAAAAATGTTGCGAGCACAACCACCCCAAAGAACAGTATAACCACCCAAAAGAACACAAGATCCTCCTCAAGAATCGCCCAACAAAAAGCCAAAGTCGAGAACCGTTTATTCGACTACCGATGATGGGGATAAACAACTAACGCCGAAACGAATGAGACCGGTGAGTTCCTCAAAAGACATCAAAGAAAGTGAAGCTGGGGAACCTTCACGGAAAGGAGGGAAGGCAAGAAGCATAAGGAACGTGAAATTCATCCTGACGAAGAGTACGAGGACGCCCTGGCCCAACAGGAAAAGATACACAAAAAGAAAAAAGCTACGCCCGTGTCTCTACCTGCATTACCTGAGGGACTTACAGTCAAAAGTGCAGAACAGGAAAGACGGTATTTGTTACTGTTGACGCGTGATGTGGTCCCTTCGCGTTACATGGACGATGATATCTTACAGCACCTCAACTGTTACAACGAAGTTATGCAATATGTGAGATCGGCTGGTTGGGAGGCATTTATGCGTATCCGAGAGCCAACATATGCAGATTTGACGAGAGAGTTTTTGTCTTCATTGGAAGTGTCTATGGACAAAGCCGAGCCAAACTTAATCTCCCACGTTGAATTCAGGCTTTACAATATTGCATACGAATTTTCATTCGATCGACTTACGCAGATTTTTCACTTCCCTTCCGATGGAATCCGGAAAAGACCTGAGCGTGTTGGGTCTAACAGACAGCCGCAGCTCATTACAAACCATTTAGAAGAGGTACATACTTCACGATCGAAATCATCGAAGTTGTATAATTTCCCTCTGCAGTACTTGCACAGGATGATGTGGGGATCCATTTTTGGACGGAGTCAGAGTGATGGAGCAGTGAACAACGGGGAATTGTTGGTTCTGTGGTGTATGTATTCAGGCCAAAAGATCAACGGAACGAATTTATTGTTTGCGAATCTTGCTCGGGTGGCTAAGGCTGATAAAGGAAAAATTGTTATTGGTGGATATGTGACGCATCTTGCAAAGGAGCTTCTGGTAGAGATTCCACCGAACATGCTTCCAGTCATGCCTGAAATACCTACTGTCGACATGACGACGTTGAGGAATATCTCAATTGTTGAGCTTCGTGGGATGCATTTCAGAATCGCATCCGGTGTCAATAGGGATCACAATACAGGTGAAGCCCCTCAACTCGAAGATGAAGATGCTGCTGCGAAAGACAAAGCCGACGTACCTACGGCAGCTGTGAATAATGCTCCCGCCCCCACCCCATCTACTGCAACAGAGCTATCTCGGCAGATAGCTGCCCTAAACAACAATGTAAGAAACTTGACAGAATTGATTGGGGCATTGCACTAAGATGTTCGCGACATCCAGAATGCGTTGTGTCAGATGCAAAGCCAGGGTCCAACCAGCTGAATGATCTACTACATTTGTGAATATGCTGTATAACGGATAGGTTGTCCTTTTTGCAAGTTACCATTTAATGGAAAAGTGGAGTTTTTACTAAATCTCTTAATTCACAAGTTTATCTCTGAAGCACTTGGCGAAAAACGGGTTCGTCGTTTTTGAACCACGGCTGTCGTGGAAAGAAATTATCAATTAACTTAACTCTCTTAATATAGTCCTAAAGAAACTATAAGAACGGCGCACCCGTCTAATTTAAAACGCCCGTACAAGAATATATGTATCTCTTAATGAATATATGTATCTCTTAAGTATCTCTTAATGAATATATGTATCTCTTAATGAATGTATGGAGAGGTAAGCCTATTTCAAGATTCACACCGACCCCGTTTTTCACGTCACGGTCGTGCGGCCTCGCATCTCTTAATGAATATATGTATCTCTTAAGATATTCAAAGGCAAATCTCTTCTTGCGGGTCCCACGGGGATTAATATTATTACAGTTTAAGAGAGACAGTCTTTTCCAATACAGGTCCCACGTCGATGTCGTTTATGAAAGCAAAGCAGAGTCTCTTAATTGGTTTATACACATCGCTTAATACTTTGAGAGAGAATCTTTTAGTGCGGGTCCCACTGGCACGTCATTCATAACGAAAGTACAGAATTTTGAATCACGCGGGCACGTCTTTACATGAAAATTTCTTTTTTTTTTGGTTATCTTAATGGATATACATATCTTTTATGATCTAATCAGAGATACGTCTTTCCGTATGGGTCCCAATGGCACGTCGTTGAATGATACAATTGAGTCTTGCTTTCTATCTCTTAATGGATAGAACTATCTCTTAAGAACATATCAGAGACACTGTCTTTTCGCACGACACGGTTTTTCATGACTTTTCTCTTAAGATTCTTTGAATCTTTACAGGTTAGACCTATCTCTTAAGATTGTCAGAGAAATGTTGTTCCAAGATATCCAATTAAAGTTGATTTCTCGTTTCCGATATCTGCTATAAATTGGGCTATTAGGACCAAAGCAGTTAAAGAAAAATGTTATCATGAATAAAATTTTCCATTTTCATCCAGATATCTGCAGCGATTTAGCCAAAAATAATGTCGCCAATCAGCTGATATTTATTTAGCTAAATTTGCCGCAGATGTCGGTCCAAATTCGGAGAGTTTTTATACATTTTGTTTACGAGATGATACGTGAAACACGGGAGAACGGCCGGGCCGTGATATATTTGACGGCCTATCGGCTTGATCGGCACCTGCAGCAAATTTACTTCAAGCTTTGCTTAAGAGAGGGAATTGAATATGTTGTCTTCATTTTTGTGGAGACAGGGCCGTGGAAGATGATGCAACGGCATCAAGCTGTTGTTTTTCCTTGCTAACGATGCGCTCTATTTGGTTGTAATTTCCATTAGGTGCATTGAGCTTAGTAGGATGTCTTCCACAACTTTTTTGTTGGGTGTGGAGCAGATCTCTGCTTGGGCTGACAACACTGCGAACCAAAAAATATATTGCACTTATCTGTTTAAGTGATTTTGTTTCAGTAATCAAGGGAACTTAAATATGTTTTTTGTCGATAAATATTTCTTGTGCTAGGCCTTTTTTTTTTCTTTTTTAGAAATGATTAATATATGGAGAATATCTCTTAAGAGCTTTATTTAATAATTCCAATAATATGCCCTGCCTATTTGGTGAGCAACGGGCGTTTAATGTTTGTTGTTTTCATTCAGCTAATGCAATCTCTTAATTGGCACGTATCGTTTGTAATTATACGACCTGCCAGTTTGGTGAACAACGGTGGTTATTTGTTTTCCGTACATTTTCATTTAATGCACTAATGCAATCTCTTAATTCCAATATAAAACGGCCTGCATGTTTGGTGACTAAAGGGCGTTACACAAATACAAATGATTTTTCTAAATAGTCATCACTTTTCGTTTACCCCCAAAGTTCCAAGTTCATTAGTTTTCCTGACAAAATAGGAATATACAACAAAAGGGCATATTACAACGTCCACGCCCGGGCCATTTTTCCTAACACGGTCGTGCGGTCTCGCATCGCTTAAACGTTGACCCCTATCTCTGAAGCTCTCACGCTTTGTTCAAGCTTTGTCGCTTAATGTACTGCAATATAACCTTAAGCGATTCGCTTCTCCTGGTCCTTTCGAAACTTTTGCATGCATAAATCATCTTGATTATGGTTATGGTCAATTCCATTGTATGAATCTTAGACCTGGCAACGTGTGTAATGCCTAAATAGTCATCACTTTTCGTTCACCCCCAAAGTTCGAAGTTCATTAGTTTTCCATTCTAGTAGTACCGAATGACAAAACTTTTTTGGAAGTGGATGTTTGCTTTTACAAATGAGTTTTCTAGTTTCAATAAACACATTCACAAAATCAGGAACGAATATAAGCCATGCAACGGTTATGAATCATCCATGTGATCCCATCATATAAGCCATTGTGTCAAGAAAATAGGAATATACAACAAAAAGGCATATTACAACGTCCACGCCCGGGCCATTTTTCCTGACATGGTCGTGCGGCGTCGCATCGCTTAAACTTTGACCCCTATCTTTGAAGCTCTCATGCTTTGTTCAAGCTTTGTTGCTTAATGTACCGCAATATAACCTTAAGCGATTCGCTTCTCCTGGTCCTTTAGAAACTTTTGCGCGCATGAATCATCTTGATTATGGTTATGGTCAATTCTATTATATAAATCTTGGACCTGGCAACGTGTGTAATGCCTAAATAGTCATCACTTTTCGTTCACCCCCAAAGTTCCAAGTTCGTTAGTTTTCCATTCTAGTAGTACCGAATGACAAAACTTGTTTGGAAGTGGATGTTTGCTTTTACAAATGAGTTTTCTAGTTTCAATAAACACATTCACAAAATCAGGAACGAATATAAGCCATGCAATGGTTATGAATCATCCACGTGATCCCGTCGTATAAGCCATTGTCTCAAGAAAATAGGAATATACAACAAAAGGGCATATTACAACATCCATGCCCGGGCCGTTTTTCCTGACACGGTCGTGCGGTCTCGCATCGCTTAAACGTTAACCCCTATCTCTGAAGCTCTCATGCTTTGTTCAAGCTTTGTTCAAGCTTTGTTCTCTATATATATTTGGAATTCAAGAAAATAGGAATATACAACAAAAGGCCATATTACAACGTCCACGCCTTAGCCGTTTTTCATTCAACGGTCGTGCTGCATAACAATTGGCTGAACGTTGACCCCTATCTCTGAAGCTCTCACGCGTTGTTCAAGCTTTGTCTCTTAATGAAAAATTAATTAATTCTTTGAATCTCTTAAGAGATTGCCGTATATCTTAAGCTTCTCACAGACATATTTGTCGTTCGATTTAGAATCGTCTATTTTTTCTTAATTGATTGTGCATATCTCTTAATATATTCAGGCACACGTCTTTTCGTGCGGGTCCTACGACACGTCGTGTCATATGAAAGTACTGATTTTTAAATACACGGGTACGTCCTTCAAAGAGATTTCAGTGTGATGTTGAATCGTTGTATCTCTTAAGATCTTCAGAATCATGTTCTCTTCGCACGGGTCCCACGGGCACATCTTTCCATAAATTTTGGACTGATTTTCAATGCACGGGCACGTCCTTCCATGAGGATTTAAGTTTTTCTTTTAATCTCTTAATGGATGGACATTTCTCTTAAGCTATATCAGAGACATGCTCTTTTCATGCGGGTCCCATGGGCATTGCATTTCGTGTTAGAGGACAGAGTATTCTTTGAATCTCTTAATGGATAGATGTATCTCTTAAGAACTATCAGAGACACTGTCTTTTCGCACATGCATGTCGAGTCTTTAATAGAAAGTAGAGAATCTTTAAAGGTTAGCCCTATCTCTTAAGAATGTCAGAGAAACTTCGTTCCAAGATATCCAATTAAAGCTGAATGCTCGTTTCCGATATTTGCTATAAATTATTAGGACCTAAGCCGTTAAAGAATAAAATGTTATCTGCATCAATTTAGCCAAAAAAATAATGTCACAAATCTGCTGATATTTATTTGGCTAAATTTGCCGCATATGTCGGACCAAACTGGGGGAGTTTCTATACAACTTGTTTACGAGATGATATGTGAAACACAAGAGAACGCCCTGGCCCTGATATATTTGACGGCCTGTCGGTGTGATCGGCACCTGCAGCAAATTTAATTCAAGCATTGCTTTAGGGAGTGAATTGCATATGTTGTCTTCATTCTGTGTGTAGACACGGCCGTGGAAGACGATGCATCGGCAATCAAGCTGGTGTCTTTCCTTGTTAAGCTTATCAGAATGTCTTCCACTTTTTTTTTATTTTTTATTTTGTATATATTTGAACATCAAAATGGCTTTCTTGTTGGAAGCCATTGTTTTTGTTGGCATGTGAAGCTATTTTTGTTTGTTGTTTGGGCTGACAACATTTCGTACAAAAAAATGTATTGTACTTAGTTGTTTAAGTGATTCTATTTCAGTAACCAATAGAAATGTCATTTGCTGTTTAATCGATATTTTTCTGTATTGTACTTAGCTGTTTAAGCCATATCTTATCCATAAATATGTTTCTTGTGCAAGGGCTTTTTCTTCTGATATGCTTAATGTTTGGCAGATACCTAAATACGATACGTTTCATAAGATCATGCAATCTCTTAATTCTAATGTATCGTGTGTACTAATACGACCCCCCCTTTTTTGGAACAACGGGCGTTATTCTTTTTTTGTCTCTTAAGAAGCATCTGTAATCTCTGAAACTATGTTTTCTGTACATTATCCTTTCATACGCTCATGCAATCAATTAATTCGCACGTATCAGTTGTTATAAAACGACCTGCCAGTTTGGTAATCAACAGGCGTGTATCGTTTGTTCCGTCTTATTAAGAGATAGTCTTGAAACTAAAAGCCCATTAACGAGTTTATTATATTATCTCTTAAACAATATATTAATCCCTGAAGAGTTTGCCGTATAGTTATACACGGCCGTGACGCTTCTCTTCCATTAAGTGATGTTGTAGTCCTTATTGAAAAATGGCCAGGTCGTTTTTAAAAGACGGCCGTGCCCATTATTCTGTGAAGAGATTATTTACAGTCAAAACTATCGCTTAAACTAATTATCGATTTTTAAGACTAGATACATTAAATAGTTTGTCGTCTGTTTATTGAAAAACGGTCAGGTCGTTTGTAAAAAACGGCCGTGCCTGTTGATCTCTTGGGCAATTTTGTAGTCTTTATTTAAAAAATGCCCAGGTCATTTTTAAAGAACGGCCGTACTTTGGATCTTTGAAGAGATCAATTCAGTGATTATGTAAAATGGGGGTTCCGTCATTTCTACACGGCCGGTTCACACATTCTAGAAAGCAGGAATGAATGGGCTTTAAGGGCCTCTACCATTAAGCGACACCATCACCGCTTAAGCGATTATATTCGGTTACCTATTTCTTGTGGGTCCCTTTCAGAAATAAATTTGAATATCAAAAGCTACCACTACCCACGGACACGAAGCGTCACCTTCGTTTCTTGTCTTCTTCATCTCCTTACTTACTCTTAAACATCTCTGGTTTTCGCCCCTTTCTCTGCAAGCTACCGTACAAAATTAAACGCACGGCCGTAGGTATAGCCTCCGTATATCATTCCTGTTGGCTCCCTCCCAAAGCTCTTGCCTGTTGAACAAATTCCATTTTATTTTGGTTTTGGAAAACAAAGCCCTAAGCAAAAATCTACGAGAATAGACAACCGCGACGAACAAGAAACACAAAGTACTAGCAATGTCGCCGGCGATGAGATTACAACACAAGTTATGTCAGTTGTACATGAAATATCCCAAAGTATTCATGAAGACGATATGAAGAGAAAAGAAGGAGAGGCCTAAGATGCGGTAAGCTCTTGGTTTATGTATTTTTTGATAATGTCTCCTGTTTTCGCTTGTGTTTAAGAGATCTTTGTGTGAACACTGCTTCCTTGAAACCGTCAATATGATCATTGTTGTCATTATTTTTATTAGCTTGATCTGATGGTAACTGCGAAGGACTTGTATGCGAATATGTACGGACATGATCATAACCACATTAGATTACAAGTAGATGAGGTTTTCATGCAGAAAGATGACCCGGAGAGTCTTTTAGTTCAGTCCAAGTCAGTGGGGATTGATTTTGATGTTTATGAGCTACGCATCCCGTTGCATGACATCAACTACTTTCCCGCAAGGGTAACAGTGAGGTCGTTGTGGAGTAGGTTTGATTCAATAAGGGATACTCTGAACCAGATGCACTCTAAATATAAAAAGCTATTCCTTAACTCGTGCTTCGGGCATTTCTTCCCCATTGCCGATGTGTATCAATGGCCAGGGGTTTTCTGGGGCCAATTGTTCCACTATCTGATGCTTTATAGGATAGAATGTGCCAAGAGATCAGAGTTGTGGTTCCTTGTTTAGGGCAAGCCTGTCAGATTTGGTATCAAAGAATTTGCCATTACGACAGGCCTTAATTGTGGCCAATTGCCCCTTGAAGCTAATGTGAAGGAAGCCAAGCTGAAAGGGCAAAGATTCTTGGAGAGGGTCTTGGATGGTGCACCCAATGTTAGAGGGTCGCATTTGGAGGAAAAATTGAAGGGATCCAATTACCAGGGGAGGGAGAAGATAAGTATGTATCTCGTGTTGTTCGTACATTCAATCCTTATGGCTGGGGATGAGAGCAAATGGGTGAACAAGGATTGGATTATGATGGCACATGATATAGATTTCTTCAACTCCTATCATTGGGGGAGGTTATCTTACCAGCTAACTTTGGATTCCATCCTCCGGACAGATTTGAAGAGGAAGTACACCCATATGTTTGAGAAACCGCGTATGGGAGAAAAGAGAAAGGAAAAAAAAAATATAAATTACAATATTTATGGATTTCCTTGGGCTATAATGGTAAGAGCCAATTCCTTAGTATTTTTACTTTTATCAATTTTGATGCATATAAATTAACCTACATACATCTCATTCAATCTAATGTTTTTATGCATAAGGCTTGGGTTTACGAGATTGTACCACATTTCGCAAGCTGTGCCCAGAAGATTAAGGTGTCGGAGGATTACCCCGTGCTCCCCCTTCCAAGAATGGTGAGATGGTTCCACAAAAAATCATCTCAATGGGACCTCCAGACAATCGCCAAGGAGATGGAAAGCTCCGAAGTTAGTTCTAAAACGCTGATTTCTTATCTTTTGGTGACTAATATCTTAAACATACACAAAATCAATTAAGAGATCTCTTCATACTGTCTAGGTGTTTTTCCATACACGACCGTGCTTATTTGTTTCTCTTATGTTTTCTGAGTCGTCCCTTAAGCAACTGTGCTTGATATTAAAAAGTGAATTTTAACGGGCTGACCGTTTTCTAAAAAACGGCCGTTTGTTATTTCTGTTAAAATTTAGGGAAGGCATTAAGTGACTTTTCATACGGCCAAGAATTGTTTCCATTCACGATCGTTTTTTTCAAATGTAATTATTTCCCTTATGTTTTTCTGAGTCATCACTTAAGAAATTGTGCTTGATATTAAGAGATTAATGTTAACGGGTTGATCGTTTTTAAAATACGACCGTTTTTTTATGTTTTTTTGAGTCATCCCTTATGCATTGAACATGATATTAAGAGATGAGTGTTAATTGGTTGACCGTTTCATTTAAGACGGCCGTTTTGGGTTTTCCCTGAAAATTATTTTGTCTTAACTATGTTGTAACTCTATTTTTTTCATGTGAACGTTCACCCATTCCTCTATCTAACAAAAAGAGAGTTGGATCAGGCCTACTTCATCACTTGTGATGAATTCGAAGACGAAGTTGATGATCGTATTGATCATTTGAAGAATGAATTGTCCGGTGTCACACATCTTACTACTTCGTCAGTTGAGCAAGTCGACCTGGTTGATGTCGACATCGTAGAGAGAGGGGGTGAACATGAAGTGTTGGAGGCTGTAAAAGAACAAGAAGTATTTTTGGCCAAATGTTCTCCATTGGAGCCCACAGTTGCGCAAATTTGTCCTCCTGAAGAGTTGCGGGCCAAAGATTGTTGTCCCCACCATATTGAAATTATTGAACATGTAAAAGAATTGGGGGCAAACTAAGTTCTCTGGAAGATTTCACGAGGACATCTTTAGCCAGGATAGAAAAGAAACAAAGCCAGATCAACCTGGTGCCTAGTATTAAGAGAAGACCGGTGAGGAAGAAAAAAAAAAGCCGTTATTTCAAGTCTCCATTTATTGCTGAGCTTAAAAAGGCAAAGAAATCCAAAGTTGAACCCGCATAGGAGGAAGACCAGGGTGTGGTTGAAACAACTTCAAGCACCCAAAGTGAACCCAATTTTTTGCTGCCCGTTTGTGAGCAAAAGAGGTCCGTCTTCAGGCAATGGTTTGACGCCGTTGATAATGGCTCGAAGATACAATGTAACGTATTACACGTAGGGAAGGACACATTTAAAAGGCTTATAACACCGAAGGCTTAGTTGGCTGATGAAGTAAGCTTAACCATGTACATGTATATTCATATGTAATAACAATGTTCTGTGAAACAGTTATGCTTATTCATCTTTTTTGCAGGAAATCCACGAGGCATTAGCGCTTATGAGAATCAGGTAGAAAAAACATCCCAACACCAAGTGGGGTCAACAGAATTCGTATGCCACCGTGGATGCATATTTCACCCAGAGTCTTTGTATGCTTGAGGATAGTATTTGGGCTCGTCTAGATAAAAAAAGAATAAAAAAGAATGGAGATGTTAGTGATCGCGCAATTGATGATGCGTTTAATGAAGCTGTTGCTCATAATGATCTCTGTATGAAGTATGTAGATCCCAAGACACACAATCATGGGGGCAAAATAGTTGGAGCCAATAGGGTATATGGTGTTTTGAACATCTCAAACTACCACTGGATTACATTAGTGTGGAAATTAGAAGAGGGGATTGTGGAGGTTCTGGATTGCGCCCCGGAGTGTTATAGGGTGAAGAGATTTGATAAAGTAATGCGTGGGCCTTGCTATCTGTTCCCCAAGTTGCTGAAGAAAAGTGGTAGATTTGCCCATCTTGAGAAGGTTCTAGATCGGAAGTGGCCTGTTGTGAAAATTTCGGCGCCGCATAGTGATCGAAGGCTAGCATTTAAAAAAATAAATTGCTCATAATTCCTACGAATATACTTCATTGAGTTCTATTTCCATAATGTTCTGTGTATTGTTTGTTCTGCAGTGGAGATTGCGGGGCTTACTCTTTGAAGTTCATAGAATACCACATTACCGGTACCCCTATGGACACCATTAATGACAATACAATCGATCAATTTCAAGAACGCCCTGCTGTGGAGATTTTTTTTGGGCAAATGGATACCCTTATTGAAACTGAAGAAGAATAGTGTAAATGTATATTTCGAAATTATTCCTAACTAGAGTGTAAATGTATATATCGCAATTATTCCTAACTACATACATAAGTTTAGATTATGTTACTATGTAATGATGTAAATTAATCTGACTATGTAATGTATGTAACGTATGTAAGATGAGTACAGTTTTAGAGTCGTCCCTAAAGAGAACTGCTAGTTCATTAAGAGACAATAAAGCAAAAAACCAGTTTTATAAAGTAAGGCCGTCTTATACAAATGACCTGGTCGTTTTTCTAAGAAAGACTGCATAATCCCTGAACGCAAGACAAGCAACACGGCCGTGTGTAAACATATGGCAAACTTATTAATGGGTCAATTCTTAAAAATCCGTTATTTGTTTAAGAGATACATTTGAATGCAATTGATCTCTTCAGAGATTCAAAACCACGGGCGTGGTTCCCAAACGACCTTGTGGTTTTTCTAAGAAAGACTGCATAATCCCTGAACGCAAGACAAGCAACACGGCCGTGTGCAAACATACGGAAAACTCGTTAATGGGTCAATTCTTAAAAATCCGTTATTTGTTTAAGAGATACATTTGAATGCAATTGATCTCTTTAGAGATTCAGAAATACGGGCGTGGTTCCCAAACGACCTTGTCGTTTTTCTAAGAAAGACTGCATAATCCCTGAATGCAAGACAAGCAACACGGCCGTGTGTAAACATACGGAAAACTCATTAGTGGGTCAATTCTTAAAAATCCGTTATTTGTTTAAGAGATACATTTGAATGCAATTTATCTCTTCAGAGATTCAAAACTATAGGCGTGGTTCCCAAACGACCTTGTCGTTTTTCTAAGAAAGACTGTATAATCCCTGAACGCAAGACAAGCAACACGACCGTGTGTAAACATACGGCAAGCTTGTTAATGGGTCAATTCTTAAAAATCCGTTATTTGTTTAAGAGATACTCTTGAATGCAAGTGATCTCTTCAGAGATTAAGAAATACGGGCGTCGTTCCCAAACGACTAGGTCGTTTTTCTAAGAAAGACTGCATAATCCCTGAACGCAAGGCAAGCAAAACGGCCGTATATAAACATACGGCAAACTCGTTAGTGGATATATTTTTCAAAATCTATAATTTTTTATCAGAGAATATTCATACCGGCTGTCGGCTCTTCACACACCTCAGTCGTTGAACATCTTATATATTCTACTGATTAAGAGATGGGTTTTAATCTATTAAGAAAGTCCTCATACGGTCTGGCTTTAATATACGGTTTGAGTTTTCACCTTTGTTCTCATCGTTTTATCATCACGGTCGTTTTATCGAACACGGGTTGGTAGTGAACCTTTTTCTTCATTTTAATTTATTTTCAAATTGATCCCTGCGTAGAAGTCAAGTTATTTATAATTTGACCTCCATTTTAAATCCTAGCCTAAATGTGCACATATTTATCTTAATTAGTACCACGTCATATTTTTTATAAAAAAGAATAGAAATAAAATTGGAGGGATAGTTTCTTAAATAAAACCTTGATGGCCCTTATCGGCCAAATTTTCTCCTTCCCCGCCTCCACCACCCCTTTCTCCTCCACCAATTGAAGCCATCCCCACCCCAACCACAGCCGCCGCCCTTCCTTCCAGCCACCACCGCCCCTCTACGCCAAATCCACACCACTCCTCGAAGGCAAGGCAAATTAGCTTAAAAAAAAAAAAAAGAAAAGTGGGATCCCGGCAATAGCCACGAAGCCACCGTCCTCGCCGATTGACCACCTTCTGCCCCTGATTTTTGAAACTCTCCCCATAACTTTGGTTCTCATTTCATGGGTAAGTTAATCATTAGTTTAACTTTCGAACTTGATGATGTTTTGATCGTAATTTCGAAGTGTGTGTTCTAGAATGCGTTTTAGTGTGTGTGTGTTAGTCTGTCAGGTAGTGTGACATCCTCAAATTTGAAGTCATGTGGTCTGGGACGCGACTTTTGCCGGCTAAAATTTGAATTCTGGCCAATTTGTCCTGAAATTGCAGTTCTCTTGTAACTCTTTATCTACTGATAGTTGTTCGTTACTCTGTATTGTAATTATCCAATGCATTCTTCATTTTCACTGCTTGATTTTCTATATATGTTCATCTACTTTTTTCTTATATGGGGTCCTCTAGAAGTAGTTTCATTTACTCAAGCTGATTGAAAGTTGATGGTTTTTTAACTCGAACGAATTGTTGGAGGGTTTTTGAAGAAACGTTGTTGGAATTGTGGCTTGATAGAATAATTGGACTGTTTTTTCACGAGTGTGTGCTTACGTGCTGAATATCGTTGGTGTGTACTGTGTGTTTGTGTGTGTGTGTGTTATGAGTGTTGTGCTTTTAAAATGGTTGACAAAATGCTTTTTACAACTTACAGTGCAGCTCAAAATCCTTCTATGATACAATATCTCAACCAAATCTATTAGGAAATGGGTTCTTGTTGAACTACATATACTCATGGGGAGTGTAATCTATCTTTCTATCCCAAATTTATCACTCCTAATCCTTTTATCATAGATGTTCCGAAATAAGGTTCATTTTCTAGTATGAAAACTTATTTCCCAAAATTATTGTTTTTACTTGTCAAGAACCTGTGGTACAAGGAAATGAACATGGGGACACAGACACAAGACAATATTCTGGGTCAGTTTCTGCAAATGAAGTCAAAGAATGAGTAGAGAGTAACAAGGTGTAGAATATTATTCAATGTTTTAACTTCAAATTTGTAATCATAAATCAGCACAATTTGGAGACTTTCTCTATCTAAGGTGAGTATTTTACATGTTCCACTGATTAACGCTAGATATATAAAAGAACAGATGTAATATGATTTTGCAGATTCAAGGTCATAGAGTGTGGCATTTTAGTATACTGTCCCTTATTTGTTACTAGAATTATTTATTCCACAACTAAATGAGATTCATTTCAACCTTAAAATATTGTAGGTAGGCAAGTGTAATGTTGCTCTCAAATGGCAAACCCACTGTTCCGAACTCTCGGTAGAGTATCTTCACTTCTCAGCTGTCTGCTCCCTCTCAGGTATTCTCTCTATATATAGCTCTAGCTCTTTCTTTTTGTGTATGTATATTTCTCTCTGCATCAGGTAAATGTGTAGTAATAATCTATACCGGCGCTACTTTATGGTATTCTTATTTATTTTTCTTTTTTCTTCTTTTTTTCAATTATTAGGCAAATTCTTCGAAAGCCAGAACCCATTTTGCTCTCTTAAGACCTCAATGTCAACTGCATCAATATGCACAAAATTCTTGGTGAATAAATTTGTTTCTCCAAAGAAGAAGCTTTGGTCACGGAACAGTGAGCTTGGTAATATCACCAGAGGGGAAGCCCAAGTTTGAGACCCATGAAATTGAGGCCCCAAAGAAGGAGAAATGGAAGACAAAGAAAAGGCTGAAGCTTCAGAGAAAGAGAGAGAAGCAAAAGAGAAAGGCTGCCAATAAGAGAGACTCCAGAAGGCTTGGAGTCAAAGGCAAGAAGAAGAAGCAAAGGTTTGCTAACGCAGAGGAGAGGATCAAGTACAAGCTCGAAAAAGTATGTGCCAAAATCTTAAAACAATCAATTTCTTGTAGTCCTTGTTGATTTATATGCTTTTTCATAAGAGCGTCACATTATAGGCTTCCCATGATATTGGTCAATGGATTTGGTATTTGCTTCTTGTTATCTGAACTTAAAGATTTATAGTTATGTCCTTTTGCTTGTTTTGAAGGAAGCCTGTCTATTGTGCATATCATATTTATTTATTTATTGTGTCGCTTTATACCCTAGCACAATGTTACTATGATTCTGAATGGCTTGATGTGTATATTATATGCTATCAATTTTTGTTCTCTTGGGTGGTAATGCGGAGGAAAAAACTATACAAAAGCAAAGAGTTTGGTGAAGACCTGATCTGTTTCTATGTTACTGCCATTAATTGATGTGCTTTGAACCATATCTTTAGTATGTATTTTGAATTGCTTTTGGACTTTGTTTGGATGCTTGTTTGTGGAAAATGAAGATCTTGGAATTGTGAAATACCTGAAATCGCAGATTGAATTTAATTGCATTGAAATTTTTACACTGCTATTAAGGTTTCCACGGAAAATTATGTTCTATTCATGAACATATGATTTGATGTGCATCCAAAGCAACACGTTTTTCCTTAATTTTCTTTTTATATTCTTCTTTTTTATACGGCAATCCATACCTTATCTGTTTTCCTATAGACAAAGCAGTTGCATTTTGATTTTTCAACAATTCTTATTGAAATAGAAATTATTTCGTTGATCATTTGTTCCAGATTAATATTCTTGTCGATTTCATATTTGCTTTTGCTCACTTTTTCAGGCAAGAATCAAGGAAGGCTTATTGATTGAAAGGCTGAAGAGATATGAGGTCCCCAAAGCTCAGGGTCCTGTTGTCGAACCCCATGTATTAACTGGCGAGGAGCGGTATTATATGAAGAAGATGGCACAGAAGAGGTCCAATTATGTCCCAGTTGGCAGAAGAGGAAACCTTTGGAGGAGTTATTCTCAACATGCATCTCCATTGGAAGAAACATGAAACCGTTGAGGTCATTTGCAAACCTTGCAAGCCTGGCCAAGTACAAGAATATGCTAATGAAATTGCTAGGCTGAGTGGTGGAATTCCAATCCAGATAATCGGAGACGACACAATAATTTTTTATCGAGGAAAAAACTATGTGCAACCAGAGGTTATGTCACCAGTTGATACATTATCAAAGAAACGGGTATGCTTCTCAAAATTAGTTGACTAAAATGTGTCAATTCTTGCTATTTTGAATGCATAGGATGGGCTAGATTTTCGGACACCCTTTCTTGAGTTGCTTGTGGATGTTCTAGACTTGGCACATTATGCATAGGATGTAGTAGATTTCTGAAATGGGCTCACCATTAAGATCTTAAATTTTCATGGTTATCATCTGAACTTTGTTGAGCTTAATTTCTGGGTTAGACTTCACCTTCCATTTTAAATGCGTAAAACTATTAAGAGCTATTGTAGGCATGCCATGGAATATCTGCTTTATCAGTAGAAGCTATTGTCTGCTGGAAGTTGTAGTACCTTAAGTTAGCTCTCCTTATGGTTTTACCATACTATGGAAGTCATGATTTGTTGGTTTATGCTACGATTATCCTGTGGTTGTTGAGTTGAGGCTTTTTGTGGTTATATTTTGGGTGTTAGTGAGAAAATAACTGTGTTTTTTCATCACCTAGAAGAACCTCCCATGCTTATATACTCAATTTCGTGAAGCATTCGTCTCTTGCTTTTGTCCTCCATGTACTCACCACTTATTTTATCTTCTCCAGGCACTGGAAAAATCTAAATACGAACAATCCCTTGAGTCAGTGAGACGCTTTATTGCCATTGCCGAGAAGGAGCTTGAACTATATTACAGGCATGTTGCACTCTATGGTGATCCAAATGATAGAGATCCCAAATCGATCCTCGATCATCCGAGGACCAAAGGCGGAACAAATAAAGTTGGAACATTAACGAATGATACATCAGCCAGTTTTGCTCATGAAGAGCTTTCTGAATATGAGGATAATTATTATGAAGATGAAACGAAGTCTTCAAGTGAATTGGACGATGATGATCTTAACAGTTTTAGTGAAGGCGTGATTTCTTCTGATGAAAGTACAGATGATGACACATTTTTCGTGCAAGGAGGAGTCGATGGAGGCTCAGGTTCGTTGTCACGTATCGATGTGAAATGAATTTTAGTGTATAGAAAGATTTTGCAAAACTATAGCTCTGAACACAAAATTCTGATTTGGCTATTTAGGTTCAACATATCAAAACAACACCCCCCCCCCCCCCCCCCCCCCCCGGGTTTGCTTCAATTAGAACAATAAAAGTCAAATATATATCTATTAAAATTACAGTTATCTCGTGATACTAACAAATTAGGGTTTTTTTTTGGTAAGCAAAGCAATTAATGGTGTGTCCTATTTATAAAACTGAAGTAAATATCAGGGTCGGTAATGTTAAAAGTCAATAGATTGAAGTTTTCTCCCCTCTCTTTGTTGGTTAGATGTTTTGGCGTCTTTTGTAATTATCTTTGAAATTAGAGAAATCTCCGCACAGGCTAACAGACCTTGAGTTGTATGTAATTGCCATAAAAGAAGTCACACTCCGCATTATTGGGCAAACCCTGTAAAATTCTTGTTGGAACTCATTTTAGCCCCACCCAACAAATTATGTGATAAGTAATATTGATACACCTTGTCGTAATTGATCACTATCGTCAAAATATACACTAATTATGTCATGTGTGTAAGACACTCTCCATGCATTAGTTTCGCTCTGGACAAATCCAATTTGGGGTAGAATTTCTTGAGGAAATTCTATTTATATGTACATGTTGATTGATACAGCAGTAAAACCACACACACACACACACACACACACACACACACACACATACACATGAGGGTATGTGTGTATGCACGTGCATGGATGAAATCATAAATTTTTATTTGAGGGTGAGATCAAATTTATATAAAACACGAAAAAAATTGATCTTGTATGCAATTGCACCCTCAGCCCAACTTGACTCCGTACCTGAGGGTGGGAGGTTGTTAACTACAGGAATGGAGTCAGAATTTTATATTGGGGGAAGCAATGTGATATTTTTATTAAATAAGAAAGGCATTTCTATGATTTGAGAGGATGAAATTTAAAATTTTTGAAAAAAATACATGTAAATTTTGACTCTAGATAAATTTGAGGAGGGTAACTGCTCCATCCAGCCCTAGATTCCGTCCTTGGTTAGTTACTGACAAGTGGAGAATCCCGACCAAAGAAAGAGACCGTTGTCCCAATTGCCGGACAAAACAACCAACCTGATGTGGCTACGTGCTTCGTTTGATGCTCTCCCTGCTTTAGTGCAAGTGGCACGGTGAATTATTGGATTGTAAATTCATGATATGAGCATTTAATTTTGTATTGTAATATTTAATGTTATGTATTTTTTTAAAAAAAACAAATTACATATTTATTTACACAATATCCCAATTAAGTAAGATGAATTTTATTTCATTTGTTTTTTTGTCTTTTTTGATGAATTGTCTGTGCAATAAAACAAAATCCCAAAAGAGGATGTAAGAATCTAACTCATTCCCCGGATAAAGTCTCTTTTTTTTTTCTTTTTTCATTCTGCGTCAAAGTTAAGCTCTCCGACTGGGGAAAAAGTAATAAATGATTATCAAAGAGTTGTACTCCCTCTGTTCCATAATATTAATTATTTTAAGCTTTTTCACTCAAATTAATTAATCTAATAAACAACTTTATTTTCAACTAAATTTAAAATAATTTAACAAACCTACCCTCTCCATGTCTCATCAAATCTAATAATTGAATAATAAATGAGAGTAAATTTGAAAAAAGGGAATTAATGCTCTATTGAACTCTTCAAAGTGAAAAAAAATTATGGGACAAAAAAAATTTTAAAATATGACTAATATTATGGGATAAAGGGAGTATAAATTTGTTATTCAAAATGGATAAGTAATTTTGTAAAACAGAAAATTAAGTAATTTATTGTCCCCAGCGGAGGTCCCATTATATGTTGGAGTTGTTGAAAAAGTTGAAAAAAAATTGAGTAGTAAAAGCTGGTGGTGCTTGAAAATAAAAGTTAAAAATTGATAGTATAAGTGTGGAGTGTTTGGAAATAAAAGTAAAAAATAATCAAAACTTGGTACAAAACAGTTAAAAAAGTTAAATTTATTTACAAAAATGCCAAGAAGCACTTTTAAGGTACTAGAAGCAGCTTCCTCTCGACTTCTCAGCTTCTGTTTTTTTTCAACTTAACTTAAGCAGAAGTTACAAAGTCAAATAGTTAAAATAGCTTTTTTGAAGGTAAAAATAACAAAGTGCTTTTTTTTAATTTTTCAAAACACCCCCTTAATCTACTTTTAAGACTCTCTTCAAGAAATTTTTCAATATATTAGGTGTATATCCCACGTATGTATTTATAGTCCTGATTTAATTGCACTTTATAAATCATTAGTTTTATAACACACACATATATATATATATATATATATATATATATAAAGTGTAACTGAATCAGAATTATTGAATACATGGTGGAATTTATACGCCCAATTCACTCAAAACTTTTCCATTTTCTTCAATGTATTCAGTGTTTAGAAAGTTTGAACAAGGGCTTATGTAATATATCACGTTCTTTCATTATGAGTGTAAGTAATTTTTATATGCCACGTCTTGTGCCTGCTAATCCTTGAACGTGGGCGCTAGGGTCATCAACGGGTCGGATTTGAATTAAATCTGAAATTTTGAAATTCGATGAACTTTTTCAATATGTCAATCCTATCCAAATTTATAGAATTTATATTTATTATTATTGAATTGGAATTCAATATAAATTTAAAATTTGTTTTAAAAAAATCGACCCAAATAACAATTAAAAAATTAAAATTTAAAATCAAGTAACAGTAAAAAAATATCGCTTGTGTAAAGAATAAAATCTAATAAACCGGGAACATTTACAATATATATGAATACTATACATTATTTTATTTAAACTTACCTTAGAAATAAAGAATTGTGTATCATTAATTAAAATGCATATATATTAAAAATTATATTTGAATGTTTTTATTAATATTATATATATATAATGCTATTAATTAATAAAAAACATTATTTAGATTCGGATCTTCAACGGATTGAACTACTTGACTCCATATTCTATCCACCTTTCGGATGACATATGTATACTATCTATATTAAGTGTGAGGGGCTTTGATTTTTTTCTTTGGTATCTATAATGGTATTATTTTTAAAATACCCTTAAACTGCTCATCTCTCCTCCCTCATTTATTCTCTCCAGCAATTTTTTTTTTTGTCTTTTGTATTGCCACCGCCACCCCCCCCCCCCCCCATCTCTCTTACATCCCTTTTTTTTTAAAAAAAATGTTCTACTTTATATTTTAATTTATCTTTTAATCAAGAAATAATCTTATTTAAAAATGATTTTCTTTAACTTTTCATAAATTGAATAAATATAGTATAGTATAACTAATAATAGTTCAGAAAGATGTTAATTTACATAGAGAATTTAGTAGAATAATAATTTTATATTATTAAAATTTAACTATTTGACTAAATTATATCTCATTTTTATTTTGCACGCATATCGAATGTACCCAATATATTAGTGTTTATAATTGATTTAGATCCATCAGATCTTTTAATCAACCGAATATGTTAAAAACTTAGTTGAACTCGAATTGAATCTAAATTAAAATTCACTTTATTAACAACCCTAGTGGGAGTTATCTCTATACCCATCAAATGAAATTTAAAAATTGAGCTACGAACAATTCATTTGGAGAAAAAATCCAAATAAGTTCACTTGAATTCTTCAACCAGAAACATTTTAGAGTATAATCTTTCAATATTCATCCAATTTGGGATGGGGTGTCACATTAGACGTGACCTTTCCAACGCTCAAACTAAATCTTAGTAATACTTTCATACTATATAGAAGTAGGAGAAATCTGGAAGAAGTTATTTTTAATATATATTTAGTGATTACCGTAATTAAAAAAGATAATTCTAAACAAGATTTTAGCCAATTTGGTCCGATACAATGTATTCGCTAGCCGATTTTGTCCTAATTTTTTTTTTAGTCAAGATAGTCCCACTGGATAGTATTCTCTCTCCAAAATGGTCCCTCCGTTAAAAACTAATGGGAAACGCACATGAAACTCATGTGAACCGTTAATTTTTGAATTGAGGGAGTCACATATGGGACTACTTCAATCAATTTTGAAAATTTGGAATCAAATTGGCGAGCGCTTCTGTACTATGGGACTAATTTGGCTAAAATGTATATTTTATTTTAATCATAACTTGATGCATAATTGATTCTTCATCCAAGTCCAAGTTAAAATATATTGGCTTGCTGGCTACTATTCTAATATTTTAAAATCTAAAAAAAAAGTTCAACACTACTAGAAAAAAAAGAGAGTAACCACTGATTCATTGTATAGCATTAGTTATATTATTTATGTTTAATGTATGTGGTTGAATTTTCATGATCACATTAAAGCCGTGAGACTTGGCTTCGCGTAGAGATGGAACTCTTGAAACAAGTCTGTAAAGCGCGATCAAAATTACTCAAATTTATTAAGTCTAACTGAGAGTAGGGTATCGACTTGATTAATTAAAAGACTTGCATTTATGACTTTTTCAAATGGGAGATATATTATTTTCATGCATATCGAGTGTAGTGACACTCATATGCATAAATGGGTGCTCATTAGAGAATGAGTTTATTAAGAATCTCATCCCACATGAAAAACTCCTAAGTGGGAATAAAAGAATTATGAATGTTCCAAGCTTATGACGTGATTTAATTAGTCATTAGACTTGGATGAGGAATCAATTATGCATCAAGTTATGATTAAAAGTAAATATACATTTTAGTCAAATTAGTCCCACAGTACAGAAACACTCGCTGATTTGGTCCCAAATTTTCAAAATTGGTTAAAGTAGTCCCACGTGTAACTCCCTCCATTTAAAAATTAACGGCGCACGTGAGTTGCACATGCGTTTCCCGTTCGTTTTTAACGGAGGGACCATTTTGGAGAGAGAGAGAGTGCTATCCAATAGGACTATCTTGGCTTAAAAAAAATTGGGATCAAATCGGCTAGCGAATATATTGTATGTGACCAAATTGACAATTATCTCTACTTTTTCCATTTTCTTCTTTTTCATTTTTGTATATTTAAATTACATTATGCATGCAGATCTTTAATTTTTAAGCAATTTCCTATTTATTGTGAGCTCAAATAAAATAAGTGAAGTAATTAAAAAGATATCCATCATATAAAGAAAATTAATAAGTAGTTTTAATTTTATATTTAAAAAAGAAAAGTATAAAAATCTGTGTGCTGCAGTACTAGCTAGAATTAATAAAGCCAAAACCTGGGGGCTTTGGAGTAAAAAGCAATAACTAGCCTTTTTGTCTCAAAACTTTCACGTGACCATTATTATCGTTACTAGTCACAAGTGCATGCTCGATAATGCCTACAAAATAAATATAATATATTATTTAATTATATATTTAAATTTATTATGTAGAATTAGTATTAGACCCATGTTAAGGCACGAAAAATAGATGTGTATATATATATATTCATAAATATTTATTATAAAAAATAATTTGATAAAAATAAACTAACATTTTTATAAAATAAATATATTAAAACATTATATAATAATAGAATATGTTCGATTTCAATATTAATTTTGATATAATTAAAGTAAGGAATTTTTTAAAAATTTATGTAGAATCAAAGTTTTTAGTTATTATTAAAGTATATGAAAAATATTGTAAATGAAATATTAGTTTTGTTACTTTATTTGAATTAAAATCTAATCCATCTTATTTTAAATACTTGATAATCGTTGGATTCTTTTAGATAAATATAAATTACAAATATTATTTAAATTTATATAAAAAATATTTAAATTTTATACATGAAAAAATAGAATTAAATGAGACTATCTACATATAAACTTACATGAATAGTTGCAAAGTTCCTGAAATATATATATACACACACACACATATATATATATATATATTTACCACAATAATTAAAAAAATCAAATAAGACTTAATTATATACTTAAAATTAAATAGAAAAGAGAAAATATACTAGGTTGAATAGTGAACAAAAAAAAACAAGAGAGAAAAGAAGTTTGAATAGTTGACAGGAGAGAAAAAGGAAATATGTTAAATAGTGGAGAAGAGAGGTGTGTGTGTGTGTGTGTGTGTCTGAGAGAGAGAGAGAGAGTCCTCACAATAAATTTTTATACCCAAAAAAGTTATGAAATTAAATCTCAATCAAAACGATCTATTTGACCCGACTTTTCATATCAAAAAACCCCCAATAGTTCATTTTTTTTAGCCTAGTTATGCTAGAGTTGTTGCACTGCGTGATATTACACCTTGATTCTAATAATATCACCGCTATCAATGAGGATTAATCAAGTATATTAAAATATTTGATTATTAATTTTGGTAGAAGTTTTTTTTTCTACATATAAATAATATAAATAAAATAACATAATTAATAACTAAATACCTACAGGAAAATATGATGGTAATTTTCTCTAAAAATGGGATGGAAGAATGATTGGCTTAATGGAATGAGAAGTTTTTATAAAATATTTTTTTGATTTAAGAATTGATTTAATTCATGAATAATATATATATATATATATATATATATATATATATATATAACTTATAAGTCTATTTTAACAGGATTTCAGTAATTTCCCCTCAAAATTTTAGTATCGATTTAATGAATAACAATTTTTTTTAAAAGTTTAAATGTTTTTAAGTATCAAAAATTAGTACCATAAATGAGTGAAAAATATTTTTTTAAAAAATAGTTACTATAGGCAAGGAAACATTCATCTGGGGTATATAATGATCATTATTTTGAGGTTAAATTAAAATAGCTGAAATATATTTTTAATTAAGTTCTTGTCCCTTCAAATTTAACTCGGACATTTCTATTTGGGGTATATAATGATCATTATTTTGAGGTTAAATTAAAATAGCTGAAATATATAGGAAATAAATACAAAATAAACCAATGAATGAAATTAACGGGAAAATAGCATTTTTGGTCCCATAATTTAAGTCGTTTTACACTTTTAGTCCCATTATTATTATGATAGCACTTTTAGTCCCACTGAATACTATTTCGTGGCAAAAACAGTCTCATCATTAATTTTTGGACGGAAGGCGCACATGAAAGGCACGTGCGCCCTTAGTCAACCAATTTTAGGTGGAAAAAAAGCATTTTTGGTCCCATAATTTAAGACTTTTTTCACTTTTAGTCCCATTATTATCATGATAGTATTTTCAGTCCCATTGAATACTATTTTGTGGCAAAAATGGTACCACCATTAGTTTTTGGACAAAAGACGCACGTGAAAGGCATATGCGCCATCAAAAGAATATAGTCTCACTACTGCTAGTTGAAACTACGAGAGTTTTGATGAGATTCGGTGCATTAGTGCTGGTATGATCGCAACTGCGAGGGCAACTGGCCTGATTGCGAGGGCATTAGTGTTGGTATTCGGTACATTAGTGCATTAGTTCTGGTATGCACACAAAGCTCTTTCTGAGCTAGACTGCAAGGGCAATGAGCCTGCTTAGTTGGGCCTCATTTTTTGACCGAAAAATGGCCATTTCGGGTTCGTTTCGGCAACTTTTTTCAGTCATTCTGCACTGGGCCCTACCATTGTCGTCGTCGCGTTCTAGCCTCAGCCGAGAACGCTACTCAATCTGGACGAGCGATCTATGTGCGTAAGCTCTGTTGCCTCATGGCCAACCTTCGTTTTACTTTGTCCTCTTTTATTTTATTTTCTCATTATTTTTACTATTGTTTTGGCGATTATAATAATAATAACATTCCATATTTGTCTTTCCCAATCTTGATGATAAATCACGAGGGAGGATGAACAAATAAAAAATTCATATAAAGAGAATCGAGAAGTTAGGCGTCAAAAAGGAAAAAAAAAGCGTAGGGGGGAGAATTGCAACACGAGGACTTCTTAAGGGGTCACCCATCCTAGTACTACTCTCGTCCAAGCATGCTTAACCTCGAATTTTTGATAGGATCTAGTGCATTAGTAGTGGTATGATCACAACTGCTAGTTATCGCACGGATATTCCTTTTATGCGGGATGCGGAAGGTGGTGGAGCAACTTCGCATAGCCATATCTTTCGACCCAAGCGTTGTCTTGTGGTCCATAAAATCATTGGGTCTAATTTTTTGATCGAAAAATGGTCGTTTTTAGCTCGTTCGAGTCATTTTTTTCATTTGTTCTGTACCAAGCCTGCTATTGCTTCCGCCGAGTTCCCGCCTCGATCGAGGCAATGAAAAAGGATTTCTTGGCTAGACGTAGGCCAATTATGGGGGTAGGTGGTTGTCACTTAAAGGGGTCCCCATGTTCGTGTGCATACCAGCACTAATGCACTAATGAACCAAATACCAACACTAATGCCCCTGCAGTCGGGCCCGTTGCCCCGGCAGTCGGGCTTAGAAAGAGCTCGTTGCCCCTGCAGTTGCGATCATACCAGCACTAATGCATCAAATCTCATCAAAACTCTAGCATTTTCAACTAGTGGTAGTGAGACTATATTTTTTTGACGGCGTATATGCCTTTCACGTGCGTCTTTCATCTAAAAACTAACTGTGGTACTATTTTGGCTACAAAATAGTATCCAATGGGATTAAAAATGCTATCATGATAATAATGGAACTAAAAGTGAAAAAAAGTCTTAAATTATGGGACCAAAAATGCTTTTTTTCCACCTAAAATTGGTTGACTAAGGCACGTGCGCCTTCCATCCAAAAATTAACGGTGGGACTGGTTTTGCCTCGAAATAGTATTCAGCGGGACTAAAAATGCTATCATGATAATGGGACTAAAAATGTAAAACGACTTAAATTATGGGACCAAAAATGCTATTTTCCCGAAATTAACAATAAACGAAACAAAGAAGTATTTAAATTATAATAATGATGCATAAAATACAAATATAATTATTATACTACGTGCTCTAGCAAGCAAATGAGATTTTTAAATGAAGAAAACAAATTTTATTCTTTATTTTTTTTTTGTAAACGATCAAAAATTACAGGTTTTTCACTAGACAGTAAACATATTATTAATTGCAATAATTAATTCTATTGTTGTGATCTTGTATGTGCAATAAATTTTTAAATGTTAGAGAAAATTTACCTTAAATTCATTATAAGAAAACACTTCCTTTATCAATATTTTTTTTGATAGATTTCATCAATTACAAATTCGCTAGTAAAGTGTTTGGGTGGCTCAAAAATGATTTTTCGTACGAATTCAGAGTTGGTCAATTCTGGCCATGCCGAAAAGAAAAAGAAGGGGCCCAAGCCACTTTGACGCGGCGTGAGATTGGATTATGTCAAGGCCAAGGCTAAAATAAAAAGCCGATGGCCCAATTGGCCAAAAATAAAAAAATAAGACAAAAATAAACAAGTCAATATTAGTCTTTATTTTTAGGGGGTTGTTAGGCTATGAAATAACAAATGGCTAAAAATAGGTATTGTTATAACCAAAGTGCCTAAAATAATGACCATATGGGTTCGAATAGTTCAAATTTTGGATAGAATGACATAACTAACATGGCAAGAATAAAGGAGGATCATCAATTTCAAATGGTCCAGTTGAATAAATCATCCAACTCAAAAAATAAAGGAAAATGGTTGCAGCCCGAGGCCTAAAAACAAAGCCGGATTCATCATCAAACAAGAAGTCCAACACTTCAATCAACAACAATCAACTCAAAGTACTTCAATTAAGAAGTCTAGACTTCTTTGATTATTTTAGCTCAAATAAACAAAATTAACTTAGTTTATAGGTAGAAAATCATTATGCGAGTGTTCGTAGTTATGCCCATTTGGCTCGAGATGAGATTATCAATACGTTTACTCAGTAACATCATGAAGTTGTAGCCATCACTTGCTTGGATTGGGCCCAATTCGGGCCAAGATATCAATGCAGTCAAGTGGTATCCCGCTTTCATGTTGAGCGCATGCATGAGAAGTTGTAACCAAAGTCATCAATTCCCATAGGATAGTATAATTTTTACAATGTACACAAGTGTAGCCATCGTACGGAGTCATCAATAGATCTTTTTTGTAATCAAAGTATCTAGTAGTCTTTCAATACATTAGAGTCGTAGATATGACCCGTGTCATCAATGTATTTGCTTGTAAATAAAGTTTGTATTATCCATTGTGAGTAACTTCATCTTTCAATGTACCTTCTCATTTATGTTTTAAACCCTTTTTCTTTCAATGCACCTTCTCATTTTATGTTTTTTTTACCCTTTTTCGATCTTTTGAGTACTAATTTTAAGTCTTGTATTAAATTGTAGGCACATAAAACCTTAATGATGGTATTTGCCTACTCTAGGGCAGTTGTTTTTTGGATAGAAGTCCAAGGCGCAACTCATTGAAATCAAAAAGAATTCAAATTGTGTATTATTCGCACATTGACACACCCGCACTATACACCAAGCTCAATGCAAAGTTACTGTTTTCATATCGAATTAGTGGTTTCAAATCTTGAGTAAATGCATTGGCATTACTGTCAAATTTTTATGTAAATATAAATATATTGTTATTAATTGTTGCTTTAATTCTATTTTAGTATAACTTCTTCTCTAATTCATTATAAATATCTTTTATCAATGACATAATTTTTCCGTCATAATTTTTTTATTAGTGAAGGAATATTATTTTCTTGTAGTGATTTATACAAATTTTAATTGATCAACCAATATAATATGTTCAAACTTGTCTTCAATCTCTATTTTGTGGTTGTTATTTTATTTTTAATAAAAATGAAAATTAAAAGATAATTATCATTTTGGCATCAAAAAATGACTGCAAAATTTTTTTGTCCCCTATCTAGCACGTTCAACTTCAAAATGACAAGAAGTAAATCAGTCCTATGATGATAATGTGATAACCATTAACTATGTCTCAATTTTTGTACCATTAACTACTGAATAGAATGTACTATGGAAATTCTACTATTTGCCTAAGACAAGTTTAAAATGATCAAATACAAGATTATAAACCAAAGCGATTAAATAAATTTAATTTGATTTATACATAGGCTTAAACTGATGTGGCCAAATCTGCCTTGGCCACGTACGTGCCTCCTCAGCTCACACGTCGGATCTAGCTCAGGACATGCCGCCATCCTCCTATTGCCGCGTGTCAGACCTATCTCGATCAGGCCCATGGTCTTTTTCTTGACGGCCTTGTTCGGCCAGAGTTCACCACCTCCTTGACTCGATGAAATGACATGATCGATGTCGACAATACTTCATCCTCGGAGTCAATGCCTTGACACCCTCCTCGAGCAAGGAGTGCACCCCACGCGCCCACAGCGCGTCATGGTGAACGCCCGTTACCAGCAACGGGATTGGGCCAACCTAATTCTGGTCCGGCCCACCTATTTTTTATTATTATAAATAGTACGGCGACACTATTCATTGGGTAAGACATTTTTTTTATCTACCAATACGCTGATTACTACTTACTGTTCACCTGCCCGAATTCTGACTTGAGCGACGGAGGGTCTTCGCCGGAGACACTTCCGGCTAGTCTCACGTGTGCTCCATCCTTGCATAATAGAACCCGACCAGCATTCAGACAACCTTACTCGGATCTACCTGACCGGATTCGGATACTTACTCCCAGATCGAAGTGACGTGTACCGCAGGCCAAAATCCGACCACATCATAAACGTTAACCCATATACATCTGATTAACCCTAAAGATTGAGCAGTTTGAACAATAGAGTAGCCCACACTTCAAAAATGCATTCCTTTTAATGACGAATTAATATATTATAAATTTAATTTTTGTGATAAATTTCATTTATAACAATTTGATTAGTAAATATCTTATCACTAATTGCTTCTTTAATTATGCTTGCATTGAACTCTATCCTTAATCCATCACTGATACATTATTTTTACTTGTACTATGTCATTCTGATTCTCGCTTTGGATTATAGTTTGATAATAAATCTGACGTAAGTATCGCATGTGGTGCATGGGGAACCTTCCCTATGTTTCGTTATTTCGCACGAATTGAAGTGAAAATCTTAAAACTATTAAAGCCCAAAATAAGGTATACATCATATCAACCAAATTAAGTGTAACTAAGTTTTTAATTACAAATGAAGTTAGAATAAATATAAATAAATTAGGAAATATATTAAAACTAAAGAAAAATAAAAGATGATAATTTATGATTCCAAAAGACAAAAAAATAAAAAGAAAAAGCCATTGCCACCTAATTTTGGTGTCATTATTTGCAAGTGGGCCCATTGATTGACATCAAACGACCAACCAGCTTCCACTTAGGGATGTGCCACCAGCTGAATCGTACTAGTATTAAAAATAAACGTACGAATCTAAAACTTAATTTGATTTGATTTTTAGTATGATCTTTTTTCACCCCTCCAAATTTTCAAATATATTCAATTCTTTTTTAGTGAATTGATTACATTATGATTATTATATAAATATCAATTATCATCACGTGCATTATCAAATATCAAGAATTATTAGAAATACAAACCCATAGTCTTGAATCGAATCCAAAACTTCATAGTTTTAGAGCCCGGTTGGATTAGGTTTTTTTAAAGAAGAAACATTTTTTTTTTTGAAAATAAGGACTTTAGAGCAAAAAAATTACTTTTGGATGTTCTTCTTCTTCTTCTTCTTTTTTTTTTAAAAAAAGAAGTTAGAAAAAAGTCAAAAAGTGATTTATTTTTAGATTTATTTTTTAAAATATCCTAAATTTAGAATTTTATTTTCAAAATACCCTACTTTATAATATTCTTTTCATTCTACCCCTTTTGAATAGTAATTTCACTATTGAAAGTTTCTTTATTTGCTTTATTGCCCTAAACTTTTGGTTTGTTTAAAATTTGATACCTTTTATTTAGTAAAAGTGAGGTAGATCCCACTTCTCCTGATATATGAATTTTATCAGCTTTATTCTTTCTCGATTTTTATAAGTCATAAGAATATAATTTTCTATTGTTCTATCTTCTTTCCAAAGTTCTTTTAATTCTCTATCTAGTTGTTCTAGTTCTTTAACATACTTATTAAAAATTTCTTTGTTTACAGTTTTATTGACAAAATCAAGAACATAATCTTCTTTATTGTTATACGTTGCAATAAGAATTCTTAAATCTTTAGGTAAATCCTCTAGTATTTTTAAAATTGTTGCTTTACGTTTATAATTGTTTCTTCTTTTAAATAGATTTTTTATGATATCAAAGTCTTTATCCATTTTGCTATGCTCAAAAAATAGTAAAATATGTTCGCATAAAACTCATAACTAATAATGAAGTACTCTAAAATCATACATATTCAAAACATCAAGTAGAGAAATCTTACTATTTAAATCTTTTAAAAGTATATTACCTCCTTAATGTCCTCAATTCTTTAATCCTTCTTCTGGACTCGTCTTCAATCACCTCGACAAGCCTGACTGGTTTTCGCCCAAACGCCCACCTGGCTTCACGGGACTTATATTTCCAAATGGCTACTGTCTCGAACGGTGTAATCACTACTTCCTCCGTAGGGTTAGAGAATTTTGGAAAAATAGGAGAAATACAAGCTTAAAAGATTTCTATAGAAAAATTTCAATACTCGAATATTTATGAAAATGAAATGATTTTATTTCCTTCAAAAAGGATTTATACAAGCATGATTTAGAAGGGTTTACAAAGATTTTTCTGAGGCTAGATTTCTAGACTAGATCTCACAAAATATTTTCAGACTGAGAATTGGATTTGAGTTTTCAATGCCTTACAAATGAAAACCTAGTTCAATTTATAGATCTAAAAATCTAACTATTAGGACTTCAAAGTTTTATTTGGCATCCGATATCCTCCTCTTTATGTGCTGGAATCCTTATCTTTATCTTCTTTATCATCACGTGTTGTCAGTCTCATCTCCTTTATCTTTATGTCTCAACCACTATCTGCCACAATTATTTAATGGATAATGACGTCATGGTATCCGTCACTCCTTGCACTAACGTGAGCGCTTACATCATGATTTGCAACAACCAATCATTCTACAAGCTTTCTTTCTTGTAGTCTCTGTGCAAAAGAAATCATGTCTGATAAATTTAGTAACGAATTCCTTTAGAAGTGGAGATTTTATTTGGCCTCATTTTCTCAACAAGATCCAGTTATTGGCCTGCATGAGAGTTTCATATTGTCGCTCCCAAAGAGACTCAGTAATAGACTGGATAGCTTTAATTCCCATAGCTCTTAGTTCCATAATCCATGAGCTGGTGAACTTGAAAGATTTAAAATTCTTTATACCAGTTTCAATCTTTAGATTTGTGCTTATCACATCTATGGTGATCATATGTTGGGCATCATGCCAAATTCGCATCTTAGGTTCTGGGGCTATAGAATAGAACTTGAGTACGACTTCTCTATTTCTAGCAACTTGGCTGACCTGGGATTTAAAGCGGTCATCAAATTCTGAAATTTCATTTAGATCCTTTCCAACATATAGCAGATCAAGAAATCCATAGTTTGCAAGCTGAAAAACTTTATGCGGCTCAGCTCAAAATATAGCGGTGATTCGTGGATGAACATTGTATCCTTTAGAGTAGAATAATGTTCTAGAATTCTCCTATCTATAGGCTTCTTCAGCAATTTCTTTATATTCTCTTTCCCATTTGTTAGTGGGAACAAATTCTTAATTGGATCCCCTGCTGTGGAAGCTTTCAGATTTATTGATTTTTATTTCAATAACTTCAGCATCACTTTGAGATTTAGAAGTTTTTCCTTTATGTTTCAAAGAGTCTAGAAAGTCTTTATCAGATAATGGTTTATTATCATGACTTCCAGAAGACTCTGTTTTATCTTTCTCCTTTTTATCACTCTCTTTTTTAGCATCACTCATTTTTTCTTTTTCTTTTTCTTTTTCTTTTTCTTTATTTCTAGCTTCAAGAAATAAATTTAGACTTTCTTGAAGAAAAAGGGCTCTTCTAAGTCCTTCTTGAGAGATATCTAACACTGCTTTAAAATTCAATCTATCAAATCTTTTAGAGCTTTATTGCTATCAACAATGTCTTGACAAACCAAGACCATGTCATCAATCTCATTCTTTAGCTCATCAAGATCCATCTTTCTTTATAAATTTATTCCTGCAGAAAAATAAGAATTTATAAGATGATCTGTATCATCAATACAATTTTTGGAAAATTGTCACCCATCAACGGATTTGAGAAGTCTTTACCATCAACCGTTAGATAGTGGATTAGTTGTATGTATAGTGCATACAATCACTCTAATTGCATTTAAAGAGAAATGCCCACCCATCTCATCCATTTTAGAGTTGGAGAACTCATTCTTTTCCAAATTCTGTATTTCTAGAAATGAAATTGGCTAGAAAATTTTCTGAACCTTTTATGTACTATATTTTGAAACTATAAAAGGACAGGAAAACTTGCCATCTATGTAACCTTCTGTATTGGGCTGTATTTGATAATTTATTGAAGACTAAAGACTGTATTTGGGTATTATCGGTTTGGACTTTGAAAGGTCTTTGGTATAGAAAGAGAGAGAATTTCTGAATTCCTTTTATGATGGCTAGAAGTTCTTTCTCATGGGTTGTATAGTTGACCTCAGCTTGACCGAAAGTACCACTTGTATACCTACATATCTCATTGAGATCGGTTTTAAGTAAAGTTGCCCAATAAAGATCAGAAGCATCCGTTTGTATGATTAATTTATCATTTTCATCAGGAAGTTTTAATTCAGACAATGTTTTACATTCTTCCTTTAGGTTTTTAATAATCTCTGTATGTTGATTGCTCCATCCTTTAGTGTTATTTTTTCGAAGCAATTTTTGAATCTCATGCTTTTTTTTAGAAAGATTTATTATGAATCCTCAACATAATTTAAACAACCAAGTAATTTTTCAATTTGATTTCTATTTTCTAATTTATCAGGAAATTCACAGATTTTCTTAGATATATGGGGTTGAAGTTTTATTCCCTCTTTATTTAGTTTTAACCCTAAAAATTCAATTTCTTCTTTACAAATTATAGCTTTTCTTTCGGATAAAACTATTCCATTATCTTTACAAGCTTTAGCAAATTGAAGTAGGTGAGTTTTATGCTCTTCTAAAGTATTAGAAGCAACTAAAACGTCATCAACATAAACAACAAGAAAATCTTTATATTTATTAAAGATTTTATCCATTCTTCTTTGATATATAGAAGGTGCATTCTTCAATCCAAATGGCATAACTAGCCATTCGAACTGCCCTTGGGGAGAACTAAAGGCTGTATATTGTATACTTTCAGGCTCCATTTTTATTTGCCAAAATCCTGAAGTACAATCAAATTTAGAATAATATTTCTTTCTTTTAACTAAATTTAATAGAACTTCTTTATTAGGAAGATAATAACTATCTGACCTAGTGAAATGATATAGTCTTTTATAATTTATTACCATTCTAGGTTTTCCACACTTTTTCTCAGTTTTATTTTCAACCATGAAAGCTGGGCTACTAAAAGGACTATTACTACTTCTAATTAAAGGTGGATTTTTATGTAATAATTCATTTATTTGTTTATCAAATTCCTTTCTATCATTTTCTGTATATAACATAGGTCTTTCTTTTATAACTATATTTTCAATTAATTCTATTTTCGCCTTTAAATCTGACTCCTTATAAAAAGCCAGAGGATGATCATTATAATTTTCTTTTATCTGCTTTATTATATCTTCAAGAGTTATCCTTTTTATTGTTATATTATGTATTTTTATCAAAAATTTTTCATACGGTCCACCAAGCTTCGCTGGCTGAACTCTGAAGGGTTCATGTATGGTAATTTTAAATAGTGATTACATTTAGTTTTTAGGATGATAGAATATAGATTCTGTGAATAAAACTGAAATTGTTGTAGGAAATCATTTCCTAACAAGATATCAGTTTCAAGTGAGTTATAATCATATATAGTATTTATGGTAATAATTTTATTTTCTAATATAACATTTACTTTATCTGCCTTTTTATTAATATGTTCGGCTTGACCTATAACACCTTTTATCTTTATATTTTCATTCTCTTGCCATTCAGTATAGAGAAAAGATTTAAATAAAGTTATTTCTGAGCCATTATCTATTAAGGCACAGGTTGTTATATTAGTATCTTGTACTGTTATTTTTACAAAGACACTTAGAGGAAAATTAATCCCCTTCATATTTTTTACAAAAGATTTTTATATTTTCAATTTGGAGTGTGACTCCATGTTTTTCTATTTTATAGTAATCACACTGGTTCAAGAAACTATTACCCAAAATTATATCATAATAGTCTCCTGCCATGTCACTATCTATATAACAGGGTACAATTATTCTTAAGTCATCAAAAATTATTGAAACTTGTACCTCTTGATCACAAGTTATTAAATGACCTTCAAAATTTTTATATTGAAATATAGTTGAAGCAACCTTTGCTATTAATCCTTTATTTTTATGTCTTGCAAGGTGATTGCCACTGGCTCCTGTATCAATTACTATATTTGATCCTTCAATATATTCTTGACCATTAAAATATTTTCCATTTATAACCATTGTATTAGTTATATTTTGTTTGGTGAATTCTACATTAGTAAAAGGTGTCTTACTAACATTTTTTTTTGATATTGTATTTTCTCCAAAATCAATTTGTAAAGTTAAACCACTACTAGATCCGTATTCTAGTATAGGCTTTCTATCTATTTTAACTTCAAAATCTCTTATGTCTTTAATTTCTTCTATCATTGGTAATTTTATTGTAGTTATATTACGACATTCATCATCAATTTCTATGTAAGATTTATCTTGATATATTTTTTCGTAATTACTATTGGAAAAAGCATATATTGCTCTATAGTAAAAGGTAAATGCTTGACTTTTATTTAAGATAACAATCAAAATGAAATCAAAATGAAATTGTGAGTATATTAAATTGTGAAAGTGTAGACTTAAAGTATCATTTATA
Source organism: Petrea volubilis (assembly GCA_026212405.1). Lineage (NCBI taxonomy): Eukaryota > Viridiplantae > Streptophyta > Magnoliopsida > Lamiales > Verbenaceae > Petrea > Petrea volubilis. Next base: position 24,789,614 of record CM047873.1, on the reverse strand, counting down.
TTTTGATCATTTATATCAACACTATATTTAAGATAACAATCAAAATGAAATTGTGAGTATATTAAATTTCCTTCGACCGTTCCTAAATGACTATTTTTAGCGTCTTTAAACCTTTGGCCATGAAGTGAAATAACTATAGGACTATCTATTCCATCTCTAAATAAAGCTTTAACTAGGATTTGAATTCTGCCAAGATAAACATATTTTATCTTCTTTCTTACTTCTGTATTTTTTATTTTGTTTAAAGCTTGAGTTATTGAGGATTTAGTAACAAATTTAATCTAATTTGCCCTTTAGTATGTTCAACATTTATGGATCTCTCAACTGCATTATAGTCATAAATATTTATTTTTTCTCTTTTTATAATATTATCAAAAGTTGTAAAAATACTTTTGATAGGATTTGTTGCATCAAGTCTTAAACCTTTTATTTTTGGTAAAGTTTCTTGATCAAAGGTTATCCGTTGAGCATAACCTTCTGATCCTTCATAAACTTCTACTTCTTTATCAGAATCTTCAGTCTCTATTATATCTTTATTCATTTTCAGAATTACTAGAGTATTCTTCCTTTTTAATTTATATTTCTTTATCTATATAATTCTCTATATCTGAAACTTCAAATTATTCATCTTGTAATTCTATGAATTCGGCTTCTATACTCCGAATCCTTTTAGGTTTTTTACACTCTGGTGATTTATGTCCAATTTCTCCACAATTCCAACATTGACATTGTGAAAGGTTTTTATTTCTTTTATGGTTAGGTTTTCTTTTAAAATATCTTCTTTTTGGTTTTATATTCTTCTTTTGAAAATTATTGTATTTTTTATACTTCTTTTTATGAAACCTTTTTTTCTTTTTATTAATTCGTTCTTTATTGCATCCCCATTGACTGGGTACCTCAAATTCATTACAATATAGAGGTGAAAATTTCTTAGTTCTTCTATATAAGTCTTGCGATTTATATAATTCACTTTGCTCTGAAAAGAGGAAGCTAACTCTTCTTCCTAGGGATGAGGATGAATCTTTATTTTCTTCCTTCCATTTATTCATTATATATTTATTCCAAGGATGTGGAAGTTTTAAAAAGTACATATTAAGATATATATATATATATATATATATACTTTGATCTTCATTACTATAATATTGCATATAATAATATTCTTTAAATTCACATGTATATTATTTTAAATTCTTCATGCTACAAATTCTAAGATTTATTAAGTTAGTTCTTACTTCTTCTTTTTCTTTAGAACTTTCTGTATCAGGGTCATTTTGCCAATATTCTCCTAGAAATTCACTAGAAAGATAGGCACCTAAGACTTCAATTCCTTTTTCTGTATTTTCTATTAATTTAGTTTGTATATTTCTTTTTATTAATGCTTTAGTATCTTCAGTTAATCCTTGCCACCAGTTGAAAACAATACCATCAAATGTAGCAATTAAATAATCTATTTGTCTATTTGAAGTCCATGTATCATCAGCGTTATATAGAAAGAAAACTTTCATAGTATTTGCCCGTGAAATGATAGTTTTTTTAGTGTCTTCTTTGCAATCTATATTTAATTTAGAACCTCCATGATTTATAGGTTCACCATAATTATTATCTGGAGTGAATTTATCAATTTGTTTATGATATTTATCTTTCTTTATATGATCATAATATTGCCTTCTATATTTAGAAATAGGCATTATATCCGATTCTTCTATTTCCATATTTTCAGGTTTTATTGTACCACTTAGGCCTCCAGTTGTGTTATTTGTGTTAACAAATACTTCATATTCCTCTATTTCAGAAAGATCTATTTTTTCAAAATGATCAATTAATTCATTAATTTCATTCATCTTTATCTGTTTCAGATTCAGACTTTTGTTCTTTAGGTGAATTAGATGATGTAACTATATCTTTTCCCTTTTCCTCTTTTTTAAGGGCTTCTTCATAAGCTAATACTTTTGGTAACTCAACATTAATCATATATGCATCAAAGGAATTTGGATGCACTGTTTCTTTAGCAGTTTTTATTGGTTTTATTATAATTTCTCTTTCTTTTATTTTCTTATCGAATTTATTTTTCTTAAGGCAAGTATTCTTTATTAAGTCTTTAATGTTTGAATTACAAATTTTTAAGATTTGAACTTCAGTTTTTAATTCTTTAAGTTCTTGACTTAGAACATATAGTACTTTAAGTATTTTATTCAATCCTGAATTTAATTCTTCAATATTTTTATTTATTTTATCCATTTGTATTTTTTATATCTATCCCAATGTATTTGAGCACTTTCTTGGGTAGCGTTTATTTTTTGTTTGTATCTTTGTATTTTTGCTTTATTCTCTTATGTTTTAATGTGTTCATATTCTCGATTATATTCTTCGAGAATTATATTTAAATTTAAAAGTAGATTTATACTTTGTATCTATCGTTTTAGTTGTTTATTTGTTTTCATGCTTGACTTAAAACATCAAGACCTTCATTTATTTGTTTTATTTTGGTCATCAAGTAACAAATTCTAAAAGCATCCCCTCTATGATAAGCTGGATTTCTTAATAATAGAATATCTAACTCTTTTTGATATTTATACAATTTCACTCGAAGCCTATGCTGAGTATAACTAGGCATTGCTAAGTAGAATCATGATTGCTCTGCGTGTTTTATAAGCCTTTAACTTCCTATAGTACAATTCTCTTATTCCAGCATATTTATATTCCTTGGCTTCTTTCGCTAAAGACATCAAGAACTTTTTAGTGTGTTGAAACAGTTTATTCTTCATGGTGAAGGTAACTGCCAATCAGTTTCATCACATGAGAATTCACAAGATAAGAAATCAAAATTTAGATCATCACTAAAATTCTTTATCATTTACTTCATGTAAATAAATAAATAACTCTTTAATTAATAAAAGATTTATGATTGAAAGTTTTAATAATTCTAAATATTCCATATTTTTAGAATTTTATTGATCTTTATGGCTCTGATACCAATTTTACCGGGGTTTTACTTAATTTACTTAAAAAATATTGAAATAAAAAAATTATTGAATATTAATAAAACTTTTAAAATTCACTATTAGGAGATCCATGAAAGATTTAAGCCTTTTAAAATGTTGTTAGAATGATTTTATAGGTAGAAAGGACTAAATTGATCAAAAATACTTTAGGTGGGGTGTTAGTGAAATAAAAGTTAAGTTTTGGGACCTTTTTGCAATAACGCAGAAATTTATGAACAGTAAAACCGAGGTTCGAAATGGTATTCTAGGGTATTTTCAAAAACTTTTAAAAATGTGGGTTATTTTAAAATTTTGAAAATCAAAAAAGGGTATAATAAAAGTTGTTTCTTATTTTTATAAGCTACTCAAAATAGTTTCAAATAAAAGCACCTTTCAAAATACTTTTAATTACTGTATCCAAAACCAAAATTGTTTGGCTTAATAAAAAAAAATTACTATAAAAAATACCACTCAAGAAGCATTTTTTTTAAATCCATCCAAACGGCCCTTAGAACTTTAGATTCATCAATTGAGGAGGGGCTTATTGACAAATATATTCAATTAGGTAATGGGTTTTGGTGTTGATTAATTGTCAACTTTTGAATGATAATATCTTTTTTCTTAATATTAATTTTCAAAATTTTGTCAATTTTATTCCCTTAGTTTATTCCACTCTTAATCTGATCTTTGTTCCCCTAATTTAAAACAAAAAAAAGAAAACCAAGAAGATAACTTGAAATAAAAAAGAGACCTGAAAAGAACATATATAAATGATATGTATAATCTATTTTTAAAAACTAAGTAATACAGTTAAAGTAATAATTTGGAATACAAAATTTATTATGAGTGATGAATACAGGGAGTTTAGAATTTGTCATTTTCACAAAACATAACTAATTAGTACTCCCTCCATCCCCGGATATTAGTCGTCCTAAGTTTTTTAACACAAACCAATTACTCTAATAAATAGCTTTCTTTTTAGCTAAATTTAAAATAATTTGACAAAATTACCCTCTCCATACCTTATCAAATTCAACTGAAAATAATAAATGAAGGTCAATTTGGGGGGAAAAAATTAATGTTCTCTTGAAAATTTCAAAGTGACAAATATTATAGGACAAAAAAAAATCTCTAGCACGACTAATATTGTGGGACGGAAGGAGTATATAAGAATGGCATGGATAACATGTAAGGTGACAGCAATTTTTATGTATTTTCATAAATTATATATTAGAGATTTTATATGCACTTAGGTCAAACTTCAATAATTAATTCATTACTTTAAATGTAATGTGATCCAAAAAAATTGTCAACACCTGAATTAGCCAATGTGAGAGCAAATATTGATTTTCATTCAATTTTTCTCTCTCCCACTTTCATCATTTTCCATAAAAAAAAAAAAAGACAAAAAATGAGTTGGTTTATTTGTTAGGCTGCGAGTGAGAGAGAAATACATACACCTATACTTACATCAAGACTCATAAAATAATTTTAAGTGTTATATATTTTAATAAATTATATTAAAATTTATGTATGAAAATAATTTTTCACTCACATCAGTATATAAGTGGAGCATATATTATTAATAATTTGTATCAGTATAAATTATCCACAATAAAATTGCTTCAAAAGTCAAGATATAAAAATGTATATATTATTTATCAAATCTCAAAATCTTCCTAAATAACATAATTTCATAATTCGGTTTTGTTTGCCAAAATCTCTTCTAGATAAAAATAAGCATTAATATCTCATAATATGCACCATATCTTTAAAATAAAAATTTAATTAATATCTTCATATGGCAAAAGAATATATTAATATATATATATATATATGCATTAATATATTATTTCCAACATCTCATAAATTAATTTGCAGCAAAAATTTATTGAACAATTTAATTATATCATACTCTCTCCGTTCTCTTTTACTTGTTGTTTAAAATTTTTGCACAATAAATAAGGAAGATAATTAATATATCGTTTTAGTTAATTAACGAAAATAGAATCTTAACTACCCCGTTTGTTAAAGTAAAAAGGTATATTGAAAAAAATAACAATAAATGCAGTCTTAATATGTGATAATGACAAATATTTTTGTTTTATCAATTACTTTAATTTTAAATTATTAGAATTATTAACGTAAATGATGAGAAAAAAAAATTCCCACGCCATAGTGATCACGACAATTAATATTGAAATTGAATGTATTTTGTTATTAATTAAACTTTTAATATACTTATTTATCCTCTAATATATGATAAATAGTCCACGCTTTGTCACTTATACAAGCCATCTCAATATAGTACGATTTAATTAAATTAAATGTTATGGGTAAAATATTCACTTAATCCAATTGAAATATTTTAACAATTATCCATTGAGGATTAGAAAAATCCACAAGTTAGATTTTTTTACCTATTATTTGCTTAATTCCATTCCTAGGGGCAATTTGTCTCTAGAGGTGTTATCATAAAAAAATAATAATAATAAATAAAATTCTTCTCTATCATCCGTTGTGGATTCAAATTTGACCAAAAAAAAAAAGAAAGAAAAAGTCTTTCAATTTATTCTGAATTCTATTGAAAAAGGCTAGATTTTTATGGGACTTGAATTTATATCAATTACAAGAAGTCTTTTATCAATATTATTATTAATTATCTTTTTGAAACATTTATTAAAGAACACAAAAATAATGCACTTTTCTTTTATTGACAAAAATGGTACGTCACGTAATTGGTTCGTTCTAGATAATGTGGGTTCTTTTTAAATATGTAATAACCTTTTGAATTTTTCCTTTACAATAATTTTTTTGATTTAAAACTAGGGGACGTTGCATATAACCCCCATTTGGTTTCAAAATAGAGCTGAAAACCCCCTTATAATTTTCTCAATTATAAATATCCATTTATCAATTAAAACATTGTCATCATAAAGAATAATAAACCATTAAAACATAATAGAATATAAATAAGTTCTAAAAATAATTAATATTCATTAATTAAGTAAAATTGGTTCTAGTGCTTTACGTTCAAAATATTGAAAGCAAAATCCTTCATGAATCAATTATACACAACTAATTAATATTCAGTTGTTCAAAAATAATTTTTATATTTTATTTTAACTATTTATTTTTTCACAAAAAATGTAATTAATTGCATATGCTTTACCTAAGAAAAGAATATTTATAAATTAGAGATTTATTTGACATTTTTGAAATATATCATAATAAAAAAAATTTAAAAATAACTATCTACACAAATATTGTAATTAAAGCAATAAGATAAAATATGTGTACAATAAATAAAGGGTAATTTTGTCACTTGCATTTAGGGTAATCAATTTCGATAGGTAAGTGATGTTTTTGATAGTATAAGGGGGCAAATATTAAAATGGCATAGCACAAGTGGGTAAAGTGTATTTTGCCCTTTTATTTATTTTATCTGCCTTTTGGGCTCTAGATATTATTATTATTATTATTATTATTATTATTATTATTATTATTAACTTTTAGTTATATTTCTAACACTTAATCTAAATATCAAATGGTCGAAAGATCATGAAATTATAACCAGTATTTACAGATTCCCCCCCCCCCCCCCCACGCCTTGTTTCTTTTTCATAGGAGAGTATTATATTTTAATGTTATCATAACTATACGACAATTTTTGTCGTAGATCTTAACTTGAGATTTAACTTATTATTGCTTGAAAGTAAGAGATTGTACTTGTTAATCTATATTAACCAGATTCATGAAATTATTTTAAAACTTTAAAAAATTTATAAAATAAATAAATATATTATATTATAATCTCATATTAAATTAATGATATTAACAAAAGCACAAAAAAAAAAAATTTATCAGTGTTACTTCACTAGTATTCAAAGTGCGTAATAATGGTAAAAAAAATCCTAGGCAGCATTTTTTTCTTTTTTGAAATGAGCTCCTCAGTAACGCGACATAAAAACTCCTTTTTCTTATTTAGAGCTCATTTCGATTTTTTTTTTTGAAAATTTTATTTTACACAATAAACCTAAACTAAAACTGAACTAAATGAAGCGAGGTTCGCTGAAGTAGTGTACTTGTACTATAAAGGAGAATAAATAAAAATGAGATAAATTGGATAAACATTCATACTTTCTTCAAACTTTCTATTATTATATAAAATTTGAAACAAAAATGCTACTTTTTTTTGTACTCAGTAGGATACTTGGTTACAAAATATGATGAGAAGGAAAAATGTATGAAATTTTATTGAATTAATATAAATGAAACAAAAAAACATTTATCAATAAGTAAATCTTTATAGGGCCTATGGGCCTATAAAGTAGGGGTAAAGGAAAAAAAATCCAACTGATAAAGTTTTGCCTACATGACAATGCATGTGGCAATGTAAGTAGTAATTTGAAAATTGTTATTGACACTCAATTTTTATTCTTCTTAATGAAAAATGGACTAAAATATCCATTTATTTTAAGATATAATTGGATAAACTTTAACCCCGCAATTATATACTATGTTTCATTTACACCCTTAAAGTATCAAATACAACTTACACGCCATGCAATCAAAAACTTAGTTAAAATTGTCCTTACACCAATCCTATTTATACAATTTTAACTTTTTTTTAAGCATTTAGCATTCTGAATTCAACTTCAAATCCTTTATTAGCTATAAAAATAATTTTAATTTTGATTTTGAAACAATAATTGATAGCTTTAGTAAATAGAAATACAAACAAAGCTAATAAGTTATTGTACTAATACATAAATGTTAAACCATGGAATTTTACCCAAAAAAATAAAATGTTACACATGGAAAAATTATTCTAATTCTTTTAACTTATTTTGATAAAAATGGATAAATATTTTTAAACATATTTTAAATATGTTTTTTTATATTAAATTAAATTATAATATATTTAATAAAATTTGAATTCTTTAAAAAAATTAGAATATACATTCAATTTTTCTTTTTAGAAGGGAAATGCACAAACTGAAGTAATTAATGAAAATATAATTATTCATGTATTTAAAATTGAAATTAATTTCATTTTTGGTCCCATAGGAAATTCCAAATTCCATATTTAGTCCCATTAGAGTCGTTTTGTCACATTTAGTCCCGTAGGAGTGGTTTTTATGCCATATTTAGTCCCACCAACTAATTTTTCAACCTATGATTTTCAAAATTGCTAACGTGTCCGGCAAAGCAGCCCATGTGGCATTAATCGTTGCTGACATAGAAAAAAAAACGTTGAGATGACATTTTTCAATATTTTTTTAGCATATGTGGTACATGACATTGCAATAATAAAGCGAAAAATATATTATAAAAATTTAAATAAAAATATAATATGTGAAAAATTGAAAATAATTATAAAATATATGTATTAGAAAACAAATATTTAAAAAAATATAATCCTTAACTTTAACACACACACACACACACAAAAACAAACACACACACCAGAACACACACACACACACACACAATTTCACACACACCTGCACACAAACACACACACACACAAGAACACACACGCACACACATAATTTCACACACACACACATACTGGAATTCAAACCCCCCACGCCCAACCACTCCTCTCCCCTCACCATGTTCCCCTACAAACCACCCCCCTACTGCTGGAGCCGCCGCCACCACCACCACCATCCCCATCTTCTTCCTCCCGCTGCCACCACCGACACACTTCTTCTTCACACACACACACACACACACAAACACAAACACACGCACCTGCACACACACACAACACACAATTCAAATCTAAAAAAAAAAAAAAAGAAAACTCATATCTTAAAAAAAAAGGAGAAACCCATATCTGGGGGAGAGAGAGAGAGAGAGAGAGTGAGTCAAATTTGAAAATGATGCACAAAAGGAGATGGGTAGTTAGGTGGGGCAGGGGGAAGGAGGAAGAAAAAGATGGTGGATATGATGGCGATGGTGATAGTACATGGTGGCGGCTCCGGCGGGAGGGGGGGAGGGGGGTTTGGAAGGACATGGTGTGCGTGTGTGTTCTTGTGTGTGTGTGTGTGTTCTAGTGTGTGTTTTTGTTTGTGTGTGTGTGTGTGTGATAAATTTAATGATTATATTTTTTGAATATTTGTTTTCTAATACATATATTTTATAATTATTTTCAATTTTTTTATATTATATTTTTATTTAAATTTTTATAATATGTATTTTTTAATGTAAATTTTATATTATTTAATTTTTTATATATTTTTTAAATTATATTTTATATTTTAAATGAATTGGGTGCTTTATTATTGCCATGTCATGTACCACAGATGCAAAAAAAATACTGAAAAATGCCATCTCAACATTTTTTTTGCCTATGTCAACAACGATTAATGCCACATAGGCTACTTTGCCAGACACGTCGGCAATTTTGAAAATCACAGATTGAAAAATCAGTCAGTGGGACTAAATGTGGCATAAAAACCACTCCTATGGGACTAAATATGGCAAAACGACTCTAATGGGACTACATGTGGAATTTGAAATTTCTTACGGGATCAAAAATGGAATTAACTTTTAAAATTGTCTAAAGTCTACTTTTGATTGAAGAGTATATCACTTGGATTTTAGTTAAAATATGCTTCAAATTAAATTTAGATTATATATTAGAATAAATATTTTAGGCTCTATATAGATATACATATGTATAGATTTAAGGATACTCTAGTCGAAATATATTATTGGTGGAGGGAGGGGTTTTGGGTGTTACATTTATTAGTTTATAGAGGTGAGTCATGATAAATAGCTTATAATTAAGGGGATAAAATGTATATACTCCAATTTTAAAATGAATGGACATTTTAGACAATTTTTCGATATAAAAATGAGAGTTGAGTGCTAATAACAATGTTGGAATGCCAATAACAATCCCCTTAATATAATTTTTAATTATTTTGTTAGTATTTAATATATGTATTTGAAAATGTTAATTTTGATATTATATTTGGTATTTCTGATTAATTAAAAAAATTTAATATATATTCTTAATTATTTTGTTAGTATTTAAATATTTATTTGAAAATTTTTAATTTTGATATTTATAGTGCTCAATAGTAAAGAATATTAAAATAATATTGTTGATATTATTTTTAAAATAATATTGTTATTAGTATTAAAATAGTATTTTTTAATTTTTATTGTTAGCATATTATAATAAATAATATACTTGATAGAAATTCTAGAGTTTATATTATTTTACAATTTTAGCAAACTAAAGGGTTTTGTATGTAATTTTATACAAAAAAATAATATTATTAAATCTACAAGTGAAATGGGTAAATAAGTCAGTATACTTGAATTTTAAAATAAAAGGATGTACAAAATCATTCATTTTCGTACAATAGGCGCGTGTACCAACAACATCCTTAGTTTTGGATGGAATGGAGGGTTTTTTGCAATTAATAAAATAACACAAGGTTGTTTTCGCCTATATTTTAATCCTAGGGGGGTTTTGGCTAATTTACAAAAACACAGGGGGTAGTTGCAAAATTTACCCAATTAAAAATATTTATCAATTTTTCTATATGGTATATCCATTTTAATTTTTTAAAATATAATTAATTAACTTATGATAAATAAAAATTTAAGAAATGTTTGAAAATAAAAGTAAAAATCAATCAAAATTTGATAGTTGACAGTTCAAAACAATTCAATTTATTTACAAAAATACCAAAAATCATTTTTAAGCTGATAGAAAATTATTTATCCCCAGCTTCTCCACTACTTTTTTTCTACTTAATTTAAGTAAAAAATGTCCAATCAAACAATCAAAATAACTTCTTTTTATAGCCAAAAACATCAAAATACTTGTATTTTTTAAACAATCCCAAACACCCTCATAGTTGTAATTTACCAATTTTGACATATTGAAGTTACTCTTTTGGATTTAACGTAAGACTCTTTCACATGCATATATATGTATTTCAAAGACTTCTTTTTCTAAATGGAGAGAGAGAGAAAGAGAGAGAGAGAGGTACACTAAAATTTTTTAACATTACTTCACAATATTGATTTTTAATTTTTTTTAATTTATGGGGCAATTTATATAGCAATAAATAGTCACAAGTGTTCTGAATGTGGAAATAAAATTGTGATCATGATATTGAGAGTAAGTAGTAATCTGATTACTTTTGTGAAAGTTACAAATACAATCACGATATAAACATTTATACTAAACCAAATCAATTTGGTGAGGAAAAGTGGGAAGAAAATAAAAAGGATAAAAAATGAAAGCATAGAGTACTATCATTTGAAGCAAAGAAAAAATTTTTCATTCTTTTTTCCTTACCAAAATTCTAGAACCAAACAGAGGGTTAGTGTTGTTCATACCATAGTTTTATTCTCACCCAAATATGTAATAAAGGGATTACTTAAAGTCTTATCTATACAAGAAAATAAAATCTATAGGGGAATAAATTATTAGATGATTATAATATATAATAGCAAGTGTGGCATACTCTATGTATGTGCAAAATAAAAATAACATATAATTTAACCATGTGTTTAGTAAATTTATAATTTTATACATTATTAAAAAAATGATTGAAAATTAAATTTATATATTAGAAAAAAACCAAAAAGCACGATTAAAAATTAAATTGAGTTTTATTGTGGAAAAAAAATATAAAATAAACTAAACATTGAAGATAAAGATGTGAAACAAGAGGGAGAGAAAAAAAGAAAGAAAAATACACGAAGTTCAAAAGAAGAGAGAGAAAGAGGGAGATTTTGTCCTTAAGTACGTAGAAAGAAAGATCGAAACAAGCAAGTTTTCACGTGATAATTCTTCACATCTTGCATGAAGTTTGTTTCCACATTCATATCAACAAAAGTTCCTTAAGTAGGCTTACTTTCGTTGACCTCCTTTCCTTTTTCTCGACTTGTTGTTCTTCCTATATTCCTATTTTGGGTATAGGTCTCCTATATATGGAGACTAGTGAAAGTCAATAAAGAATTCGTTGTTCGCTTAGTTAAGCGAGTGAGTTTTTCATATATTCTATTGTAATTAATCAACTTAGATCCTTGTGCAAGGTGGAGGACGATGATTAGAAATTGAGTTTTCTAAGTCAATTGTCAAGCGGACTACTTGCAAAGAATTATGAGAATTGAAGTTAATAGGACTTTCCAAATCCCATATCCTAAATCTATATCGGAAAACTAGACAATGAATGGACCGTATTTGCACAGTAAGTCATAAGTAGAAAGATTATCGCTAATACTTCACCTATGGCTAGGTATTCATGGGCTTGTTGCAAGACATTGACCACGATGGATGGGGACCATTAATTAGAAATGGTTCTAATAAAATGGTGATTGACTAAAGAGCTTAATTAATTATAGATAATTTTATTATCTAAAATATTGCTTCAAATGTAAGCCCGTCGCTAATCGATCGGTGAGCCTAAGGAGTCACACCTAAGTATATGAATTGATTAATAGTGATTAATGAAATTGAATTGATTAATGAGATCAATTGAATTGAGGGCTAATTCGGTTGAACTATTTCATTAAATTGGTGGATAGGAATTAATTTGGGAATTGATTCGGGAATTAATTGCTTAAGAATCAACTAATGAAATTAATATGAAATTTGATTTCAATTAATTTATTAACTGACATAAGATTTCAATTTAGGACTAAATTGAAATTTGATTTTAATTTCAGAACTAAATTGGAATGAGTTTTCAATTAAGGAACAAATTAAAATATGATTTTAGTTTGGGGATTAAATTGAAATTAGAATTAAATTAATTTAATAATTTCATTTAATTCTAGAATTTCAATTTAACTATAAGACTATGAGATAAATCTTATACTTAAAGGGATGAATTCTAATAGTTAATGAATATCAAGAAGTATAATAGATGAATAATTGGAGGAGAATTAGAGAAGTCTAAATTGGACTCTAATTGAGCATGAGGCTAGGCCATAAGAAGGCGTATAAATACCCCATAACCAAGCCTCTTTACGTACAACAAGAAAAAGAAGAGAAAAGAGCTTTCTTTGTCTTTATTCTCCCCGCGAAACTCATCCCTTTTGACTACATGTTTTTATTAGGTTTTGGTTTATTATTTAATTTATAAATAATAAATCAAAACAAGTTAAAATTCCATCATCTTTTCATAGCCCCATATATTAAGTGATAGTCAATCTACGTACACTACGGTTTAAATTCAAATCTTGCATATAATTTAAACCCGTGGTGCGGTCAACATGTGGATACACTTGGAGGGAAGATAATTGGATTCCAACAAAAGCGCGAACTATTCGTCACAATCAGGGAACGTGAATCTCGTATTTGAATATGCCATTTTCCCTACGACAATAGGAATGCTGAAAGGTAATTAGATTACTTAACTTATTTAAACAATTTGGTTATTTAATTTGCATAATAGATCCGCGTCACGATAGTCACGAGACGATAGAATTGGCATATAATATGTTATATGGTTTAAATAAAATTTTGATATTTCGCTGCACCTATGTCTCAGGACCTAGGTGAAATAAAACAAACATGCAAGGGTAGAAAAAACCAAAACTCTTTGGATTTTTGAAATATGAAAGATGAAAAAATTAGGGAGTTTTCGACAGGGAGAGATTTGAGAACATGAACTTTAGTATCTGTGGTGCATCTTCTCCTTTTCCTAGTACCACTACACATTCCTGCAAGCGCAAAATGGTGCAAAAGTGAATCTCTCCATCAAATTACACCCAGATAAATCCAGTCATTAAATAACATCATGGTGATATAGCCAATCTTTACATAAGACCAGAGAGGGATTGTCAGCCATACTTTTTATTCTACATAGAATGCATGGTTCAGAACATATATGTCCGAGGACTTGGGTTGCAGTAACAATTATGCGCCAACTCAAGCTATACTAAGAAGGTATTTGGCTAAGTTTATTTAACACATCTTATAAGTTTCTATATCTTATAAGATATTTTAGAAGCTTATAAGTGTTTGGATAAATAAGATGTGGTGTAGCTTATAAGATGTTAGTAATGACAATGTTGTAATTAATTTGGTTAAAAACAAATGAGCTTAGTAAATCTTAAAAAATAAGTTGCCACCTCCTTACTTTTTTTCAAAAGAGCTTATAAGCTCTTAAACATCTTATGTAAGGAGCTTATAAGCTCCTCCTTCAAAATTTTTGCCAAACACTTTACACCATCTTATAAGCTCTCAAACATCTTATAAGATATTTTGAGGAGCTTATAAACTTAGCCAAACACCCTCTAAATTGTGTTCATAAGCAAGAAAAACTAGAGCGTACAAACTTAATAAGCATGTTCATACCACAGGAAGTAAGAAGCTACAAGAGTATAGGGCAATTAGTAGCAAATTCAATCTACCACCCAAAATTCTACTCCATATTTAAATCTTGTTAAGTATGAAAAAAGGAGGAAACAAACAATTAAACAAATTTATCACACTGCGAGAAAAAAAAAACTTAGATATTGTTTGTCGGAGGTACTTGGATTTGGGGGATTGATATGGAGGGAGGATGAAAATGACACCATATTATGCAGATTGCAAATCCACAACAATTACTCCAAAAAGAGTTCAAAACAGGAGCTAAAGGACAGGAGATCCATTGTACTATGATCTATAATACATGGACACTTCAAAAAATGATCTCATGCACTGAAAATTAAAAAGGAAAAAAGAAAAAATCGGACACGATATCTGACACGGCTGGAACCTTTTTGATATATTATAAAGTTCAATTGTGGTCTTTTTTAAAATTTTAAAAAAATTAGTGGGAAAACTGAAAATAAAAAATATTTATTTTTAATTGTATTTTATAATTTGTGTTTAACTCTTTTACTTAAATGCTTGTATTTATATATTTGAATGATGATGAATTTTTTCTATTTTAATCATGTATTTGATTTTAAGGTATGCTTGTTCTAATAATGAATATTGCATTTTCTCTATCATATACTTTAATTTAATAAATTATAAATATATAATGTAATATAATATAATTTTTAATTGCTGTGTCAGAGCCGTGTTGTGTTCTTATATTTTGAGATTTTTCGTGTCGCTGTGTCCGTGTCGTGTACGTGCATCGTAGAATATTACCTTATCTAAACAAGCTCAAGTGATTCGTCATTATAGATTTGAAACCCTTAGCTCCAAATACATCAATCAGAACATTTTCCCTAACTTTATTTCAGCAAAGCGTTACTGGTCCAAACATGTTTCTCATCCTTAGTACTAATTTGCACACAGTCTATAGAATTACAAGCTAATTTGCCTGGACAGTCATAGCTACCCACAACAATTATCTTTGTAATTCCAGTACTTCAATTACAAGAATAACTGTAGCAACCCAAGTACAATTGCATTATATATTGCCCGTTGAAACAAATAACATATAAATACGAAATTAAATATTGATAATGACCCAATCTTGAAAGTAAGACCAAATTTGCAAATATATTGCTCTTTCGAAGAAAAAAAATCTAAAAAAAAATGAAATTAAATAATTGCCTAGCCATAGCCAATATCCTTCACAAATCTGCTCACCACAAACATGATCTACCACATATAGAAAACACTCATAACCACCTAAAAAGATAATCTTTGTATTTCAGAGCTTCAATTGCAGCAATAACTTCAATGACCTAAGATCAATTGCAATACATAGTGCCCTCAAAAGCAAATAATATTTGGAAAAAATGAAATTAAACATGGATGATAACCCAATCTTAAAAGTAGAACCAAAATTGCAAAAACATTGCTCTTCCAAAAATTAATATCAAAACATGAAATTGAATAACTCCCCAGCCATAGCCATATCCTTCTCCAATAACAACCAGCTCACCCGCAAATTCGACACCAATTCGCTCACCACAAACACTGCTAGGCTAACACCAGGATCAAGTAGTACATTTATTTAAATAGGTGAGAATAACTTGATAATAAAACGAATGGAAATTAAAATGACACAATATTTACGGGGTTCGGCTAATAACAAGTCTACGTCCACAGGTGAGGAGCGATTCCACTATAATGAGATTTACAGAGAGTTACAACAATTAGAGAAAATATTCTCTAATTAAACCCGAAAATCCAAGGGAACAACCTCACAATTCTCTCACAAAGAATTTATCTCTCAAGTGTTTCCCGAGTCTCTATTTTTCAAAACTCTCAAATAACCTCACTTGTCTTGAATCTTTCTAACTTATTCTTCTTCAAATGAATAGCCAAGCTCATCTATTTATAGACAAAAAGAAATGAGATAAGCATCATCCATTTCTAATGGATAAATATCATCCAATGTTAAAGGATAAACATTATCCAATATCAATGGATAAGCATCATCCATTTCTAATGGATAAACATTATCCAATGTTAATGGATAAACATTATCCAACTTCAAGAAGAATTTGTTACAAGGCTGATGTAACGAATTTAGAGTAGAGAGAGAAAGAGGAAAGTAATTCAACAAAGAGAAAACTGTAATATCTAAAAATAAAGCAACAGTTAATAATACACTAATGACTGTACCTAATCGGCTATTTATAACCTAACTACCCAACCTACTTACTAAGAATAGAAAGAATACATGCTACCCTACACCACTACACTGCACCCTCAAAAATAAAATAACTAACTTATAAGTTCACCCCCCCCCCCCAAGTAGGAGCTTGGTGGAACACTAAGCCCAACTTGACAAGAGATTCGTGAAAATCCGAACCCCCAAGGGCTTTGGTAAAAACATCCGCAAGCTGAAGTTGAGAAGAGACATGCAACGGCTGAGTGAAACCCCGCTTGAATTGATCCCGGACAATATGACAATCTATCTCGAGGTGTTTAGTGCACTCATGGAATACTGGGTTCTTCGTGATATGGAGAGCTGCCTTATTGTCACAGAACAGGGGAATAGGAGCTGTGATGGGAATGTTGAAATCCTGAAGAATATGTGATATCAACTAAAGTTCACACACAGTGGCTGCCAAGCTACGATGTTCAGCTTCGTAAGAAGACTTGGAGACAGTCGTTTGCTTTTTCATTTTCCAAGATACCAAAACATCACCTAAAAACACACAATAACCACTGATCGATCTTCGAGTGAGGGGACATGTAGCCCAGTCAGCGTCACAGTAAGCTTGAAGCGTCAATGAACTTTAAGCAGGAAAAAATAATCCAGTATTAGCGTTGCCCCTAAGATATCTCAGAACGTGGAGTGCGGCATCCCAATGTGCTTGAGTGGGGCGCCCTATGAATTGACTTAGCTGCTAGACAACAAAACTGATGTCAGGTCTAGACAAATTGAGGTAGAGTAATCTTCCAACAAGGCGCCTGTATTGTTTTGCATCAGGGAGAGCTGGACTATCACCATCTCCAAATCTATGGCCCTTAGGAAGAGGTGTAGCTGCTGGTTTGGAGCAACTAAGACCGGCATCATAAAGAATATCCATAATGTACTTCCTCTGTGTGACTAAAGTACCACAAGGAGATCTTGCTATTTCAAGACCGAGAAAGTATTTGGCAAAACCAAGATCTTTAATGGTAAAACGTTGATCCATAAACTGCTTGACCAACTCAATATCCTTGACGTCAGAACCTGTGATTAGCACATCATCAATGTACACCAACAAAGCTAAATAAGAAGAACCATTTTGCTTGAAAAAGAAACAGTGATCATGAGCACGCTATTGGAAACCAAAAGATAAGAGTTGACTTGTGAACTCATGGTTCCATTGCCTTGAAGCCTGCTTAAGTCCATAAAGGGACTTCTTTAACCGACAAACATGTCATTCGGAGGCTTTAGTGTAACCTTCAGGGGGAATGAGGTAGACTTCTTCATCTCGAAACCCATGAAGGAAGGCATTATTTATGTTCAATTGACATATAGGCCAAGAGTAGGCTGTTGCAATAGCAAGAAACAGTCTCACAGTGACTAATTTGGCCACGGGAGAGAAACTCTCAAAGTAATCAATTCCATACACTTGTTTGAAACCTTTGGCCACTAGCCTGGCCTTATATCTCTTAACACTTCCATCAGGCTTCCTCTTAATTTTGTACACCCATTTAGAGCCAATGGCCTGCTTACCTTCAGGCAAAGATGTGAGCTCCCAAGTGTCATTATTCTCCAAGGCTGTCAATTCTTGATCCATGGCATCCACCCACTCTTTATGCTTTACAGCATGTTTAAATGAAACAGGTTCATGAACCATAGATACAAGAGCCATGAAAATAGAATAACAAGGTGCAAAACGAAAAGAATCAGAAGATAAGACTGTAGGCATGGTGGATGTCAGAGGGGTACCATCTGTAATATTGCAAACGTAGTCTTGAAGCCAGCTGGGAGGTTTCTAACTCTAAGGCTTTGTCTTGGTGGCAACTGGATAGTAGAAGGTACTGGAGGAGACAATGCAACGTTAGGAGGAGGATCACAAGATGGATTTTCTAAAAAAGGTGTAGGAATAGAGGGTAAATTGTCATCAGAAATGTCACAAGTGGTTGAATATGGAAAAACATTTTCATAAAAACACACATCCCTGGAAGAGAACACAGAGTGATTAGAGAGATCGTAGAGTTTATAGGCTTTTTGTCCTGAACTATAGCCTAACATGATACACTTGTGTGCTCTTGTATCAAATTTAGACTTATGGGGATTGGTGTTGGCTGCAAAACATAGGCAACCAAAGACTCTAAGGTGCTTATAAGCAGGAGGGGAATGGAAAAGAATCTCATGAGGAGTTTTCCAATTTAAAGTAGAACTTGGAATTCTATTGACTAAGTAGGTGGCAGTGAGAACAGAGTCACCCCAAAATTTTGAAGGGAGTTTGACTTGGAACATGAGAGCTCGGGCAATTTGGAATAGTTGCTTATGTTTTCTTTCAACTACCCCATTTTGTTAAAGAGTGTAAGGGCAAGATGTCTGATGGATGAGGCCATGCTCAGAAAAGAATTTGCTACAATTTTTATTAAGGAACTCAGTTACATTATCTGACCTGATGCACTTGATTTGACATTGAAATTGTGTAGGAATCATGTGGATAAACTGGTGAAGTATGGAGTGGGTAAGATGTTTGTGGGGCAACAAGTATGTCCAGGTAGCCCTACTATAATCATCTACTATGATTAGGAAATAGTGTGCACCTGAGATAGAGGGTTGTTTGTAGGGCCCCCACAAATCCATGTGAACAAGTTCAAAACAAGCATTTATACTTATGCAGTTTCTGGAAAAAGGTAACCTGTGTTGTTTAGAGTAATGACAAACATCACAAGGCTGTATTTGATCATATTTAGGGGTAGATAGAAAAGTAAGATGTTTCATAGCAGAAGGAGAACTATGGCCAACTCTTTGATGCCAAGTTTGTACACTGACAGACTTTGAATTTGTTCCGGTGGTAGCATCAGCCACTGAAGTGAGTGCTTTATTACAGGAAAGGTTTTTCACCACAGGTGTACAATCAATGGAAACAGGCTCATGACAAATGTAAGAAGAAGAGTGAGAATCAAAGCTAGAAGACTTGCATGTGAAAGAGTGATTGTCCAACATATACAATGCTCCTACAACTTTACCAATTGCCACCAATCTTTTAGTAATCTGGTCCTATAGGAAACAATGAGAAGGGAGAAAAATGAATGTGAGTTTAGAAGATTTACACAACTTGTTAACAGACAACAAATTGTATTTAAAGGATGGGATATAAAGCACATCTTGTAGAATTATGTCATGGGAAAGATTTACTTGTCCAGTTTGTGTGATTGCTTTGACTGTGGCATCTGACAAGTGAATTGAGATCTCTTTGGAAGGAGGTTTAGGGTGAGTTAACAAATCAAATTGGGAACAAATATGACTGGATGCTCCTGTATCTATAATCCATATACTTGATTTCACAAAATTCATGCAAGTAAAAGCATATTCGAGTGTGTTACCTGCAAACTCCACTGCAAAATTCACATCCTCCTTTTTAGGAATCGTATTACCCTTAATAAGCTTGGCTACTTCTTCTCTCACAATGTGTGAAATCGCATTACTCCAATCATCACCACCGCAAGTAGGAGTTGGCTCCAGTGGTGTGTTTTGCACATCTGGCACAACTGCTATAAACCGTTTTTGTTGATTTACACTTGGTCCTCTCCAAGTGCCTCCAGTTGCACCTTTCTATTCCTTAAACTCTTTATACTAGTCCGGATAGCCATGTAACTTAAAACAAGTCTCTTGTGTATGTCCAGGAGCATTGCAGTGAGCACGATACCTATCCTCCTTCTTTTTATAATTTCCTTTCAAATTGGCTTTATTCTGAGTTTGTTTCCCATAGCTTCAGTGAATGATATGTAGGCATCTCTTTAAGCCTCCAACCTTGTAATATAGAGTATGCTTTGTTAATCCCAGGCAATGGCTCCATAACCAATATTTGGTTTCTAACAACTTCATAACTGTCGTTTAACCCCATCAGAAACTGAATTAACATGTCTGATGAGCATGTCTCTTCAACCAAATGTGCAGCTCCACAAGTACAACCACAACTACACTTTGGAATAGCATGTAAACAGGTCAATTCGTCCCAAAGTGCTTTCAATTTGTTGAAATAGGCAGCTAAACTTAGTGTTCCCTGTGAAATGGAACTAATCTCTCTTTTAATTTGATAGAGCAAAGGTCCATTGCACTGACCATACCTCTGCTCCAGATCTATCCACGATTCTCTCGCACTATCAGCATACATAAAACCTTGCACCAAATCCTTGGAGATAGAATTGAGTAGCCAAGATATCACCATACTATTAACTCTGCGCCACTGTTTATAATTCGGATCCTCAGGCAAAGGTTTAGTGATAGATTCATATATAAACCCTAATTTCGTCTTAGCGTCGAGAGCGATCTTAATAGAACGACTCCAGGTCACGAAGTTCTTCCCGTTCATCGATATGGACACTAGTATCATCCCAGGGTGATCTGAGTTGTGGACGATCAACGATTCATCCTGATTGACCGCCATTGAAGATCGTGAAGAGCATAGCGATATCTTCCAAAAAAACGACGAAAAAACCAGCTACAAATTGCAAGCGGAAGTAGAATATTATAGGATTTTACCCTGCTCTGATACCATGTTACAAGGTTGATGTAACGAATTTAGAGTAGAGAGAGAAAGAGGAAAGTTATTCAATAAAGAGAACACTGTAATATCTAAAAATAAAGCAACAGTTAATAATACACTAATGACTGTACCTAATCAGCTATTTATAACCTAACTACCCAACCGACTTACTAAGAATAGAAAGAATACATGCTACCCTACACCACTACACTACACCCTCAAGAATAAAATAACTAACTTATAAGTTCACAGAATTCAATTTGAAATTTGCTTCCTTGCATAAATTGAGGCCATCATTAAATTCAAGTCACAATAACAAACACGATCTCCCACGTAAAGAAATACCAAAAATCAATACAGCAGACATATTATACATGACATACTTACGAGTAGGTTCTGTCAAGAGGGCCGAGCAAGAGAGTAGCGTTGAGCCAATTCTCGGAGATATTTGTTCTGCAATGGATAAATCTGATATTAGTGCTATTTATCTTTCATGTGCGTGCCAAGCATATTGAGATTAGCTACTTTTTTGTACGACATCATGTCACTCATGGAACCCTTCAATTGTTTCCAATTATTTCTACAAACTAGATTGGTGACCTTTTTAACAAGTCTCACCCTCCTACTCGATTTCTCGAGTTATCGAACAAACTCAAGCTGGCTTACACGATCCCACCTTAACTTTGAAGGGGTGTTAGGAAAATATATGCTACCATGTTTGCGGAATTTGGTGGGAGCAATTTTGGCGTCATATTTGCGGCGAACCGACTTATTTATAAGATTGAGTATGATAGATTTTAAACATAATATATTCCTGGTTTAACATTTTCTCTTTTTGTATATAAATGGATTTTCTGAACAATTTCATAGACTTTGAAATGAAACAATTTCTCCTCTTTTAACGCTAACATTTCTTTACAAGGTAACTACAAAGGTGCAAGTTTTGTACCACACCCTCGTTTACATTCCATGCAAAACTAAATGATCAATACCACATTTGCATTTAACAAAAAACTACGACATGCATATTTAGCGCTATAATCTTAATTTTGAGGGATTATTACACTTACACTTCCTAAAGTTTGGTGCAAATACACACTACAAGAAAAATTAATATTATTGACAAAATTTAAAAGCGGCAATATAAAAGTTGTCACCAATGAAGTGACAATCATTGTATTTTGTTAATAATTAAATTTTTTTTTGTGACAATAATGTTTATGTTGTCACAATATCACTTAATGGTAACAATAAGTAATGTTTTAGTTGTCACCATTAATAATTAGTGACACACCTATAATGACAACTTAGTGATAATAAAAATTGTTAATAGCATTTTGTAGCAAGATTTCACTGCCATTAAGTTGTCACAATAAGTGTGTCAGTACTAATTATCACTTTTGTAGTACTATATTGCCACTTTTTAACAAGAAGTTGTCACTATTGACATTGTGCATACTATATTTTGTGACAACATCAATTTGTTGTCACCAAATGTATATAATTAATGATAACTTTTTAATTATCACTTATTATATTGTCACAAATTTACTTATTTTCTTGTAGTGACATTCCAATCTTTTAAAGTTTGTATAGTTATAGAAAGTACCCTTGTCGTCAATTTTTATTCTCCATTTAGACTCTTCTTAAGATTTGCATAGTTACAAAAACATCCCGCCATCAGTTTTTGTCTTACCATTAGTCCCCGTAAAAGTTGATTGTAGGCGTTGTTTATGGAATTATATAAATTTTGGGGAAGTATGTATTGATACCAAACCTTAGGAATATGGATGTAATTATCCCAAATTATAAAGTCTGCATAACTACTAGTACCTCGCCTAACATTTGCCTCGTTATATTTTTAGATAAAGGAGATAAATATTTTTTCGTATTAATTTTATATTTGTACAATAATGTCAATTGTCTTCTTAAATTTCAACGAAAAACATTGGAGTTTGAAAATAGCTCTTGCTATAACTTGTCCCCTTTGTTTTATTTTCAAACTAAATTCTCAACAAATCGTAGATCAAACGTCTGCAGAAAAGAATACTTCACTAAAATATAAATATGTTATAATTGAAAGTAGAAATTTTTTATATGATTTTATCCATTTTAAATTACATACCATAAATTTAGTAAATATGTAAATCTTAATAGGCTTTCACATTTCAAAAGTCCAAATCACATTTAATTCAAATCTAGAATAAGTATATGATCAAATTATTTAGATTACATGTCATTTAAAATTACTTTTCAAGAATTTAAATAAATATTTAAATATTTGAAGAGTTTCTAAAATTTGAACAATTTCTTGGAATTCAATCATTAAATATAGATAATAGATAAATTACTAGACAGCAAATTTCTAAAATATAATAATTTTTAGGGATAAAAACACTTTTACAATTTGTCATACGAACTTTTACGAGTTTCACTTACCGTACGAACTTTATATTTTTCATACTTAACCCCTCCGGTCATTTTTTAGCAATAAGTGACCTCTCATATTGGGATGTATGTCCTATTTCTGTTCACTTTTATTGCCAGAAAATGACAGTGGGGAGTTAAGTATGAAAAATGTAAAGTTTATATGATAAAGTGTAAATCGTAAAAATTTGTATGACAAAATGTAAAAATGGCCATAATTTAGGGGTAAAGTATTTTTATCCCTAATTTTTTAAGTACGTGTTCATAAGTAAAGGAAATATTTTCGAAATAGTTTAGTTGATTTATTTGTATTTAATTAGTTTTAATCGGCAACTAAAGTAATTATAAACTTAAAAAACAAAATCGAAATATAACGAAATTTCTTTTCTATTTTTGTAAAAATAAAAAAGATGAGGGCCATGTCCACCTTGCGAGAGTTGGTTTAATCAAAGTTATATCCTTGTTTTAGAGAAAAAAAAAAAAACATACATACACTTCTGAGGTCTGTTCTATCCAATAACTTTCTTCTTTTGTTAGTCGCTATAACGATTTTACAAACAATGCTGTCGCAAAAATAATGTAGCGTTTTAGAAGTACTTTTTTGCACATATAGTCGTTTATTGTCCAATTTCTAAATATTGAAGTTACTCCTTTGGCTTTAACGTATGACTCTTTCACATGCATAGATATGTATTTCTAAGACTACTTCTAAATGAAGAGAGAGAGAGAGAGAGAGAGAGAGAGAGAGAGAGAGAGAGAGAGAGAAAGGCACATGCTCTACTTTTTTAACATTAATTCACAATATTGATTTTTATTTTTTTATTTATGGGGCGATTTATAGTGATAAATAGTCGCACGTCATGTTCCGAATGTGGGAATAAAATTGTGATCATGATATTGAAAGTAAGTAGTAATCTGATTAGTTTTATTGAAGTTACAATCATGATATAAACATTGATACTAAACTAAATCAATTTGCTGACAAATTTGTTTTTAGTGTGGCTCACACCAGAATTTTATTCTCACCCAAAAATGTAATCAAGGGATTACTTAAAGTCCTATCTATACAAGAAAATAAAATCTACAGGGGAATAAAATATTATATGATTATAATATATATTCTAAATAACGAATTATTTTACTCATCAATTGTGGATTTTTAGCCTAAAATTAGTTGACTAATGGCGCACGTGCCTTTCACCAAAAACTAACAATGGTACTGTTTCACCACAAAATACACTATAAGAAAATGAGTAAATTTGTAACAATATAATAAGTGATAATTAAAAAGTTGTCATTAATTATATATAGGTTTAATTATACTTTTAGTCCTGTAACTTAGGCCCTCTGGCACATTTGGTCCTGTATGTTTATCCTTTTCACATTAAGTCCCGTATGTTTCTAATTTTTGATACATTTGATCCTGCATTGACAAATTTAATCCTGAGCCCCTATAAATGTGGTCCTAGGTTAACAAATTTAGTCCTTTTGTTTGCACTTTTGGTCATCCCTTATTAATCCATCTAAATTAATGAATTTTTAGCTACACATGACGGTTAAATTACACTTTTGGTCCTGTAAGTTAGGCCTTCTGGCACAATTGGTCCTATAAGTTCGATTTTTGTACATTTAGTCCTGTATGTTTCTAATTTTTGATACATTTGGTTTTGTGATGACAAATTTGGTACTGAACCCCTATAAACGTGGTCCTGGGTTAACAAATTTAGTCATTTATGTTTGTACTTTTGGTCCCCTTTCATTACTCTGGCTAAATTAATGATTTTTCAGTAGTTGATAAGCCATTATCTTATTACCATTCTGCAAATGACCAGCAATCAATATCTCATAAATGTTTTTATTAGGAATAAACGATCAACCCTTTATTTTTTCAATATACTCCTCTGCTTTTTTTTAATCTCCCATATTTGTAGAAATTGATAATCACCCACGTAAAACTTGACGTATTAGGAGAGATTGAACGGTACTCCATCTCAAATAGAAGCTTAGTAAGCCCCTCTGTATCATCTTTACCATAACCACAAATAAGATGTGAATATGTATTCATCAGAAGCAAATCCTTTATCCAACAAAACAACCAATATCTCATCGGCCTATTTCATCTTGCCTTCTTCACAAAGTTTCTTGAACATCTCATTTTCATTTACAGTTGAACAGCTAGGAAAAAGACCCATACCATCATTTTCTTGCAAAATACCATGCCATCGTATCATCCAACCGTTCATTTGAAGAAGAACAACATTTAATCAAGTGATTAAATGTCTCATCTGAATGCTTGAAACCATACAACTGGCTCATCAACTACTGAAAAATCATTAATTTGGCTGAAGCAATGAGAGAGGACCAAAAGTACAAACTTAAATGACTAAATTTGTTAACTCAGGACCACATTTGTAGGGGCTCAGTACCAAATTTGTCACTCCAAAATCAAATGTGTCAAAAATTGAAACATACGGGACTAAATGTGCAAAAATTAAACTTATAGGACAAAATATGCTAGAAGGCCTAACTTACAGAATCAAAAGTGTAATTTAACCGTCACATGTAGCCGAAAATCATTAATTTAGACGGATTAATAAGGGACGACCAAAAGTGCAAACATAAAGGAGTAAATTTCTTAACCCAGGACCACATTTGTAGGGGCGCAGGACTAAATTTGTCACTCCATGACCAAATGTATCAAAAATTAGAAAATATACAGGGCTAAATGTGAAAAAGGTGAATATACAAGATCAAATGTGCTAAAGGTCCTAAGTTACAGGACTAAAAGTGTAATTAAACCTTATATATATTTGGTGACAACAAATTGATGTTGTCACACAGCATAGTATGCACAATATCAATAGTGACAACTTACTATCAAAAGGTGGCAACATAGTGTAAAAGTGATAATTAATAACACACCTATTATAACAACTTAGTAGTAATGGAATCTTGATACGAAATTCTAATAACAATTTTTGTTGTCACCAAATTGTTACTATAGATGTGTCACTAATTATCAATGATAACAACTGAAATATTACTTCTTGTCACCATTGAGTAATATTGTGCCAACATAAAAATTATTGTCCCAAAAAAACTTAATTTGTGATAAATAAGAATGCATTGTCACTTAATACAATCATTAGTGACAGCTTTTAAATTGTCACTTTTAAATCTTGTCAATAATATTATTTTTTTCTTGTAGTAATATTATTCAGCGGGACCGAAAGTATTATCATGATAATAATAGGACTAAAAGTATAAAAATCCTTAAATGATGGGACCAAAAATGCTTTTTTTTTTCCCAATTATATTAATTCGATTCTATAATTGCAAGAACTTAAAAAAAAAAAAAAAGGAAAAAAAGCCTTGCTCTGAAAAAGCATATGGAGAATTATTCAGGGAAGGAGCCCATTTTTGTGGTAAGAAGATTTAGTTTTGTATCATCTTGGAATGAGGGATTATAATATGTTACATAAGTACATCTATACTTTCATATATATATATATATAGATATATATATTTGGGAGTGGCGATTTGACTTTCATTTTATTAATTTTGATCAAATACTCAATTTTTACATATATTTTTAATTTTTTTAATTAAAAAAATTGTGATTGATTTGTTTCATAATTAAAAACAAAGTAAAAAACCTTCCCACTTATCAACTAACCCCCTCATTCATAAAATAAAACTTCCTCTAACCATCCATTAAATTTAAAACTCCTCCTCTATCTGACTACTTGAATCATTCTCACCTCATCTTAACCACATTAACATTGCGTTTGGCAGAGGAAAGAAAATTGGTGAATTTTAATTTTTTATAGGTATGTTTGGTTGAAACGAAAATAGATGGAAGGAAAATGGAAATCTAATTATGTTCTTTTGTTTGTTTGAATAGAAAAGTGGAAGGAAAGAAAATAATTTATGTACTAAATAACAACTATACCCTTGTATCATTATAAAACATAATTATGTTATGAATTCAAGTATTCAAATAACTTAACAAAATTAAAATAAATAAATACAATGTAAATAAAATATATAAATTAGTATAATGAAATATTTGTTTAAATTGTGTCAAATGACAACTAAATTAATCTTATATAATTATGTCGTAGATAATTTAATAAAAATAAAATAAATAAATATGCGAAATGTATTTTTAACCTATTATACGAATGAACACGTCATATTTGTTATTTAAAAAACGCAAAGATCCATATTAGTAAAAGATGCAATATTATTTAAATACTTACTTATATATATAACCAATTTTGAAAATCTTATTTTATAGAGATTCTTGCGTTATTTTCCTTTCCTTTTCCGTCCGATTTTGGGTGGAAAAAATATCAGCGAACCCCATACTTATTTTGACATCCTCAATTTATTTCCTCTCCTTTTCCTTCTACAACCAAACAAGGGAAAATATATATGTTTCTTCCAATTTCCTTCCCCTTCTCATTTTCCACCTTACCAAACGAAGTCTAAAGGACCTCTCTCCCATCCATCCGGTAGCATATTACAATCGCTTCGATAGAACACTTAAGCAATTGGTTGTTTGTGGTGAAGAGTTTATTATGTACATGAAAAGAAGAAGAAGAATAAGAAGAGAGAGAGAGAGAGAGAGAGAGAGAGAATTATTCATTATTGATATGTGCTTATTTTTCGTTGCCATTAGTTTATACTTTGAGTTCTTCATTTGTTTCCAAAAGTTTTAATCTCTTTTTCTAAAATTATGTTTTGTGTTTTTCTATTATTTTCTAAATTTTTACACTTTATTTTTATTCACTTAACGATTATTTTCCAAATAGCAACGTTTTTATTTGTTTATCTATGTTTTGATTTTTTTTTTGTTCATTTAATTTCTGATTGTAATACTTATTTTTATAATTATATTTTGATAGATATAAGTGTAACAATCTCTACTTTTTTTTTTATTTTCCTTGTCATGATTTTAATTTTAAAGATCTTTATTTTTTTTAATTTCATTTTTGTGCTTTTCTATTGGATTGACGGAACTTTTTTCTTTTGTGTATTTTTTTGTCTTAGCCATCCGGTTTTGATCCACTGGTCAACTAATTCAGGTTAGGTACTGCAGAGCCCATTATGGAGGCAATTCTTCTAACTCAGTTGCTTAATTCACAACTCCAGGATCTAAACTATGAACATTGCTTAAGAGATTTAATGTCTCATCCTACTAGACCAGTTTGTTTGATTAACATATTTTGTTTTAATCTTTTCATTTATACACGCACAGACAGACTTAATGTTCAACTTGAAAATGACTAATAGCCTTAGAACATGCAAAAATTCAGTTTCTCAGACGAAATATGGTTGTCGTCTTTTGTGGAGTCTAATTTCATGAATAAAAGTTGGAAAATTATATTGTAGATAATTATCTTTGATTAGTTAAAGTTGAGTCCTAAATTAGCATCATTTGGATATATATATATATATATATATTAGACTATAGTTTGCTAGAACCTGTTCAAAGTACTTCTTCAAGTATTTCAAGATTAAAATTTGAGTAAAGCAAGCTACTCTCGAGTCGAAACAAGCAAAGTTTCACCTCATGATTCTTCATATCTTGCAAGAAGTTTGTTCTTTACGTAGGCTTACTTTCGTTGACCTCCTTTCCCTTTTCTCGACTTCTTGTTCTTGCCTTTCGCTTTACTGCATTCAGCAGCACCCGGGTTCCCAGGATTTTCTACGACACCACCTAAATCTTGGGTTTTTCTGTCTACGGTATCATCATTGCTGTGGATAACTTTCTTCTCGTCCGTCTCTGCAGCAACTAAACTTCCATTAGGGTCGCACTGTTTCAATAATGTGTCGAGTTGTGGCCTTTGTGCTTCGAAGCGCTTCAAAAGTTCTCCAATCACATCAAAGTCACTGCAATCATATGTATTGTTATGATCGACTTTGTAACTATGTGTAATTACACATACTTTTCCAGTTGATTTCAAAATTACAACCACCAAAAGAACATTCTTTGAAGAAAAACAGAATCACCATAAACAAACATGCAAGAGTAGAAAAAACAAAACTTTCTTTGGATTTTTGAACTCAAATATGAAAGATGAAAAAATTCTGATTTTACCAGTTTGGGCAGAAAATAGTCTTTTTGTTTATAATTTTCAAAATACTTTTTGAATGACTAACCTTGTATCTGACGAAGAACAAAGCCGGTTCAATTCCTCAGTCATGTTGGTGGCTTCACAGAGCACTTTTTTATCGTCACCGGAATGAGGCCTCTGCTCAGTTACCCCGGTGATAGCATCAGATAAAAAGTTCATCTGCTCCTTCATTTGGACCTGAAAAAGTAGAAGACAAATCAGCCGAATGATATAAATCCACTTTTATGCCATCTAAACTCCAGTTAACAGTGTGTGTGTGTGTGTGCGTGTGTAGAGAGAGAGAGTTAATTACACTCGGACCCCCTCAGAGACAATCAAATTACCAAGCCCCCCCCTTACAGTTTCATAGTTACCGTAAGACCCCCTCCGAGTTTGGTAATTTGGCAATCTCTGAGGGGGTCTGTATGTAATTTACCCTATACGGATCTAAGGAAAAATGGAAGATTTCCACATTAAAACAAACATCACATTACCTTCTTTCTCAGGCAAACGTTCTTCAAATTTGCATCATTGCTCTGCCCGAGTGACTCGATGGCTTCAGACATTTCCCGTATAAGAACCCAGTTTACTATTTCCAGTTTCCCGTCTCCCCCATCCAAACTCAACTTTGAATTGTCTGCTGATTTCATTTTCGAAGATTGCAAGACGGGACTCGTATCTTGGTTGATAACAACAGGGCTCCTAGGGAATAGTGTTTTCAAGACCTCGTTTTTGCATGAAAAGCATCTCAAGTCCAGAAAAACGGCTTCAGGACAGCCAAACTTGGGATTAACATTCTCACTGAAGCCAACAATCATAAGAGGATCCTTTACAACTTTGAATGCTCTACCAATAGCAGAAGCTAAATATGACTTATTGAAATTCTTTCTACCTTGAATAGCTTCACAAAATTCTCTTGGCAGCTGGGATCTGACACGAGGTAAACTCAGCATCTTCAAAACTATACCAAACGACATTTCCCAGTTCAGACACAACAAACACAAAATCACAAACAACCTCAGCAGCAGCACTGGAAAATAGTACTTGCAATCGATGCGAGAGATTCTAATCCATTCTACCATAGCCTGCCCGCCATCGATGCATTGTTGGATGATGTTGACAATAGAGTTCATGATGCTTCTAGGATAAGATGACGTCCTGTCTGTGGCTAGACCACCTGTTGGATTAGCATCTGCCTGCAGACAGATCAAATACTCTACAAAAGAAGATTTTGTAGTGAAAAAGAAACCCCGGGGGTGGGGAACCAATATCAAGAGCCTCTCCACAAGATAAAAGAAACAATTCGGAGATATGTAGTCTCTCACCCTGTAATAATTGGTATTATAAGTTTCTTCCAATGCTTTATGTAACGTGAACCAGCTGAGATTCTCAAGGAAAGACTTCCAAGATGAGCCCTCAGGAACAAGTTCGATGAATCTCATGAAAAGACCGTGTTTTGGCTCGGTGAACCCCAGCATGATCATCACAACCCGTCCAATCTGCCCATAAGTGAGACCATCATGTTCGTTCCTTGTGCTTAAGTTTCTTGAAATAATTTCTTCAAGTAAAATCTTGGAAGTTTCGGTTTCCCTCAGTGAGATCATGTTTTCAGACAAAGACTGTCGAGGGTCCAACGGGAAAACAGTTTCAAAGTATCTGGTAGATAGGTCGTGAAAATCATGCAGCTTCCTAAGATCACCCTTCTTGATATCAAGTGATTTCAACTCGATGAAGAACTTTGTTATGTCAAAAATGGAAGTTAGACATATACTTTGGCAGTATATGGACAATGGTTTCGCCAAAAAACACTTATAAAGTGCTTGGAGAGTCTCTAGTACTCTAAGTCCAGCAGATATTAGTTCCTTTTGGAAGTATTTTCTAGCAGCCGACACAAAATGACGAGCGTCAAGGCTCACCATTTTACCGCTCCTCAACAAGAACCTCTCATCGACATTTTTAACCCATGCAGCATTAGGATTCATCAAGAGAAGCATGACGCTGAGTTTATGTGGAGCCCTCAGTCCGAAGTAGTTAAGACAGAATCTAACAGTACCTTCACATTCAATGGAGTCAAGGCTTTCAAGAGAATCCAGACATTCTAAGATCTCGAAACAGTGTGCCTTCCATAAATTCCAAACATAAACAAGGGTCCCGCTCGAGACACGATTCCTAAAAATTCTTTCAGCATACGATGTTGGATCAACAGGCTCCTCCCATTCATACTTGGCGGGATGGACTTGACAATGCGTGTCTAGAAGTTTTCGAACACACAGAATTTCACACACTCGAGTTTCATATTGCTTTGAGGTAACGTAACACTGCATCATTTCAGACAAGTTCATTTTCTCATGTGACAAAATTTTTGCCTCGACACAAACTGATGCATGGAAAGTCGCATTAACCTTCTGTGCTAATGATACCGCTTTAGTCAGAAGTTCCTCCTTATGAGGAAACGACTTCACGGGCCAACCTTGGTTCCCACACATCCATACAGAATTAAAAAGCACATGAGAAATTAATAATAAGGACGCGCTTTGCAAATTTCCCGCCTTCTCCAGCAAATCAATCTCATCGAGAATGTTTCCTAGTCTTTTTGCAATCTCAGCAGCCTCATTGAAATTTCCTGACTCTTTTTCCAAAACTAAAAGCTCTTCAAGGCAATCCAATTTCTTCAAGAAGTTACGTCTGGATTCCATTGTATGGAAAGCACGGACAAACTTCATTAGTGATGCATTATCCTTTTTCCTGTAACACTCCATAGCACATTTCTCAAGGAACTCAAGAGCAATTTGGTCAATCTCCTTATATCTCATCAGTGTTTCTCTATCACATGATGCCTCCTGTTTCCATTGCTCAATATATTGCAAGCCCAGGTTGAAGATATTTCCCTTAGTGCAAGCTGACAAACAGTCTTTGAAAAAGTTTCCCTTGGCAAAAACTTCTGCAGCAGTCGTATAGTTTCCAGCTAAAGAGAAACATTCACCGGCTTTTCTGAGTTTGGACGTGCCACACTTCTCCAAATAAATCCTCCCTGCACAGTAAAATGAATTCTTAATCAATAAAAAAAAGAGACCGCTACACCAACACCCCTGAGGTTTGGTGTAAATACATTTAGTCTTTTGAGTTTTGCATAATTATACAAAACCACTCCTACGGCCAACTTTCATTTGCACTAAGACCCCCCCTGAGGTTTGCATAGTTACAAAAGCCACCCTTGTCGTCAACTTTCTTCTTGAACCTCAGGGTTTTAACTGTATTTAGACCAAACCTCGGGGGGTGTAGGTTAAATTATCCCTAAATAGAAACATGAAAAATGGACAAAAGAACTGACCACTAAACTACTTAAAAGCTTCCACTGTCTTTTATAATTGCGAGCTTTCAGGTTATAATACAACATATAACTGCCAATGATGTTTCCATAGAAGACGTTGAATGTTGCATACAACATGCTTCATATATCTCTTTTCTTCTTACAATTGATTGAGGTGCGGCATATTATATGATTCAGCTTCTTGCATAAATGAAAAATCTATAAAAAAAAATCGGGTCAAGCAAATTAAGGTATTTCAAGCTTGGTTTAAATTCCTTATTCTGCTTGAATTTGTATTTGAACTTAGCTTGATTGTCAAACCAGTTGAGTCCCAAACTAGATTAATTCAAGTCAAACACAAGCCAACCTCCAGTAGCCTGATATTTGTATGCATATGTTATTATTTTTTAACTATTTCAGACGAGCTTAAGCCAATATTCAAATTTATCAAACTAAAAAATAGAGTATGTCTCTTGAAGAAAACATAGACATCCCACAAAAAGAAGTAAAAATAATAAAATCAAAAGAAGGTTAAGAATATAATGAAATCTTAAATAAAGAGAAAGTTGTCAAGTTCTAGAAAAGAAAATATTAAATAAATATACTACAGAAAATCTCACAGTTTCTACATCAATTTTATTTAAAATTAATAAGTATAAAGAATCTACACAAATTTTTCCATTTATTGCGTGAAATACTTATTCAAAAATTTGTATAGATAGAAAAAAATTCAATAAACTAATATGAATGTTACACAAATACAAAAATGAACTAACAGGTAAACATAAAAGTTAAACATAATCATTTAAAAATGATTATATATTTTTTTCCATTTTTTTTAAGAAGGTATTCTAACATGGTAGTGATTTGATGTAGGAGATGCTACATGAGGCAATGAAGATGATGGTGGAGGTGGTTATTGAAATCAGTGGTTATAATAGGATAAAAGGATTTAATGGCAATAGTAGAGAAGAAGACAATAGCAGTGAAGATTGGGCGAAGTTGATGGCGCAGAGGTAAATAAAAATAATGAAGGATTTGAAAAATAGCATAAGCGTGATAATGGTGGTGGATTGGTAGAATAATGTGATTAACATAGATTTCACTTTATCATATTAAAATCTATGGTAGTGGTAGTGGTGGTGTTATAGAAAATAATGGTATGTAAAAGTAAAATCATATTCCTTCTAAATATAGAATGTGATATACTCAATAGTATTTTATTTACTATAACCTAGAAGTTTTACAAATACAAGGAGTGACAATGACAATTGAGCTATTCTATAACTATTACTTAACGAATACAATATCGACATGCAGTACGATTAAAGATTTGTTCAATCAAATTAATTTTATTACAAGAAAGCATACGTGAACGGACTTTAGACAAATGATATAAAAGTTTATGGTCAATCAATATCATCTTAACATATGCACACATAAAAGAAAGAATTTTAAATTTTTTCTAAAAAAATTAAAATATATATTTGATCTTATAAACACTTTCAATTACAATATTGTAGGCCTTTGATATATTAATCTTAGTAACTTATAAAAGAAGCTACTATCAAGAAAAAAATTATAAAGTATCAAAATAATCTTAAAAATTTTTAGTGTGATATATCTAAATAATAATATAATAAAGCCACCAGGTTCATTAGTTTTTAATCATTCATAATATTCATCTAAAAAACTAATATATTCAATGTATTTATATTGTACCATAATCAACATTTTTTTTTCTAAAAAAATAAGACAAACATTAATAGTCACATGCTTTGCGCGTGTTCCTTATCAATCAAACTATAAAAGGTGGTCAAGCTTAGTCTATTATTTCTAATGCACTGAACTGAGATGAGCTTTTAAAGATTGATCTCAATTCAAGAACGAGTAGCTTAGCTCTTTTGCACATCTAATTCAAGAAAGAAAAATTTTGCTTTTACTAAAAATACAAATTTTCTTTAATATCTAACTCTAATGAGGGAATTTTGCATTGTGTGAGTCTTGCGATTTTAAATGTGTAACATACCCGCTCTCTCGTATTCCCCCAAGTCGCAAAAACATTCAGCTGCACTATCAGCTCTGCCAATGGAATCAAACATATCTGCAGCCTCCCTAAGCATTACATGCGCCTCCTCAGAATTTGATCCGCGCAGACAGTCAGCAGCAGCTCTAAGACCAGAAGCCTTTGCCATTTTCTCCCACGTTTCTTCTCCTGCTTTCTCAAAGCACATTATCGCCATCTCATAGTTTTTCTCCCAAAAGAGCTACAAAAGATCACATTAAAGTCGGCATTCCAAGAAAATAAAAGAGCAAAAAAAAAAAAAAAATGAAAAACCATCTGAACTATAACTATATTCGCACTTTACCAACTAAATTAATTTTTGTGACACTTTACCATCTAGACGAACTACACATGTTTTCCACCATCCCCATGTATTACATTTCTAGTGGAACACTTTGTTGGGATCCCATCACATGATATGGCATTCTGTAGAACACGTATATTTTAGATGGGAAAGTGTCACAAAATATTTGGTTTATGCAAAATTCTAACCAAGAAGTAGAACACGCTCTGCCAAACCCAAACAATTATATAGTAAGTGTTGTTAAGCTTACCATGTGATTGATCACTCCCTGAAATATACACCAATCACATGGCTCATTTGATGGAATCCAGACAAGCCATAGTGGAATCTCAGACAGAATATACTACCGGAAAAAGTAATATAAAAATGTACATAGTCAAGATGGAGAAGTGTTTTTCTTTTTCCTTTTGTTATACCTAAAAGAAACATAAGAACAGTATGAAGTGGGAAAAGAGCAACCAAACCTTGATTCCCTGAGATTTCCACTCCTCAAGGCTGCTTGCCCTTTGCATTGCTTCTGCAAGAGAATCATCTATTTTTCTCACTTGCACGAGGCACAACCTTCTCCAATAATCGAGCATAGGCTTGGAGAATTCTTCATTGTTTTCGCAGATCCATAACCTTTGCCTTGTTCGAGTAATCGCGACATATAATTGTTTCAGTTCAGAGCACAGGATGTTGTGTCTTGACAGGCTAAAATTTGGAAAGGACTTCGGAGAGTTTTCATCGAGAAGATCTTTATCTTTCAAGAATTCATAGATAACTCTCCATTGATTTCTCATAGGCGAAGAACCAAAAAAGTTGTACAACAGAACATCCTACAATGTGCAGTGCCAAGCAGAGGGATCAGAACATGATGGTCACAAATAGTCAATTACACCGTCCTCCCTTATAACTATGTGTGATCGTACAAACTTCCCCTCTTGATTTCAAAATACTAGTACCCTTTTTGACTGTTGAAATTCAACCAGAACCAGAAGAACTTATAAAGAAATATGTATATATATATACACACACGATAGTAATTGGAAAAACTTATTAAATTTATGAAAAGGGGTAACTGTAAAGTGGAGATAAGTTACAAGGCATGTATATGTAAGGATCAAGAGTGATATTCGCGTGACTGCATATAGTCACCCGGAGGGTGCTGTAGTTATTCTTCAAAATGGATCATGCTAAAAGCACAATAATAAAGCAAAGCAACTGTTATCATTTTCCTTTTCTTATAATAATTAAACCTAATTTAGATATGGAACTATCACCACACCAGAAATATAAAATCTCTTAGGAATTAGATATAACACTTAGTAATGCTACAGTTGTTGCTCTATTCAAACCACATTACAATTATATAAGGCGAAAACAAAGATATGCAGCACCCCTTGATATTCAAGTTCAAAAAGGCAAGTCAGAAATAAGACAGACATCATATAAAAGAAAGAATTAAAAATAAATAAATAAAAATAAACAAATTGCTGACCTGAAACTCGAGGCCCTTGCACTCCACTATAGTCAGAATGAGAGCTTGACGACCAATGTAGTTTGCAATTTCCTCTCTTGTACACTCATCTCGTACTAGTATAACCTGATCAGCACCAAAACCCACCCATTTCCCACCAGGTTTTGCGCTATGTCCGAAAATAGTTATAATCGCATTCTCATCACTGCCAGGCTCAAGCACAACAGGAGACTCGCCATATATAAGACTAGTCTCAGGAGCCAAAACATCAATAGATTGTGGGAAAAAATGACAAATAAGATCAATCACACTCTGTGCTAATCTAAGCACTCCAGCATGAGTACGAAAATTCTGAGACAAACTAAAAATATCAGATATAAGTCCTTTCTCTCGTCTTCTTCCTGAAATTTCTTCACAATCTTTTCTAGATTTCATAACAAACTCGTTATAGAACAATGATCTAATCTCTTCAAACCTGAAGTCGATCCCTCTTGCAATTGTCTGTGCTGTATCACCGGAAAAAACAAACCCCTCGTCAACATTTTTGCATATATATCTGAAAAGTGAAATTTGCCTCATGGTGAGGTCTTGAACTTCATCAATATACACAAAGTCCATCTTATCTCCCAGCAAATTCTCGTTGTTTTTCAGACGGAGATGAATGTCAATCACAAAATCAGCAAGATCAAACTCACCACGCTCCATCTTCATTTTCTCATAGTCCTCAAAAATATCATAAATCACGTCCCTATTGTCTGCACTTAGAGTGGATATCCTACTTTGAGATAACGAAATGTATTCCTCCCGGCTTCGCTTGCTATCATGTCCTCCTTTAATATGAGACATTATTTCAGTAAACACCCTTGAAGGATCGAGATTCTTTGTCAGCTTTGCATTGAAATGGGGCCAATATAAGGACAGGAAACGGTCATACATGACCTCATTTTTCCTTATGAAAGTCTGAAGAGCAACTGATCTTCTACCGTCATGTTCGGAGGAATGATCTCTCACATCACGAAACGTCTGAAAAAATGAGTTACCTAGAGCACCATCAAGCATCATTAAAAACTTGTGAAATGTGATGACGAGAGGGTACATTTCGGGTTGAATGCCAACAAACGTGTCTGGAATATGTTTAAATTGAGCCATTTCATCTATATCGTCCATATCTGTAAAGCTGTTATTTCCATTGAAGCCTCTGCTAGCAAAGCTGTAGACATTGGAAATGATAGGATATGCAGATTCAGACGTGAAAACCATTAAAATATATCTTGCAATTTAGAGAAGAAGGGATATGTAGACTTCTGAATTGTAATGAGACAAAAAAGAAATCAAAATACTAGATGAAAATTGATAACAGAACCCTTTTACCGTATCATTAGCTTTATCGATCAGATATATCTTTTTAACAAAATTGCGTCACCACATCAAAGGATACAAAACCAAATGAGCCATGGAAGATGAAAAGGTAAATAGTATGTGAAAATGTAAAACTTATTAATCATTTAGTTACTGAAAATTTTCAGAGAATGAAGTTAACCGAGTCTACGACACAAACAACTAAACAACACAAGCTTGATGATGAATCATAAAATTCTAGGAAGCTCATGCTCAATCGGAAATTTTACTAATGAATCAAAAATTATATCTCAAACATGGACGTCGTTCATGATCAAAAGTAAATAAAAATAAACAGTGCCATCATATTATCACTAGGTTTTCCAATCTAAGCAGTCAAAGAGAAGAAAATTGCAAGCGCTCAATTTCTAAATAACTGCAAAATTTTGGTCATCTTCACATTCCATTATCATATCACATGTGTCTATTATAGAAGCCATTGCAGTACCACTTCTTTCTGCCCCAAAAAAATATGATAAGTTGGCAGCTAATGTTAAATGGCAAAAATTCATCACATGACTCGCAAATATGGGCTAGCATGCAGCTAAATCGAGTAAGCTTAAAGAGAAACACCCGAAATCATCTCTGACACAATTGTGTAATATCTTGTGCTACACTTATCAAGGCATGGTAAGTCTAAAGATGGGCACTACAGTCGAATATAGAGGGAGAAAAGATTGTGATACAGAGAAAAGTTGAAAAGTCTTTCCATATCACATCCACTTATTCATACACGTGTCGTGTACTGGTGAGTGTATCAAAAGATGATGTGATGCACTACCTTACGAAAGATTCGTGTTGCAAAAGAGAAACACCAAGACTTTCAAGTCGTAAATGATGGCAAATTCGCTAAAATGACAGCAACATGCAAAGATAATGTGGATTCTTAGCTAACCTTTTCAGCTGAGATACATGCTTTTTGACAGCATAGCAGAGTTTTGGGCTCACAGTGACAAAAAGCTGCTTCAAAATAGATCCCCTATTGTCCTCACTGCTGGTTTGCACACTATCAGCAATGCAGTACTGCTGAAGCTTGCAATACAGCTTCATAGTCAATATAGTTGTCTTTCCAGTTCCAGACCGACCAAGGATGAAGCTGCTTCGAGGAAATATTATTATCTCACGCTCCTCATCAGTAACTTCGAACGGGATATCCACTTCTCTACCCTCGATGTTGCAAAGCAAATGATTCACAACCCCACTCGACAAGGAGTAAAATTTCATTAGTAGGAAGCTTTCGCTCACTTTGGAAATTTCAACATAACTTCTGCTGTCAACGGTGGTGGATTTGTTGCTGTTGTCGAGGTTCTTGAACCGTGTTAAGCCATTAGAAACTGACCAACTCTTCGGCACCTCCAAATTTCTAAAGAAAGTTGAATTAACAGAACTAATTTTGAACAAAATAATATTGAGGGAAAATTACACCTGCATCCCCTTCTGTTTGATGTAAATACACTTTAACCCCCTGAGTTTTGAATTTTTACAAGGACCACCCCTGCTGTCAACTTTTGTGTTAAAGTTAGACCCCCAAAAAAATTGATCGCAAGGGTGTTTTTCATAATTATGCAAACCTCAGGGGTCTTGGTGTAATTGTACCCAACCCCAAGGGATGTAACTGTAACTATCGCTAACATCGAAATAGAAGTCTACTATTCTCACAAGGAGAAAAGTAGTATTTGACATACAAATATCAATCAACAAAATTGTTTATAAGCTTATTTAAGTAGCAAATGGTGAAGAGTCGGAGCCAATATATCATTCCATTTTTCTCAATTAGATGAAGCATATCAGAAGATATCATTATTAAGATCTAACAACATATAATCAGGATATACATACCCTTCACAAAGCTTCTCATTGCAGTGGTTGATAAAATCATCTGTATACATTGCAAATATGCTATCAAGCCGCTTCAACAATTTTGTGGACTCCACCACAGGTACTATGTCCCACACTTTCAAAACTTGTTGATAGACGCTGTCCTTAATTATATCAATGGTGCAAACAACATAGTATTTATCAATTTTAAATTGTTTCACAATGAACGAACAGCTCTCACACGTCCAGTCCACATTTATTTTCTTGGGCCGCCAACCGCTTGCAAGCTTAAGTAACAAATTTATGACCAACATCTTAACATTGGGAGGGGGAGGTTTCAATTTCTGAAATGATTTTCTGAAGTTATCACTGAATAAAACCTGAAAATATGCAAGTTATACTGTAAGAACACAGAATTCACTGCCTGAAACATGTAAACACAATAGGCAGTGCCGAAAACCATAATATAAAAGTTCAACTGATACTCAGCAAATACTACATAAAGAGTCAGAGAAGTTTGACCCTGGTTTATACATAGATATGAAGATGAAACAGAGATGAATATATCGAATTTGATGATTTAGAGAGAGAGAGAGAGAGAGAGAGAGAGAGAGAGAGATGCACTCAAGGGTGGTGCTAGATTCAAAACCTCTTTAAGCTATCTTAGCATGCATAGACATTTCTCTACGGCTTATTTGATTTTAGATATATTAAATATCACATGAATCTCTTGTCCAACAGCTTAAACATTTAGATGATGTGGTCATTCTACTATCACAGACACACCAAACAAGTGTTTTTTAGGTACTACGTATTAAAAAAAATAAAAAATAAAATCCACAAACTATGTTAAAGGGAATGAGGTTTCTATCCCCAAAAGAATAATTCATGTGGGATTGTTCAAACTAGGATGATCTACGGATAAAATTTTAAGCGGTAACACAAACAAACAAAAAAAAAATTATCACTAAAATAAAAAAATACCTTCCATCTTGAATTTTTGAAAAGTATACTCTCCCCACTGAGAAGATCTTCAAGTTCTTGCAGCTCTTTCTTAGCATCCATGATAGTTTTTCTAGTTTCACCATCTTCATCAGCATTGAAGAAACACTGGCGATTCTTAGCATCACATACTAACGCTTCCCAAACTGTATCACTTTTACTCAAAGTCTTTTCGTTTCCTAAAATCCAGAGACAGTGGCTAGAAGATAAAAGAGTGATTAATATTTCATGATCTTTATTTAATAAAGAAAATAAAATAACATTAGGATAACATTTATGTGATCACATACCGAGCTCTTGTCAGAGCGACATTGGTTCTTTGAGGACTAGACACGAAACCAATGGATCCAACATTGTTAGACCTGACAGTTGATATTATTATGATATCTTCTTCTCCACCTTGAAACCCATCAACTGATTTCACCTTAACAACAAACTGGTCATAGTTTTTGTACTTGTGATGAATCTTATCTCGAATAGCCATAACTTGAGCAGCGTACGGAGATATCAACCCAATGGTAAGTTTCTCTTTCGAGCCAG
This sequence comes from Petrea volubilis, assembly GCA_026212405.1. Classification (NCBI taxonomy): domain Eukaryota; kingdom Viridiplantae; phylum Streptophyta; class Magnoliopsida; order Lamiales; family Verbenaceae; genus Petrea; species Petrea volubilis. Next base: position 24,748,074 of record CM047873.1, on the reverse strand, counting down.
TCCATGCTGTTCATGATGTAAATGAAAGTGAATTAAAAGTTAATTAACTACCCTTAATATTTTATGTTCAGAAGGAGTAAAAACAAACTTTCTTGAAGAAAAGCTATTGAGATGAAAGAGAACAAGAAATTACATAAAAATTGTGACTCTATGTTGTCCAATGCACGTAAAGCTAAAACGATCGATCAGCAAAATGATTCTAGACTACATGTAGTGGAATGATTTATTCCTCGAAATCCTTATGGGTTTTAGATCATTCCAAAAATCTTTTGAGTATCCTTTAGATAAATATGATGTAGTTGAAATCCTCTACATAACTTGGTGATCTTTTTATTGTTCGTAAATCATAATACGACTCTTTATAGAACTAAATCCTTCCATGTTCCATATAATGGACTCTAAACTAAATTCAAAGAGAGAATGATGCATAAACATACAGACACTTGCTGCAGTTTTTCGAAATTAGTATATATACCTTTGAAGAGTTTGTGCACTAGCTTCACTACTACTGCAACCTCAACCATGTTTCTTCTACTGTGCCCAACATCATCCATTTCTTCTTTTCCTTCACGAATATTTATGAAAGAATAAGGACCAAAAATGCTGTGTGGAAGATAGCATTTTGTGTAGCTTGGGCTCTGCACACTCAGTGCATCTAATATTTTGTGACACCCCAAAGTTTATTTATTAATTTAGGAATAAAGTGGTATTAGGAAACCTAGCACGGATCCTATTTGATGGAATAATAGGTTCTAATTAATTACCCTTCTAGTTTAGTTAGAATTTATTTATTATTAGAAGTTATGAGGTCTAAAGTATAAATATAGAAAACTTAAGGGACTAAATTGCAATTTGAGGGAAATATGTGATCTAGGGGGTTCCACATTTCTCCATCATTCTTGCCACTCTTGCTTATTTTACGCCACTTGTTGATATGTGGATATAATACATATTTAATGTAATAAAATCCTAGTAAACTATACACATATATACATAGATATTCTTATACATCACAAATCTCATCTTCCTTGTTTTCTTGCAGCAACAGGTACGGCCCTTAAACCATTATCTCCCTTTTCAATAGTTAGTGTAATTCCATGCTTGACTTCAAGAATTTGGTGGTTTATTTATGTTCATAGTCGTATGTATATGTATAATTATATATGGCCCGTATGTATATATATGTATATATATAAATAAACACACATATATGTCGTATATACATATATACATCTATAGATATAATTATATATTTTGGTTCGTGTATATATATACATGTTTTGGTTTATATATGCATATATTCATGTTTTTGGATTATATATATGTTTATATTCTTGTGAGTACTCTAATCAAGGGATTAGTGATAATAAGAGTAATCTAATCAAGGGATTAGTGATAATAAGAGTAGTTTAATCAAGGGTAATTAAAGAATCATTTCAATATTTAATATGACTTTTCTACTTTGTGGTTCGAACACACACACATGTACATAAGTGCACATATATATATATATAATATCTATATTACACACCCATGTACATAAGTGCACATATATATATATATAATATCTATATTCAATTTGTATATATGTGTGGGTGACTTAGATATGCGTGTGTGTGTATATACATACATAGATATATATATAGATATGAATAAGCTAAATCTTAGTATATAACATAGTGTCTTTACATTTGTAATTAGAGAGATTATTATTTGTGCTTTGAGCCGATAGAAACTGAAATTTGAATACGAACCCTTAAGTATATTAATTATAGTTTATGGGACTAATGTATTTTAGTAAGTATAATTATAGGATGCTAATTTTAGTGTGTCACTTATTATAGGTGAAGAACAGATCGGTACTTTTGACATATCTTGAGTTACTAGTGAACTATAACTAAGTTCGGTGAGTGCCTTCATCTTTATTTCTGGGACATCGAACTATATGCCGTAAATATCCTCGTAAAGCCTACCATATCTGATTTATGTTATTCATTTATTTCACCAATTAGATATATTTGCATTATAGGCTATTATTTTGGAATTTTATTTTACTCTTTATATTTCTAATGAAATATTTTTCCGAATTATAAGTTAAGCTTTATTCGAAATTATTACGTTTCTGAAATGTGAGCTGTATCTATTTCGATATTATCTGTTGACACCCTTGGGGACGCCCTTGGGAGAGTCGGGCCCAGGTACGTACGAAAAGGGACTATTGGGCGGAACGGACCGACGATAGAAACTCTTTGTACGATACCATTCCGTAGGATTCAATTCTACGTACAGTTGGAGATTGGCTGTAGTAGGATTGGATCGGTGTATGGCACGGGCACGTGGTACACCATCCGTCTGTCTGATGTCGAGGTGGCTTCTCGACTAGGGAGGCATAAGGGTTTCTATTACGTTTTATCCGTTTTGGGTAGTTACAAGGTTGGAGATGTCTACACAGCTCACCATTGTATGATCCGAATATGTTTTATGATAAGATACGTATTTCATGCTTACAACTAAATTTCTTGGCTCATAATTAGAACTGCTTCTGCTGCAAATAAGAAAATCATGTTTATGAGATTTAAGTATTTCGTTTAATGATTGTACCTCTCTTGTATATATGTATATGTGGCCTCACTAAGTCAATTGGACTTACCTCCCCTATTCCTTCTGTTCTTTGTCTCAGAATAAGGTCACTTGCTTGAGTGAGGACTGGTACGAGCAATGGACTCAAGTAGTGTATAGCTTTTGCTATGTAATCTTTTAGATGTATAGTAGTTGGAACAATCATGTTGTTTTGGCCTCGTACCTGATTGAAACTCGTATTGTTATTTTGGTTTTATGTATTGCTTCCGCGTTAATTTTAGAATGAGGTATTGGTGTGTATTTGAGGTGACTGTACTAAATATTAGTCGAAAGACGAGTATTTAGTATGATCACCAGTGGGCTCCAATCGTTCAGGTATTCCCTGGCGAGAGGGGTGCCACATATTTGGTTCTGGTAGAAACTCGAATTTGGGAACCGACTTATTGATGGATGCATTCTGTATTGCACATTAAGCAGATGCTTAGTATGACCCAACGAGCTCAATCTTGCAAACAAACTTCTCCCAAACCTAGCTTCTTCAGAGAGCTGTGTAGATATACAAAATCATTAGGCATTATTTTTGGCCTTCCATTCATCACATTCAGAGGCGGCATCAAAAGACTTGCAATTTATTAATTGAGATTAATATATATATACACATATATTTTTCCATCTAAACTATATGTATTTTTACATTTTGTCAGGTGATGGAATCTCACTAGAAAGAGTAGTTTGGATGGTAAAGTGTCAAACAAAATAATTAAGGTGGCCAAACGTAAAAAAACTCGATAACTCCCACGGCACCATAGTACTTTCCATAATGAATTTGTAACTCAATACCTACCTTGCTGTTAACCGTTGCTGGCAATTGACATTCATCACCGACCAGAATAGCATGTCTCACGTATGGGATCTGAAGGGCAATGATTGATTCACTCTCTTTCACTTGAGCAGCTTCATCAATGACCAAAAAGTCAAATGGCTCAATGTTGACTGTGTTCAGCTTATATGAGGATGAAGTGGTGCAAAATATTAAAGAAGCATTTTTGAAACACAACTTTGAAACTGAAGTTTTACTAGTGCCAATTGGAAGGACAAGTTCACCAAGAGAAGCTTGAAGAGATCTCAAAAGTGACCGGCACTGGTTTCTGATGCACACTAAGGATGACAATGGATCAACATATAATTCAGAGTCAATCATGCCCTTTTGCGAAAAGATAGTCTCCAATTCTTCAGATGTCATGTTGCTGTCTTCAAGCAACAACATTTCAAAAGTCTCAAGAAGACACATAACTTGTATTATGCTTTGAAAACTTTCCTCGTGAATGAAACTTCGTGGTAAATGAGTGAAGATTGTCAACATGCACTTTCTCAGAGGTCTTGCTACATGTGGAAATTTATCTCTAACATACTCCAAGAATGATTTTGGTTCGAATTGCTGAGGAACACCATCTTCAAGACCTTCTCTCGATTTGTTTATCTCAACACGATCTTCAAGACTTTCTCTCGATTTGATTATCTCATCTTCCACATAGACTCTATGCTCAGAAACACTATCTTCAAGAAAATCAAGCATGGATGCAACGCAGTGCTTCCAACCGGTTGGTGGTACTAAGCATTTCACAAGACGGCCAACCCGATAATCTAAAAAGATTTCCTTAATATCCGGGCTGACTTTCAAATGATCCTTATTCCCAAAGATGAGCAATTCCCCCCAAGGATGAGAGGAGAAGTTTCTGTGAGACAAATTACGCACCAGTCCTGTCACACGGGAGGCTAGTTCTGTAATTGCAACATTTGTTGGGGCACAGACAACGGTCCTTACATTCATTCTCAAAAGAGTATACAACAATATACTTAAAGTTGTCGTCTTTCCTGTCCCAGGAGGACCCCATATGAGTTCCACAGAAGACTTGTGGTGGCAATCAATTTTGGATAGAGAAGTCAAAATTGCCTCTCTTTGTGATTCGTTCAATTTAGACAGTAGAGTTGATCCAACTTTCTGCTCCATTTCGCTACTGCACTTGAGATGGCAAAATTCACAATCTTCCTCACCCTGTTCAGAAATATATTCACTAGTTAAAACCCGAGCAACATACAGTTCAGAGTTTCTTCTATCTACTTTGGAACATATTTCTAACATTGAAGAACCTATGAAGCAGACCAACAAAAGTTAATTTAGCCCATGCCATGGAAACAGAGGAAGACAAAAGATTTGAGGCTCATGAAGACAAAAGATTCAAGGCTCATATTTTTTGAAACTAAACTCATGTTGTATAGAAAAGATAATAAAAACAAAAACATGATTGGATAAAAAAACTATCGCTTGATGATACATATTCAATGTTATATAGATCTATCTTTTATCTGTATCTTTTAAAAAATTAAACTCTTTTCTCCCAAAAAATGAATAAATTGGCTTCTATATTTTGTAAAAATTCAATGTCGCCCCCAAAATAAACGAGTTCCGAGTATATAGCACTCGCCAATAACAAAACGGCTTCCAAATCAGCAAAAACTACGCACCAAATCATTCTTGCACAATACTTTCTGAATGATCTTTAGATTTTGACGCATGCTCAGCGCATTCCATATCCGTTTATTTGTCGTCACATTCATCAAGAAAACAACATACAGCGACGACCTCTTTTGTCCATCTCCTTCAACTTCAATGCGCTTATCTGTTTTCAGTTTGAAGCTACAGGAAGTACAATTATCAGCAGCACTACCACTCTCATCATCCCAATTATCAGCAGCACTACCACTCTCATCATCCCTTGGAATATTTGTTACTGATGCAAAAGTATACATCCAACGTGCACGTTGTAGGTCAGAAGCTGTTTCAGGTTTCATATCCGAGAGCAGAACAACATCACCGGGCAAGGTTCTGTAGGGTTCTCTACCTTGACTTGTTCTGTTTCTCCAGTGATCGACTTCAACATCATATAGCAATTTCTCATCTTCATCCTCACAGAAAGATGTTACTTCAGCAAAAGGTGCTTTATAGACAATTTCCATGGCGGAAGCAAGTTCGGCACGTGTTTCTTCTAATAAGGGGAAGACATATGAACCAAGATACTGGTCCACACATTCAAATGAATCAGGAATCTTATGCACCTACAAGCAAAATAAGAATAATAGAGAAGACATTATTATCTGCTGTGTAGTGAATATTACAAGAACAAAGGAGTAATTAATCCCTGTAAGTTGCAATACCAACAAGCCATGATTGCTTTGCTTAACACAATTTCTCATATACTTTGTTGTTATGCTAGTTTAGTTTGAGGAACCATTGAGCCAGTATCTAATGAGAAAAAGTAAAGTAAAATAAAATAAGTATCGCTATTTAAGGAAAGCTGGAAAGCCTAAGCAAAATATGATCATTTCCCAATTTAAATAAAATAAAATGCAAAAATCATGACTGAGGCTAAAAAAAATCATATACTTATTACAAGCACTGATCAGCTATAATAGTTTCAGCATATTTTTATCTATTCATTGTGATTACTATAGCACCCACAGCTACAGAAAAATAAAGTCAACAGAGAATTTCCAAGCACAGAAATTTAAAAAAAAAAAAAAAAAAGACCTGAAATTTGTACAGATTCTCGTCAAAAATTTCCTGAAGAGACCATGAGAGCACCAAATCAGTGAACTCATCCTTGGGGAAAAATCTCCTTCGGCTCGTTCCCTCCATTGTCACTTTTGACAAACAAACTTGTAAACACAAAATCTGCAAAAACAGAGAGCACCCCAGAGGAAATACACCACCATAAAACTGTTGCATGCATGAATGATCAAGTCTTTGCAAATGTATATTATATGGAAGCAAAACATACATATTGACGAGTTGGGTTTTCTCTAAGATTAAGAAAAATGTCATATTCTTCCGTACATAGCACCTTTGAAGCAAGCCCCACTTGTTAAAGGATTTTTAAGCAAATGAAAGATGACATAAAAAACAAAAAAATGGAGAAACTGAAGGGTCTTTGGCTCGAAAACACTAAAGGTCTTTGAAAATGAAAGCGGGGTCTTTCATTTCGATTGACTTAAAAGTTAAAAGTCTTCCTCAAATCTCTTTTCTACTCTTTTCATTTTCTCTTTTTTTTTCCTACTCTTTTCAAGAAAAAAAAAAAAAAGATAATAATATGTCATGGCATAATGTAAAAGTTATTTCTAATTATAAGTATAAGACGGGCAAAAAGATTTTATTTTGTTATACAAATGAATTTCAATGGATCAGGTGATGACATAAACTGTATTTTTGTTGTTGTCAACAGTTTTTTATTTTTATTTTATACATACAATCCACTCCAAATATTCTATAAATATTAATTGGAACATTACACACATACTCACTCAAAAAGGAAGGAAAAACGACAAAAGAGTTCGAACCAAAAGACCCAATAGTGTCCAGTTTAAACCCCCACCCCAACAGCGTCACAATTATTGATACTCTATTCAGATATAGAAAACATGTGCTCACAAATTTTGGGTCACCATGCTATCATTATGGGACTTAAGTAGTAACAATTTGACATATTTAATCTTATTACAATTATTGCCGATTATAAGCATAAAATTGGGGCAATTTTTATTTTGGTATTAAAATAAATTTCACAAGGTCAATAACGACATAAATTGTGTTCACACCGTTACTGTTGGCTATTAATGACACCTTATGTTGATAGTTTAGTGACAGAGAAAAATATTATCACAAATGGTGGTAATAATTTTTGTGTAGATATTTTGTCAAGCGTATATAACAACTTTACATATTAAATCTGATTATGTTTTGTATCATCCAATGATAAAATAAAAGTTATAGTCAATATTATCAATGACAGAAATAAATACTTGTTGCTTAATATATGTTAAAGTAACAAGCACAATTGATATGTGCATAAAATGAAAATGACATATAATCTAATTAAATGGTTAAAGTTTAGTAGTATAAAATATTTTATTAAATTCTTTATATAATATATTTTTCCTAAACTATCTTTACTATCTATGCTATAGTTTTAATCATTTACAATATATTTATTAAATTGTAGCTAAAAAAAATACAATTAAAATAAATTTATTTTATTATTAAACGAACAAATAGAAATTTAAAGTAGAAAAAAACATAAAATCTTAAACCCCCCCCCCCCCCCCGCCCCCCACAAAAAAAATGGTAGAACAAAAAATTTGAAAAGGGGAATGTGAGAGATGAGAATAGAAAAAGAAAAAAATACATTGTTGGGGAGAAGAAAAAAGATAAGAGGAGAGACCAGAGTTGTTAAAAGTTATTAAGGTTATTCCACGGAACTTTTTTCCTAAATATTACTCTAATAAAAAATAATTTTCAAATTGTCACTTTTTTCAAAAGTATTGTCCATATTATGGAAAATTCTTATATGGACCGGGTGTATGGATCTCACCCACACCCATACACCCTACGGTCCAAATTCAATCACGTGTTATATGTATTTTATAAAAAATTTAATACATAATACGTAGCTGAATTTGGACCGCAGGGTTTAAATACCTGGTCCATGGAAGAAAACACCCATTTTATTGTTCTATGTGACCAAAAAAGTAGTAGTTGGCATTTAACTTTTATTTCTTTTCTAATTAACGGCTCACAAGTATTTATTGGTTGGAAGTTTTATTTATTTTCTCTACCTACTACTACTACTACTACTACTACTACTACTACTACTACTACTACTACTATTATTATTATTATTATTATTATTATTATTATTAACTTTTAGTCATATTTGTAACACTTACTCTAAATATCAAATGGTCGAAAGACCATGAAATTATAATGAGTGTTTACAGATTTTTTATCCATTGTTTTTTTTTTTTTTCACAAGAGAGTATTATATTTTAATTGTATCATAACCATAGGACAATTCTTGTCATAGATCTTAACTTTAAATTTAACTTGTTATTGCTCGGAAGTAAGAGATTGTACTTTTTAATCTATATTAACTAGATTCGCGAAGTTAGATTAAAACTTTAAATTTCTTATAACATAAATAAAGTATTATATTATAATCTCATATTAAATTAATGATATTAATAAAGGCATAAAACAATATTTATTAGTTGTTACCTCACTACTATTCAAAGTGTGTAATAATGGTTAAAAAAAGTAAAATTTGTAAAAAAAAAATGCTATTTTGTTTTTGTGATGAATATGATACTTGGTTGTAGAATATAGTGAGAGGCAAAAAGCTATGAATTTGTTATGATCACGATAATCAACTACTTCATGATGACTACTATTTTGAAAGAGCTTGTATCATTCTAAACTAATATTATTTTCAACTTGTATTAGTTTGAATGAATATGATTTTCAACTTGTATATTTTGTGCTTTATTAAGGTTAACAGTTTTCTCTTTTGGAAAGTTCTTGTACAAACCATAAGCACTCATTGTGTCCTTTACTTGCATATTCTCAAATGTTTTCCTTTCCTTCCCCATCTAGCTCAATTGACGAAGTTGTGAACTTGGTCCTCCTTACCAATTGGATGGACGATCGAGCTGCCGCCGCTATGGGCCTCTTGGATTGGGCCTAGCCCATGTGAATCTTGGGCTTGAGTTGAAAATTTAAACCTATCTTCAAGGCATTATGTTCGGAGTTTGCTTTTTGAGTTGTCTCATGGTATTTGGATCCAATGGACTGACTTTTTAGGGAGCATCACCTGTGTTTTGATAAATTTTCACACTATTTTTTTTAAATGTTATCTCAACTATCTATGTTCATACAATGTAAGTAAATTATCCTTTTCTTAGAAATCTTGATTTTGAATAAACTATTGGGTTCCATTGATATTCAACTTAAATTTGATATTTATGCTTATTCTTAATTATATATTTTTTAGATTGCACCGACCTCCACTTTTTATTTCATTTTATTTTATTCGTGCTTAAGTGCATAAAAGTTTATTGAATATTATTTTCCATCGACCTTATGACTTTAAATTGTTTGTTTTTAATTTAAATAGAAATTCTTAAAAATTCATTAAAAGTCATATTGGTTAAAAAAAAATCATATCATATTCAATTTTATAACTTCCTCTTCATGATTATAATATTATAATATATATTATTCACACGAAAATATATAGATTTATACTATAATCATTCATTCATATCTATAATATTATTTATGTGTTTCAAAGTACTATTTTTATGGTGATTTGTTATATTATTTTTAGTTATATTTGAATCATGGCTCTATAGTTGCCTTTTGAAATGCATTTTCTGTTGTAATTTACATTCTTTTTGTTTTTTTTTCAAAACACATTTTTGTTAGTTATAAGCAACTTCAATTAGTTAGACGGTTTCTCTTAAGCTTTCTTTTTAAGCTGATTAGTTAGTGTAGTTAGGGCTTAAAATTTCTATAAATAGGCTTGTTGTACAGTTCTTTTTTAACGAATGAAAATCGAGTATGCTCTTTACAGTTTAGATTTTTACCTGGTATCCAGAGCTTACGATCCACGTAAGAGTTTTTCCAGAATTAGGGTTCAAATCTTCAGATCCAAATCATGAACAATAACACCGTAGAGCATGGTCAAGGAAGATTATAGAATATCAACAATCGTGACCCGCTATACTTGCAGCCATCGGATAATCCTGGTATAGTTCTGGTCTCTTCTCCCCTTACTGGCAATAATTACTTAACCTGGAGTCGCTCGATGAGAATCGCACTAGGTGGTAAAGTGAAATTGGGATTTATCAACGGGAAGTGTGTTAGACCAGATGAGGAGTCCGAAGAATATGAGCAATGGTTGAGAGTGGATTTTATGGTACAATCCTGGATTCTTAATTCAATCTCGAAGGAAATTGTAGATGCCTTCTTATATACCACATCTACACCGGAATTGTGGGAGGAATTGGCAGAGAGATTCGGAGAATGCAATGGTCCTATGTTGTATTAATTGCAGTGAGAAATTAATTCAATTTCACACGAGAATCAGCCAATAGCTCAATATTTTACCAGGCTCAAGAAACTTTGGGATGAGTTGCAGTGTTTAATGCCCCTGCCTCAGTGTTCATGTGGAGCAGCTAAACAAATGACAGATCATTCAGCCTCAGGAAAGCTGATTCAGTTCTTGATGGGATTAAATATTGAGGGATATGATCATATATGAAATCAGATATAGGTTATGGAACCATTGCCTAATGTGAATAAGGCCTATTCAATGGTTCTAAGGGTGGAAAAACAAAGAGAAATACATCAAAGCTTTGTTGATACAAAAGAAAACAGTGCTATGATGGTTAATACTAGAAACATCAAGAAACAATACAATCAAGGTGTTGAGGGAAATAGATTCAAAAAGTCTGGGGGGCAGATGAAGAAGTTTGGTTCATATAAGAGAGCTGATAAATCCAGCTTGATGTGTGATCATTGTAGCCATACTGGCCACACTAGAGATACATGTTTCAAGCTACATGGTAGTCCGGATTGGTACAAGGAACTGACAGACACAAGAACTCAAACTGGACAGCGAGTTATGGCAAACATAGTGGAAACACCACTAGAGCATAGTGAGGGAAATGACACTCAACTGAGCAATGACTGGGGTCTTAAGATACAAGACTTGATTCACACCGAAATGACCAAATTCTTCAAGGGAACGGGGGCTCTCGAAGAAGCAAAAGTGAATATGGCACACTTCAACAATTTTGCTGGTAATACCACTCATAACCTCGCTCTTACTACTATTGATTTTTTGAAACCAGGAACTTGGATCATTGACACATGGGCTTCAAACCACATGTGTTGTGAGTATAACCTCTTAGCCAAACCCAATCCTGTTAGATTTGTCACACCTGTTCACTTGCCAGATGGACATATCAAATTAGTACATCACACTGGTGATGTATTCCTTTCCAAAACCCTGCTATTAAAGGATGTTTTACATATTCCTTCTTTTCAATATAATTTGCTATCTGTTAATAAACTCTCCAGCACTGACTCCATTCGTTTCTTGTTTTACCCTTCTTACTGCTTGTTGCAGGGCCTTCAGACTGAGAAGATTCTGGCAGTAGGCAAAGTTGTGAGAAGGCTGTATATTCTTGACTTATCTTGCTTCAATTCCAGTGTACTCTTTTCCTATTCAACTCGTCTTAGTGCAAACTTAGTTCCCAGGACTGTTACACTTCATTCGTCTCCAAAACACTTTGCTTCTCAAGTTTCTTTATCAACTTTATTTCTTTGGCATCAAAGATTAGCTCATGCTTCAGCTAGTGTAATGAAACACTTGAATGTTGTTGATAATAAAAACTTGTCTGCTCTTTCTGATTGCAAAATTTGTCCAATTGCCAAACAACAAAGACTGACATTTCCTTTAAGCACAACATCAACACATTGTCCATTTGAACTTGTACACTTAGATGTTTGGGGACCCTATCCTCAAAGATCATTAACAGGAGCACATTACTTTCTAACTGTGGTGGATGATTACAACAGAACTACATGGACATTCCTTTTATCACACAAAACACAAGTCCCAAGCACTCTTTCTCAAATTTTTTTCAATGATTAAAAACCAATTCAACACTAGCATCAAAACTATCAGATCTGATAATTGCACAGAATTCACTAGCCATGAGTGCCAATCTCTTCTTGCTTCACATGGCATCCTTCATTAGAAATCCACTCCATACACACCCCAACAAAATGGTTTGATTGAAAGAAAACATAAGCACCTTTTACATCTTGCTCGAGCCTTGCTTTTTCAATCTCACTTACCAAAGAAATTTTGGGGTGAATCTATCCTCATGGCTACATATGTTATAAATCGGTTACCTTCTGCCCCTCTTAAATGGAAAACCCCATTTGAAGTTCTATTTCACACTCCACCAACTTATGATCATCTCAGGGTTTTTGGGTGCCTTTGTTATGCCACCAATAGTTTACCCCACAAAGACAAGTTTGAACCTAGAGCTTTTAGATGCATCTTTCTTGGGTTCAATCCTAGTCAAAAAGGCTATAAGGTTTATGATCTTGATTCCCACAAGCTTTTTACCTCAAGAGATGTTGTCTTTCATGAAAATATTTTTCCTTTTCAGCCTACTTGGATCCTACCCCACTTCCTCAGCTTGTTCTTGAGGAAGATCCACTTCCCTCTAGCTCAAATCCACCTCCTTTGGTTCTTCCTCTTGTTCAGCCTTCTTCTCTAGCTTCTCCTAGGCAACCTTCTATGTCCAGTCCAACTATTCCCCTTAGGCAGAGCACTAGAATCAAGAATGCACCTTGTTGGTTGCATGATTTTGTTTCTACAGTTACTCATTCCACTTCCACTGCCCAGAAGAATTCTTTGACTGAAGTTTCCGTAGGTTCTTCTTACCCAATCCAAACTTACCCTTATATTCTTTCTAATGGATTGAGTGCTCAGAACATGTGTTTTCTAGCCAATGTTTCACATGATTCGGAACCCGTTTCTTATCAAGAGGCCAGTAAAGATGCTAGGTGGGTAGAGACCATGAATGTTGAGTTACAGGCTCTTGAAAATAATCAAACTTGGATTCTCTCTGACTTGCCCAAAGGGAAGAAGGCGATTGGTCTAAATGGGTATATAAAATCAAAAGACTTGCTGATGGATCTGTGGAACGATTCAAGGCCAGATTAGTGGCCAAAGGTTACAATCAAGTTGAGGGTATTAACTATTGTGAATCTTTTTCCCCGATGGCTAAGCTTGTTAGTGTGAGAATATTCTTGGCTTTAGCTACTGCCATGCATTGGCCTGTTCATCAGGTGGACATCAATAATGCGTTTCTACATGGAACTTTGCAAGAGGAAAGTCTACATGCAACCCCCTGCTGGTTATGCTGTTCCTAGGCATGGACAAGTCTGTAAGTTAGTCAAATCACTCTATGGCTTGAAACAAGCTTCTCGAGAATGGAATTTAGAGTTCACCTCGAAGTTGCACATCTATGGGTTTGTTCAATCTGCCAATGATCATTGCCTTTTTACACTGCACAAAGATGATCAGTTTATGGCTTTGCTTGTATATGTTGATGATGCGCTGCTCATCGATACTAGTGAGCTTCTTATTGAACAAGCTAAATCTTTTCTCCACTCTCAATTCACCATTAAGGATCTTGGCCTTGCTAAGTATTTCTTAGGAATTGAGATTGCCCAGTCCACTGCTGGTACTTATATCAATCAAAGGAAGTATGTCCTCGATATCTTACAGAATGTTGGGCTTCTTGGCAGCAAGCCTGTCTCCACTCCTCTTTCAAAAGGACTCCCCTTGGCTGCTAATTCAGGACCCCCTCTTTCTGATCCAGGTAAATATAGACGCCTTGTTGGTCAGCTTCTCTATCTCAACATGACCAGGCCTGACCTCAGTTATGCCACTCAGCAGTTGAGTCAGTTTATGAATTCCCCTTGCCAATCCCATTGGGATGCTGCTCTACATGTTTTACTTGAAAGGTTGCCCATCTCTTGGCTTGGTCTTCCCCTCTAATACCTCATTTCAGCTGCTTGCTTATTGTGATGCCGACTGGGCATCTTGCACTGATACTCGCTGATCTGTTACGGGTTATTGTATCTCTTTTGGTTTCGCTCTCATTTCATGGAAATCCAAGAAACAAACGACGGTGTCTCATTCCACAGCCAAAGCTGAGTATAGGAATATGGCTTCCACCGTCTGTGAACTCCATTGGATCACCTACTTGCTTCAAGATTTCGGGATTCCGGTGCACCAACCTATTCCTCTCTATTGTGACAATCAAGCTGCCTTACATATCATTGCCAATCCTGTTTTTCACGAACGAACCAAGCATCTCGACATTGATTGTCACGTGGTTCGTGATAAATTTAAGCAAGGGCTCATTATTCCTAGTCATGTCTCTTCCAAGGTTCAATTGGCCGACGTTTTCACCAAGATTCTTTCTCCTCCACAATTTCGTCTTATTCTGTCCAAGTTGGGTTTGCTGGATCTCCACCAACCTCCAACTTGAGGGGGGCTCTTGTAATTTACATTCTTTTTGTTTTTTTTCAAAACACGTTTTTGTTAGTTATTAGCAACTTCAATTAGTTAGATGGTTTCTCTCAAGCTTTCTTTTTAAGCTGATTAGTTAGTGCAGTTAGGACTTAAAATTTCTATAAATAGGCTTGCTGTATAGTTCTTTTTTTACGAATGAAAATCGAGTTTCCTCTTTACAGTTTAGATTTTTACATTTTCTATTATATCTTAAGTGTAGATAAATTCTTTGAAGACCTTTTTTATATGGTGTATTTCTCTATTTAATTGGACTTGCATAATTAAAGAATGATGAGTGTAATGAATTTCTATTTGAATGAGAATCAAAGATTAAAAAGAAAAATTTTAATTTTCTTACAATTTTTTTTAAAATAATATTTCGTGCATAGTACGAGATACAGATTAATTTTATATATTTTATAAAGTTACTATCATGGAGTGTGAGAATTGATTATGAAAATGATGCCTGAATACTAGTACTGATACTTTTGACTAAAGCTTCCGTGCCGACTCAGTCTATTCTTGATAGCATTTACTGGGGGAACACATCATAATATCAAGTGGAGACTGGACACAACTAAAATATATTATAGCCTTAGATTCATTAATATTGAGTTTGAATTTAATAAAATTAATTCGAAATTCGATAAGAAAATTCAACATGAATAACAATAAATATTAACGAAAACTTCTAAAACAAAAAGCCAACAAAAAATTTAATACCTCATAAAATTATAGGTAGTTGAAGATTTTTTTCAGGATAAAATACAGCATTTTATCAACTAAAACATCACAAACTAAAAGTAGTGTGTATGTTATTAATTATAACTAATAATATTAACGTATTTGATGTATGTGCATAATAAAAAATTATATAATTTAGTGATATTAAAATTTTAGTAGTATCTATATCATCAAAATAGTTTTTAACTTTTTTAATATATTTATAAAAGTAGTATTAAGTTAAAATAAAATAATTTAAAATAAAAAACTAAGAAAATAATTACAAAGAAAATAAAAGAAAATTATATCAGTAGGTGATGAGAGAGGGAGAGGGAGAGAGAGAGAGAGAGAGAGAGAGAGAGTAAACAAGGACGTGAAAGAGGACAGATGAGAGAGAAAATTAAAAAAAGGAAAACAAAAAAGAAAAATGACAGAATAAAATATTGACAGACCAAAGATGATTATTAATGGTGTTACCCTTTTATATAATAGTATAGATGACATATGTATTTTACTTCAAGTCTTTATATATACAAGCGTAACTGACACACTAGATACGCGTGGGAAAGGAAAAAGAAAAAGAAGATATAATATAATCAAATTTTAATAGCACATTTTTTTTAAAATTCTCTATAAAAATATATATCTTTCTAAACCATTTTTATTAATTATACTATCTTTCTATTATTCACAATATATATTTATTAAATTTATGATAAGTCAAAAAATAAATTTAAAATAAAATTATTATTTTGATTTTAAAAAATATAAAGTAGAAGAAAAATTTTAAAAAGGGAATGTAAAAGGGGAGAGAGGAGAGAGATGAGAATATAAGAGGGAAAGACAAAAACACGTTGGAGAGGGCGGAAGAGAGAGGCGAGAGAGGAGAGTAGGGAAAATTTACACTCGAACGCACCAAAAAAAAAAATCGAAGGGTTTTATGCGTTAATAAAGAGTGTGTGTATATAATTACTAATTCAATTAATACATATTATTAGAATCTGGATTTAAATCTTTACAAATTGCCGGATTAATCTCATATTCACTCCACTTTATTTTGGATTATAAACATTTATAATTGATTTTGGACCATCCGTTGTTTTTCAATCCATTAAAATGTTAAAATGCTTATTGAAGCCCATTGACATCGCAACTAACAATAATGGATAAATGACAAAATAGAACCTAAGAGGTGTTCATATACCATGCTTATGTGGCCCATTATAATGAAATACAAATCAACTAATATATAGAAATTAAAATTTTCCACATTTTTTTTCCTTTTGAATGAAAACGGTCTATTATAATCAATCGATGTGGTGGAATCCGGTTTCGCCACGTCAGTGTCAGTTCAAGGCATGAGACCAAGGGCAGATCGCCACCTAGCATAAAGGCCACACACATCGCCAATTCGCAAGGCGATACATGTATCCAAGGAGATACATGTATCCACGGACCTCTCACATTTGGCTTAGCACGGTGTCTCCATGGGCTCGCCCGACAACTCTCCGATAAGTGGAGCCAACTCTCCTCGGGTGGTCCACTCCACCTCCTCGAAGTAGTCCCAAAGATAAGCATCTCTGACACAATGGTTGCGCTCAACGCCTCCACTACTATGTGTCAGGGAATATCTCCTGTACGAATGACAAAGTTGGGCCGATCCAACCCTAGCCCGACCCATCAATCTCCGACTGTTATAAATAGTAGGTCATTACTGTTCATAAGGGTAAGCTTTCCAAAATTCTTACTACACATTACCTTGCCTTCCAAATTCCTGCTCGAATATTAATTTGAGCGTCGGAGGATCTTCGTCGGAGACACTTCCGGTTAGGCTCACGTGTATTTCATCCTTGCAAGATAGAGACTGACCAACACCCAGATACCTTTACTTGGACTATTGGACAATTTCAGAGACCTTTGCTCGGACCTTCGATCGAACACCTAAGTCCGACCACATCACAATCAAATGCATTAATACTCAAAAATGAAGAACAAAATATCATAATATATGATTATCAAATATATCAAACTACTAAGTACTATACGGTAGAAAGAAACTAGTATTTAACTAGAACAAACTTGCATTTATAGAAATTCAAAATCATAATCTAAAGATTACGGGGCCTCGATTTTACCAGTAAAACAAGGCCTCATTGGCAATTTCCACATTATTCGATTGCTGCAAGAAATGAACAATTTGATTCTTCTCCATTATTTTCCCCTTAAATAACTCCTAAGCTATGACGTTTCATGTGAAAAAATTTCGCGCATCATATGCATATGTAACACAAGCATTATATGCTCCGCCTATGCATATCTATACATCATAACACTAGAATTTTAAAATTTTTCACACAAAACATTAATTTCATGATAATCACTAGTAAAGGTTAAAAATTAGGGGGAGAAAATCATTTAATTTTCCTTTGAATAATTAATATAAAAAAAATCATATATATAAGGGATAAATATTTTTTACTCTCCGAATATTTTACGTTGTTAGACTTTACCATAAAACTTTTATTTTTTGCATTTGCCAGCTGAACTTTACGATTTTTTGACGTTTGCCATCTAAGTTCATTTCCGTTGAAATATTCCACTGAGATTCTGTCACATACATGTCATGTGACGTGACTAAGGATAATTATGTCATTTTAAATAGTTACATTTTAAAACTCACCCCAAAATTTTTTGGGATGAATAGGAGTCAAACCTAGATTGTTGAGCATATAGCATACCTCCTAAACCACTTGGGCCAATTTTGAGTAGGTTTTTAAATTGTATTTCCATATCTATATCTAGGGTTAATATGTTGCCTTTATATGTATATATATTAAATATATCGAATATATGGATAAATTAATAAAATAAATTATTTTTTAAAGTTAAAGGGGAAAAATTAATTCATTTCATTACATTGAATTTATTTATATAATTTTGATAATTTACCTTCAATGCATATATATGCTTATGAATTAAAAAATTATTTATTTTAAAAAATATTGAAGGTAAAATATCAAAAGTAGATAAAAAAAATTGATTTTAAGGGCATAACAAGATTTCTTTTTTTAAAAAAATATTTTTCATGTGTTCTTTTCTTTTTTTTTTTTTTTATAAAACTTGTTTTTAAAAGTAATTAAATTTCTTTAACCACATTTTATTTTAAAATTAATGGAATCAGCAGAATAATTTTTTTTTCCTAAAAATTTAGTTAAATTAGCAAGATCAATTTAAAAAAAAATAAAAATAAGTTCAAAGAAATTTAATTAATTTTAAAAAGAAGTTTTATAAAAAAAGAAAAGAAAAGAAAAGAAGGCATGAAAATTATTTTTTTAAAAAAATAAATCTTGTTATGCCCTTAAAATCAAAATTTTTATCTGCTTTTGATATTTTACCTTCAATATTTTTTAAAATAAATATTTTTTTAATTCATAAGCATATATATGCATTGAAGGTAAATTATCAAAATTAAATAAATAAATTCAATTTAATGAAATAAATTATTTTTTCCCCTTTAACTTGAAAAAATAATTTATTTTATTAATTTAGCGGTATATTTGATATATTTAAAATATATATGTACATAAAGGCAACATATCAAAACTAGATATAGATATGGAATTACAACTAAAAAATCCAAAGCGAAATTTGCCCAAGTGGTTTAGGAGGCATGCTATATGCCTAATAATCCGTGTTTGACTCCCATTTACCGGATTTTTTTTTTTAGGTGAGTTATAAAAAAACTATTTGAAATGGCATAATTACCCTTAGTCATGTCACATGACATGCATGTGATAAAATCTTAGTGGAATATTTCGCCGTAAATGAGCTTAGATGGCAAACGTCAAAAAATTGTACAGTTCGGATGTCAAACAACAAATAATAATAATAATAATAATAATAATAATAATAATAATAATAATAATAATAATAATAATTTTATATGGTAAAGCCCACCAACGCAAATAGTTTGGAGGGTAAAAAATATTTATTCCTATCTATAATTACGAATTCACTAATTAATTTATAGAACAAGTAAATGCATGCATAGGAAATAAATTAATTAACAAGCTGTTTGCTTTAACAAGAACATTTTTTTTATGAAAATATAAGTGACAGAGTCAAAAGAAAAAATACATAAAGTATGATTAATTGCATCAGAGTATATGGGGATAAGGTTGGAATTTGTCCTTTTTTAAACTAATAAGAAGATAAATATAATTATATATATATATATATGTGTGTGTGTGTGTGTGTGTGTGTGTATGTATTTGAGTGTGGAGAGAAACACACACACATCACAAAATACAAATATTCTATATACTTATAAGATTAGCTCATTAAATATTGCAGCAAACGGCCATAGAATTATATTCCAAATGCATTTTTACTTTGTACTCTCATATTAAAATGTTGTTGTGATTGAATATGTTATAAAATCATAGTAATAGCTAATGTAAATGCACAACTAATAATCATAAGAAGTGCACATTATTAAATGCCTCCTTTAGTAGCACAAGTTATATTTATTGTTTCTTAAACTATATAATCCTAATATTGTCATTTACCTAACTTCATTAATGTAAATGTTACACTTAATTTTTCAGCAGGGCTATAATTATCCCTAATGGTTTTAGCCCAACTTAGTTGGTGTAAAGCCGCAATTTTTAGGCAACATTAATGAACAAATCGATCATTTATCTTTGCCTAATAATACTTACTTACCTAAAATTCAAGAAAAAACAATGTAATAAATACTTTTATACTTCCACAAAAATTTCGCCCCATTTTACATACTCTATTTTCTCTCGAATGGATGCGTCCACCATGAGATTATTCTTTGCACTTCTTACATGCGTCACTATCGGGATGATTATAGGTAATTTCTTGCCTTCTCTGAAGAATGTGCAACAAATTGTTTATTATTTCGGATAAATTTTGTATTTTCTTACGAGCGTATGAAATGTGATGTAGACATATTAGAATTTAGTTGCTAAGTTTTTAGGATAATATTGGGTTCTTTCCTAAAGTTTGATGTAACCAAGGTGCACCATCTCAAACTTGGAAATTTATATTTAGTACTTGTTGTCAACAAATGTCAAACAGATACAACGATAACTCACTTTTGTTAATCAAGGGGATGGATTGCCCAACAATTGTAGTAAAAGTGGAGGGCAGCCTGATGCATGTTAAATCATTTATATCTTAATTATTTTAGGATTAATTCCATTTTTGGTTCCTGACCTTTGACCCTTCCCTAATTTTGGTCCTTCACATTTAGAAGTTTCCAATTTTGGTTCCTAACGTTACAATCTGTTACGCAATGTCGTCCTTCTGTTAGTTTTTCTGTTAAAAACCCTAATTTTATTTACAATTTGCCTTCTTAAAAATAGGAAAAATACCTAAATTCCCCCAAATTAAAAAAAAAAAAAGAGTTAAAAACCCCCCTTTGAAATATTTAGGCACAACAAAATAAATTTTGTAAGTAATAGGATTCAAACCTAGGCCGATGAGAAGAAAAGAACTTAAGCTTGCTTCTTCAACCATTCAACCACACTAAATTTATGTTGCAAGATGTTCTATACATAATAGTATACTTTTTGACATTGTTTAAGGTATTTTAAGATAATTATATAGTAAGATGGGGCTTTACATATAGTATAGATTAAAAATTATAATTTTTAGCGGTGAATACAATGAATAGTGAAGAATACTTATGTATAACCTCAACAATCGTATATAAGGAATTGAGCTTTATTCTTTCAGATGGATGAATTATGTACTTTTTATGTTGTTCTCCTTGCATTCATCGCTATTGAAATGATCATTGGTAATTCCTTCTCTTCTCTTGATAATGTATAAATTGAACTCACATATAATTAGTTACTAAAGGAAGACAATCTATACATTTTCTTGTTTGAGTAACTTCGACGTAATGTAAACAAATGACCAATTGATTTTTACTAGAAACATTATGAATACGTCAATTTTTAGGGTAAATAAGATGAATTACGAATAGTATGGAACACTTTTTACTTAATATTTTAAAGAACATATATGCTTTTCTTTTTTTTCTTTTTTTGGTCAGGAAACGAACACATATACAATATAACAATGCTATGAAATATAACATATCAATGCTTGAATTAACATTATTTATTAGTAGGTGCTAGTTGTAATATGGGTATAACCTCAGGGGATTTTTGGTAATTTTTGAAACTGCAGGGGTTTTCTCGTAAATTAGTCTAATCTCAGGGTGATCAATATAAATCACCCAAAAAAGGAAAAGGGGTATTTTTGAAAATTAAAATAAGTCAACATAAAGCTAGGTGTTAATTGTAATATGGATATAACCTCAGGGGATTTTTGGTAATTTTTGAAAAAAATAGGGAGTTTCTTGTAAATTAGCCTAACCTCAGGGATGGTCAGTGTAATTCGCCCTATATACAATGAGCTTTACTAGTTAGTTATTTGAGGAAGACAATTTGTAAATTTTCTTCTTTGATCAAATCCGATAATATAAACAAGTGACCTTTTAATGTTATTAGTATCATTACAAATACATCAATTTAGTGATGAGTAAAGAAAAATAATAATAATGAATACTTGTTACTGAAAATTTTAACGAGCATACGTACAATATAAAGGAGTCGCTCTTTCGTTCTTCCAAATTGATGAATTGTGAACCTTTTTATGTTGTTCTCCTTACATGCTTCTCTATTGAGGCGATCATCAATAATTCCTTCTAATCTCTTGATAATGTGTACAAAGAACTCAACAATTAATTATTTGAGGAAGACAATCGATACATTTTCATCGTTGAGTATTTCTCATACAATGTAAAAAGCGACCGTTTTAATTGTTATTAGTGTCATTATGAGTACACAATTCGACGACAATTTCATGCACACACACACACACACATATATATATATATATATATCGTTTTCCTTTTGACACCATTTTCATGTTCTCAAGACAATGAATTAGCACATTGAGTTTTAATTTTGTTTGAGTTCTTGATTTTAGTTTAATGAAAGTTCAAAGATTTTACGATGAAGTTTCAAAATACGAAAAGACATAAATTGGGAGATCTTACTTTATCAAAATTGGAAGTTCCAAAAAAAGAACCAAAAAAAAAAAAAGGACCTCATCAATTATTTAATAATGGCAAGCAGGTTCTAATTTCAATTTGGACAATTAGATTAATAGTCTTATAGATGCTATACTGAACACAATGCATTGTATAGTTGATATATTTTTATACCGTGATCGGTTTACAAAAGTAATTTTGGGATTGAGTTTTTATTTTTATTGAATATCTTTTGCATTATTAACTTTTGGTTTTGTTTTATGGGAAAAAAAATCATTTACCACCCAAAGTATGAGGGTTTTTATAGTTTGTCATATAAACTTGTTTTTTACCGGTTGCCATGTAAATTTCATATTTTTACAAATTACCATCCAAGCGCATATTCCAGAGGAATATTCTGAACTTATGAATGTGGTAGAATTTGGGAGACATATTCCACTGGAATATAAGCCTGACTGGTAATTTGTAAAAAATGTGGAGTTTAGCTGACAATCAGTAAAAAAAATAAAATAAAATAAAGTTCATAAGGCAAACTGAAAAAACCCACATATTTGGGTGGTAAATAATTTTTTTTCCCCCTTGTTTAAATTTACTTGTATCCCACAATTAAGGCTTTAAAATTGACATATATAATTGGATTTTTACAATTAATTGAGCAAGACAGGAACAGGATGTTGAAAATCCTAAGTGAAAATTTTAAATCAAACTAACTTGAACAAAGTTTTTATATATTTTTGGGCATGGTCAATATTTTATAGAAGTTTCTTCGCAGTCGATTCGTTCATGTATAAAGTGCAAACTGCAAAAACATGCTGCAACCATTTGATTATGTGCATTTTCAGGTGCTTTGATTCAATTGACATTTATTGAGCGATTGGAAGACTCACTTGGTAAATTTCTTCTTCTTCTTCTTCTTGATTATTATTATTATTGTTATTATTATTATTATATGATCAGCTCTTCATTATTTTATTATGCAAGATTTTAATGAGAGATTATGTATTTATTGCAATATCTCCCACAAAAAAAATAAAAATGAACGAGATTATTTTCTATGTTAGTACTTGCTAATTTCAATAGTTGTTTCAGTATTTGGTAAGTAAATCTTCAAAATTTACACGTGTCGCACTTCTAGAGTGTGGGGCAGGGGATAAGACATTTAACCTAGTACTATGGGATAGGGAATCTAGTCCGCATTTAACAACATTTACTGTGTATAATATCTATTATTTAAAAATACTAATTTGTAATCATATATTTTAGTTGTATTACAAACATATGTTTCATTGATTTTACAGGACGAATTTTGTGATTTTACCTGTTGGTTGTAATTACCGTACCATATAATCAAATAAGAGAAAATGAAGATAATTCAACATACAAGACCAAAAATACAATTGTCTTGAACCTCGAGACTCCTTTATTTCATGTGCTTCAAACTTTTTGAGATCAACATTCGATTTGTTATTGTATCACAATTCAAATTAAACTCCACACAAAATTTTAATGCGCTTATAAGAGTTAAGTTGCTAGCATTTCATCAGCACATGTTTGTCCATTTCTTGGTATATATTGGTTCGAGAACTTTGATAATATCGAACACAAATATTTATGTTGGTCCATCTAGGAATATATATATGTCATGCATCAGTTTGGGCTTTATTGCATTTTTAGAACAGTTATGATGTCACTTTTCACATTGAGGATACATTTTATTGAGGGTGGCAAATGTGGGACATGAACTTTATCTTCTTTTACAATGTTAGGAATCCGGCCAATTTTTTGGTTATTTTTGCCGAAAAATGACATGTGGTGCACAAATCATCACCAAAAAATGACATGGTGCACACGTGGCTAATGACATGGTGCACACATATGCATTTTTGGTGATGATGTGTGCGCCACGTGTCATTTTTCGGCAAAAATAACCAAAAAATTGGCCGGATTCCTAACATTGCAATAAATAAATAAATAAAGTTCATGTTTTTCTGTTGATTTTCATTTTTGTGCTTATATTCGTAATTGCAAAATAGTACTTTCTGTTTTGTATATGTTTTAATTTGTTGACTTATGAATTTTACTTACAAAATCTCATTTTTGGGAATTTATTTGGCATTTAGGTGCAAATTCCTATTTAGCAAAACTTCAAAGTATGAATGTAAGCAGCCCTCAGCTTATCAGAGGTTCGTGCTTCTCTTGTTAAACAAGACTGTCACATAGATATCAATACATGCAAAATAATATGTTAAAAAAAAATGATGATGTACGATATTAAGTAGTATTATAAAAATTGTCACCAATTATATATATATATATATATATTTAGTGACATAAAGTTTTAGTTTATCAACCAAACAATTTTCACATGGTCAATTGTGGCAGAAAGTGTGCTTAATTGTTACTATTGACAATTAGTGTTACCCTACTATTGATGGGGCAGATCTAGAATGGGCAATTGGGCGAGAAGGGTTGGGTTTGGATTCGGTCATAGTGGGTTGGGTTGTAGATGGGTTGGAAATAGGTTGGAGGTGGGTTGGAGGTGGTTCTTAAGCGGTTTAATGCATGATTATTGTATATATAATCAATGCAAAAAAATCTAAATTATTAGTTTCTATACTCTTTAAATAGTTTTAAAATACAAATAAATTAAAATTAAATAAAAAATATATATTTTTTTTGTTTTTGAGATAAACCATTTACAAATTGTGATCAATCCGTAATCAATCCATCTACCATCCATTATCAACATCAATCAAATGAGACACAATTCACTTTAGAATATGTTAGACCTAACCTAATCCAAAATCATGTGAGTTGGGTTGGACCCACGATTCCTAACCCATTTTGCCACCATTAGGCAAATCTTATCACAAAAATATACTGGCATTTTTTTTCTTTTTGCCACTAAATTGTCATGACTATCACTAATTTATGTACTGGCAATTTACCATGTTAATATTAGTCACTATTAAGGTGATCCCCCATTCCACACGGGCTCACTATTTAACAATTGAACACCTTATAACCTTTGTCCAAAAAATTCGTGTGCATCATTTGAATATTTTTTTTGAACAAGTTGATCATAATTCAATTTTATGATGCATTCAGTGGGTTCTAGGCAACGTTTACGTCCAGCAGACTTTTAAGCCTCGACTGTGATGAAAATTTATTATTGTGATGAAATAGAACTTATTGTCATCTAACCAATAACAATAGTGACAAATAAAAGTTCTCATTACTTAATGCATGTCATTAGCCACGGTTTTTATATTACCATTATAACCTAACTCTTTGCCGCTCATACAACATTATATTATAATGTACAGACACCCTCAAAAAAAAAAAAAAAAAAACCCTAGCGCATTAATTATATGTATCTTACACATGAATAACTAGTGTGGTTGCTTCTGTTATGTATGTTTTCAGGCATTTCCAATTGGGACGACGAAGATGTAATGACCTTACGCCTTGGATATGTACGTATGTTCCTTTATTGTTTCAATCTTCTTCAAATAGCTTTTGCTAGCTCTTTCAAAATTAGAAATGGCGACAAAAGTTTGGACCTTAGTTGCCTAGAAAATTTATTTTTGTAATTCAACATGGTAAGCATACTTAGTACATTCGCTATAAAAAGTAAAATACTTTCAGACAAGAAAATAAATGAAAATATTAAAATTGCCACAACATAACATATATTGATGAAAATAATTATTTCTCCATTAATGATATTTATCAAAAGACAATTGCTTTTATTTTGTCACTATATATAATAAAATTTAGTATTTTAACTTGTCATTATATAGGTGTCGCTATTGAGACAAAATAATTTTCACTATGATTTGGAGCAAGATTTTTTCTGCAACTAAATTGTCACTATAGGGGTCTAGTTAATATTAATGATAATAACTATATCGACTTTGTGAAAATCATTTTGTGAGAAAACTAATTCTTTTCTCGCTAATGGTATATAATTAGTGATAATTGTTATACTATTGCTTAATGTACTATCAACACCATTCTTAGTTATGTGGTCCATGGACATTGTCCTTACTTTGAACAAGCAACAAAATAGGAAGAATGGGTTTAAAAGAGTAATATCGCAATATCGCAACACCATTCATTGCTTCTAAATGTCTCAATATTCCAAAGTAAGGGCACATTCCTTGTCTAGTTGTGAGTCTTATCTTGGGCATGAAACTTCTGTTTTTCTTTTCTTAAAATACCTCTCTCTCTCTCTCTCTCTCTCTCTCTCTGTTTTTTTTTTTTTTTTTGAAATATATTAGATTGAGAATCATGCATGTTTAACTTTTTTAATTTTTTTTAAAACTTTTTTGGCATTATATCTCAAAAAATTTATAGCTGATTTTGGAAGTTCTTGCTAAACACGATTTAAGTTTCATGAGTTATCTTCATGTCATAGTTAACTATTTCATTTTTATCTTTTTTAATTATTATGCAAAAGATCAAAACGGGTATGAATTACCTAATTATATATTAATATGAAGATTAAAGGAGTCAAGACTCGGATTGATGATTGAAAAAAGTTCAAAATCTATCTTTTGTTCAAATTTGTTTGGCTATAATTCAGGATCGAAAAAATTGATAGAATTTGAATGGCCAAGATCTTTATATTTCATTGGGCATGCTCATATTTTTGGGATTTACATGTTATGGATCGTGCTCAAATACAATTGATGGTGCACGTGCGTTCCTCATGAAATGTAAAATCTTTATAAATGTTTGGATAAATTACGTTAAGCACCCCAACCTTTGCGGTGTTTTGTACTTTGGTGCCCAACCTTTGTAAATGTGCTCTTAGGTACCTAACTTTTATTATTTGTGCGTTGATGGTATTTTTTACACTATTCCGGTGGAATATTCCTTAATATTCCCAGAATATGCTTGAATATTCCACAAAAGCTCCACTGAAATAGTGAAAAATACCATCGGCGCAGAAATGATAAATGTTAGGTACCAAAGCGCACATTTACAAAGGTTGGGTACCAAAGTGCAAAACACCCCAAAAGTTAGGGTGCTTAACGTAATTTACCCGAAATGATTACTAAAGATCCCATTTTCTTTATATGATCACCAAATCTTGATTCGGTTAAAATTTAATTAGTTCTAGAGTAGTTTTCTTTTCATTTTTTTCATTTTTTTTTCCTCATAGCTTCTTCGTTCATTTTGTGTGATGTAGGTCAAACCTGAAATAATTAGTTGGTCGCCACGTATTGTGTTATTTCATAATTTCTTGAGTACTGAGGTAATTTTGCAACCTAGCCAATCCCGTCGCTCTTAATTTCCTTGCAGAATATTTTGATTTCTTGGTAGATAAAAGTATAAAATTTGATCTCTTTCATACGTATTAATAAACACATGCACATCTCTTATATATAGGCATTATGGTACACATTCTTGAGTATTTAAATTTGAATGCAAAGACTTCAAATGATTGCAATTAATTTGATTCAATTTGCAATGCAATGATTGGATAACTCAAAATGGTTACTCTAGGATTTTGTATTCATAGCAATTGAGAATTATTTAAATAAATATGAAAAATAGCTATTATTATGAAGTTGAAATTAATCTTTAATTAGAAAATTCTTTAAATCGAAAACTAGGTAAAACAATTGAGACACAAACACCAACTACCAGTTGCTCTAGCGGGATGAGGCACTAGATCCCTTAAACAACATCCAGAGTTCGAATTATGGTGCTGTAAATGGAACAACTAGGTTGGAAGGGGTTGCCCCCATAATGGGCTCTGTAGTACCCGATCAGGATTAGTCGGCCAATGAGTCGGAACAGGGTAGCTAAGACCAAAAAAAAATAAATAAATATATTTGAGACATAAACAATCAAGGTGTCGTAGCTACTCTATGTGCAATATGATTATATGGTTTTACAAGGAATCTGATGGTCCAATATTGCTTCCTGCAAAATAAAGTGTAGAGTGCTTAACAATCTTTTAACATAGGAACAAATCATTTCTATTTTTAATTTTTTTTTAAATTTTTATAGGAATGTGATTATCTTATATCGCTTGCTAGACCTCATCTAAGAAGTTCTTTAGTTGCGGACAAAAGAACTGGAAAGGTTAGTAGGGTTCGTATTATGTTATAATTTGATTTGGAAGTTCATCGACAAATTACAATGCAATATGTAGTTTTGTTCTTTATATTTTTTTGAGGATAAAGATATTAATGACACAAAATAAGTGAAAGTATTTAAATTGTGACTAATTATTATATATATGAAGTGACAATAATATTGATTTCATCATCACAAATGGCTTTCACAATTTTAATAGTGAACAAAGTTGTGTACAATCTATCACATAATTTGACAAGCGATGACAAAAATCTCATATATAAATTTGTTTATACAAACAACTACTGACGCATGCATAAGGGCAATAAATATAATTGTCAGCGTCAAAACTTACATGTGTTTGTGGAAAGGGCAAATTGCACTTACACTCCTTGAGATATAGTATAATTCCTCTTATTTAAAATAACTTATTGTAAAACATTAATAGAGATTTTCAAAAAATAATTTTTTTTGTAACCATGGTATTCAACTTAGCTACCAAGAGAAACGCCTCGTCGAGCCTGATATAATTTCTCAATCAATTTTGTTATTTCGCAAATCTTCGTAAACTAATTTCACTGTATGCTATCATAACAATCATCAGGCGTCGCCATTTATATATAGTTTGATACTGCTACTACTTGTTTATTGACATTGACTTAATATATGACTTCTATAGTTTTGAACTTGTCAATTGTACGAATTTCATTTCAAAATTCTGCCTAAAACAACAGAAGTACAATTTGCATTTATGTTATACCTTAATGAAGGATGAATTTTGTTAAGTTCACACATACCTCAGGGGTTATTTGTAATTTTTAAAATAGAGAAACTAATTTCTAATTATACTATACCTAAAGGGGTGTAAACGTAATGCACCCTTATGGAAAACTTTAATATAATCTTTTCATATTTTGTCATTAATAATATTTGTTTTAAATGATTCTCTTATATTTGGAACAATCAAAGATGTCTCATTTGTTAAAATATGACTTTTTATAGACTTTTCTAATATTTAGATTAGATGTTAAAGATTTATATTATCTTGGAAAGCCTATATACACTTTGAACAATTAGAGCAACATCTACTGCGTTCATAGGGATTTTCTCACGCACATTCAATCCAGCTTATTGACTCACCAAATTCATCATGTTCATTGCTTATCATCTCGCCAAGGTTTTCCTGGTCCACTGGTCCACAGTGATATAACTATACATAAGTACGTGTCAAAGCAATCATTTCTGTCTCACTGGTCCACAGTTAATCCCTCTTTTTCTTTTGCAATTGTCTACAATGGTTTAATAGGGGAAAAAAAAAAACAAAAAAAACAAAACGAAAGAAAGAGAAGAAAAGTAGAACAAGGAAGAGGAGAAAACACTCTATAGGTATATTATGTTAAGCACCCCTTGCACTTTGATACCCGATCTTTGTGAAGGTGCAATTATGAAAAATTGACAATAACCTTATTATTTGTGCACTGATGATCTTTTTTTATTATTTTGGAAAGAATATTCTCGAAGATTCTTTGGTATATTCCTGAATATTTCAATAACGCCAAAAAAGTGAAAAAAATAATACCAGTGCACAAATGATAAAAGTTAGGTACCACAATCGCACATTAACAAATGTTGAGTATCGAAATGCGAAACATTCCAGAGATTGAGATGCTTAATGTAATATAGTCCACTCTATATTCTTTAGCCAGAAAAACATTCTATCTCTTGATTGTGTTGCCTTATTGTTATACTATATTCTCCTTATTTTAATAGTATCATGTACTTTAAGGTCGTTGGCAAGAAGTGTAGCAATTGAAGTTTATTTTAGACATTTGCATATGTATATGTGTGTGTATATATATATATATATTGTTTCAGGCTATGAAGAATCGAGTTAGAACCAGCTTTGGGATGTCTCTAGTAGCAAAACATAGGGAGTATCC
This sequence comes from Petrea volubilis, assembly GCA_026212405.1. Lineage (NCBI taxonomy): Eukaryota > Viridiplantae > Streptophyta > Magnoliopsida > Lamiales > Verbenaceae > Petrea > Petrea volubilis. Next base: position 24,717,649 of record CM047873.1, on the reverse strand, counting down.
TATGATACAGGTTGGTATAACTTAACAAAATACTAACAAATGCAGGTTTACAAACCTAGCACAAGAATACAATATAAAGCTTGAGTTTGTTTCTTACCTCAAATTTTTGACAATTCAAAAGCATTGATGAGTCTGTGTAACTGTTCAGTATTGTGATAGAGAAAAATCCATTTTTTTGTCACATAGGAAGCAATTCTGTTCACATATAGTCCTATAAGAAAATTGAATTCTAAATCAGTATTGTAGGAATGAATTTTTGGAGGCATTGAGTCCCATTAAGCCCAAATTAAGGATTTCTAGACAATACAAAATGTAAACGATATAAATACATATTTAAAGATATAAAATGAAAAATGAAAAATACCATATAATCAAAATAATATATAAAAAGATTATAAAATACACCAAAAAGATAATATCTATGTTGTAAAACAATAAAATAAAAAAGTATTATAGATATCTTTATTTTAATAATATATTTTTTCTCCCAAAACCATCCCAACCACCAACCACAATTCCGTGGAAAATATTTTGAGAAAAAAAATAGCTGAAAACGGCGCAATCACATGTGGCACCAGAAACAATCCAATGATATATATGCCCAATTGCAATTTAAAATTTTAACCAAATTTTACAAGTTAACTTTGAAAGTGTGCTCGTGAATGTGTGTGTGGTGTGTTTTCTTCATTGTTTTAACATTTTTCTAGGTTCAAGTGGGTTGGGGGGAGGAAGAAGGGAAATATATATATATATATATATATATTCTATGTATATTAATTTTTTTATATGTTGGTTTTCTATATATAATTATTTTCAATTTACATGTTACACTGTTATATGTATTTTATATAAATTATTTTTCCATAATATGTAGGGAGAATCACCTCTGCTAAGTTTAGATAAAATTATAAATAACTCCTTTTTATTTCGAAAATTTCCAATACATTCGACATTTATCAACATATATGAAGAACACCATGCTATTAACTGCTGTTAGGGTTTCAGACATTTTCCGTTAAAAAGTTTGGTGAATTATCGAGAATGCCGTTGGTCAAATTTTCCACAATTTGCTGAGGACCAAAATGCTCTTGTTTATTTAAGATTTAAAAACTTGAAGGTGTTTTTTGTAAGTTTTTAAATTATATAGGGTGTATTTGTAATGATTCTAAACACGGCACAAACACACATGTATATATACAGACACATTAGAGTCTTAACCCTTCATTTCTTCACCAAATCGTACGAATGCATATTCTATTTTGATCAACTTGATGAGCGAGTTGAATGGTGGTAATTTTACTGGGTTTGACTGATGATAGAGAAGCGTCGATGGCGGCAGTAATAAGCGACGCTCTTCGTGAGATTTCGACCATATATTCTTGATCTACTAGCAATGAGCAACACATTAGTGAAGTAAGCCTATTTTGGGATAAAGCCGATAGTTGTGGAGGAATTGAACAAATGAGATATAATGGCGGGTTATGATTTGATGTCATTTTTGTTCAATTAAATCCAAATGGATGGAGTGTTGAAGAAATTTATTGAGAGGTATTGACAGGCTTGAGCAAACGAAAAAATTGGTCTGTGGCTTGACATCTCGCCGATGATGGTGCAACGGCTTCGAGGGGTATTTTTGTCATTTTTGAAATAAGAGGGGGTTATTTTTAATTTCGCCTAAACTCAAGAGTAGCGATGTTAATTCTCTTTTAAAAATATCCATGGGCAAAAAGACATTAAAATCTTTCTTTTTGATATAACAATAAGAAGATAAGACTCAAGTGGGCATTAATAAGTTTCAAAATAATAGAGAATTATTTGTAATTTTATCTTAATTTATGAGAATTGAGAGTAATTATCCCCCATATATATGTATACATATTCTATATAATAAACCCTACATGATGGAGGGAGAGTCCCATCTAGGCCAATCAAATTACACTATCAACAGTGAATTAAATCATGTCAGCAACAACTTAGGCGAAGTCATCACCAAAAATGCCAAATCTTTTTTCTAGCCTGACACGTAAGCAATGTGTCTGAGAATTCATTCTTATGGTACCAATTTTTGATTTAATTTTCCTGTGGTACTAAATGTGGATGAAGTTGCTTCTATGGGACCTAAAATAATTTTTCCTCATTGAAATAATTCATTAAAGCATACTTCTACAATCTTGTTTAGACTGTGCTTGTTGAAATACCAATGGAATATTTAAACATGCAACATTAGGCAATTGAGAAAAGAATTTCTATCTACACTCATATACCGGTAGAAAATGGAGAGTCTATTCAAGTGATAAGGTGAGTTAAAACTTCTTTTACCCTTTGATTTTATCAATCAAAATATATACGACATTTATGATTTAGGTTACGACATAAGGGCTGACAATTGCCAAAGCACAGGTATGAAAAAAGTCAATATTACAAGCCACACGATGACTATTTCCTAGAAAAGGTACGTTTGTATTGCCATTATGATGATTTGCCAATTACATCTTTTAGCTAGAGGTGGAGTCAAGGGGCTAGCAAGTGTGGTCGTCCTCCCTTAAGTCTAAATTGAACTAAATTCTATATGTATTTTTTTTTTAATTTTAAATTAAATCCCCCCCCCCCCCACCCAACAAAAAAAAAATGGAAATACCTTTAATATTTTATAAAAATTCAGTTTGACCCCCCAAAACAAAAGAATTCTAGTTACGCCCCTGCTTTTAGCTAAATATTTTGGTTATCAACAAGAATCATCTTTAAGTAGTATGGTATGTTTCTCATAGTTTAACTTGAAGCGTGGTGGGCAAAGAGTAGCAACAATGCTCATGTACCTAAGTGGCAATGTTGATGGTGGAGAGACATACTTCCCAAAGGTAATTACATGTCAAAGTCCATTATTTTTCTTGTTTTCAATTAACTTTTAAGATGATTCAATTGGTATACATCAACTGCAAGAGAAAACATTACTGAAAAATATCCAATTAAAATTAAACATAGTTACAAAAAATATGTATTTACCGCAATTTCTTCACTCTAGTAATAACTTTTATAACGTTAATAGTAACAATAATGACATCTAAGTTGCTACTATTAGCTATTGGTGATATACAATGGCAACTCACTAACAACAAAACTATTGTCAAAAGTTTGTGCCATTTTCGTGTCGTTGAGATCTCACCTATATAATGCATATATCACCTAAGGTTATAACCCGCATTGGCTTTGTTTAAATGTTTTATACTTGCCATGTGATTGGTGTACAATTTAGAAAGAATGACCAATCATATATCAAATGTATTGACACTTGCTACATAATTGATTGAGTGCAGGCAAGTTGAGTCTGGGCAATAATTTTCCATTATATCGTTGACTTATGTGCATTATTCTTTTTTTTTTTGGATATAATTGCTTATGCACATTATTCTGCCATTACGTTTTACCATAATAGATTATTTTCCATTCTTGCCACTGTTAAATTTGTCAAACCTATTATTGTGATCAAGTTAGAAAATTCTCTCACTACAAGAAAATGAGTAAATTTGTGATAATATAATAAGTAAAAATCAAAAAGTTGTCATTAATTATATACATTTGGTGACAACAAATTGATGTTGTCACAAAACATAGTACGCACAATATCAATGGTGACAACTTGTTGTAAAAATGTGGCAACATAGTGTAAAACTGATAATTAGTGACACACCTATTGCGACAACTTACTGACAATGGAATCTTGTCACAAAATCCTAATAACAATTTTTATTACCACTATAGGGTATGTCACTAATTATTAACATTGACAACTAAAACATTACTTCTTGTCACCATTGAGTGATTGACAATATAAAACTAGTTTTCATCAAAAAAACTTAATTAGTGACAAAATAGAATGTATTGTCACTTTATACAATCATCGGCGACAACTTTTATATTGTCACTTTTAAATCTTATCAATAATATTACTTTTTCTTGTAGTGTCTCTCTCTCACGCACGTGGATGCAGTAACATTTATTTTTCTTTTAAAGATATTTTCTAGACTAAGTTTTAATTTCAAAAAACTTTCCAACAATATGGTTGTTTAGTTTCCACTGTATACCTTAAGAGTACCAAGATAGGATATTGTGACAGAGAGTTTTTTCTTCCTTATGTCTGGCAGTCTCTCTGTAGTGTCAAACATTTGTTGTTTGATATATTTACTTTCATAATTCATATAGTGTAGCGCCCCGGCCCGGAGCAGACTGTCTCCCCGAGCCGGGTCGCTATTCGAGCAGGCAGACCTGGATCTAAAATCAACAATTAATGTTTCAAAATAACCATGTATACCTAAATTCCACATTTGTTTTAATGATACAACTGAGTACGTTTCCACGTACATGCTCAAGATGAGGCCACAGGCCATATAATACATAGTCAACTATCCGAAATACAACCATTAGCTCCCGTACGACCCGAATACATATGCTAATCATTTGGTATGAATAAAGTACGAATGGGAGTTGTTTAGTACACATCTTTGCGCAGCGATAACCTTCAATCTCCGCACACTTCTCTCTCAATAACTCTGAGAACAATAATCATCAAATAAACGATAATGAGTCCAAGTGACTCAGTGAGGGTATACGATATATGCAAGATAATGAAGAGCTACAGCAAATAAGACCACAACAACGTACAAGGATACAACAAATCAAGGGCTCGAATGTCAAATACTTCAAGGAATGATCGGAACATATAACAATACAACAATCAAATGATAGCAATTCAGGAACGGTCTTGATAATGGCGAAAGTTCAGTCAATCAATACAAGCAGAGATGAAGAGCAGGGTTCGATTAATTGGTGTACAGTAACGGGCGATAGCTGAGCTCAAGGGTACAACACGTCAAGTGAATACAAGGACCATGATAACACTTGGTTATCGAAATAATTCAAGGGGTGAATCCAATAAATAGCCAAAGGTCAGAACAAGCAATAGCAATTCAGAAACAATTTCAAACAATCGATAAAGGTGAGTCTCACCACCTTATCACTCCACAAGCAAGAAACAATTAAGACCCTTCCTTATCCCTCCCAATATTCTGGGTGGCCACTCCAGACAGTACAGGCAGTAAACAGTTGATCGGGGGACTTCCCCACCCGATCGTTCCATGAGAGCTTCCCATGAAACAAACGCGAACTATGGGCACTCCCATAGTCGCCATAACAGTACGATCCCCAGTCCGATAATCAGGTAGAAGGGTTCCAAAACAGTACAGTGCGATACAATAACCAATAATCATAATACAGGGGAAACAACAAGTCCCCGCCAATACAGTACAATAACATCGGTAACAAACAACAATCACAAGCAATCAGTATCAGGAAACAGTTGAAGTCTATCACGGCTCAAATAGGCTGCAAGCCCAGACAGTACAGGATACAAAGGAATTACGGAACAATAGAATAAGAGCTAATCAGAAGTCCAGGATAACGAATAACGAGCGGCAAGCCCCAAACAGTACACCAGACAATACAACGATCAGGAGAATACAAGCTAGACAATAACAAGATTCAATCACAATACGAAAATGGGCGACAAGCCGAAAACAGTCCAATACAAGAGCATTGGTTCAAGAGATCGATCAGGAATACAATACGATTACAACAGGCTGCAAGCCCAAACAATTCGAAACAATAAGACATATTCGAGCTCATAGTCCAAGAAGTACGATAGAAATATGGCGGCTACACGCCCCAACAAGAAAAGGTAGAACCCTCACCTTTTAAACGTGGATAGCTTCGTAAGTCCGCTACTATTACTCAAAGTCCTTTAGTACACCCCCACCTATTAGATCAAGATACTCAAATTAATCGAAGTAATTGTAGTTCATTTTCCAAACTTTGTATACTTATACTTATACATCCAAAAGAACTTAGGTCTCTCGTAATCCATAATTCTAATCTACCTCAACTCGTATCAAGTTGATCAAACATTTACAAGGCATTAGGGTCAATCAAGTCCATATCATGTATATATCTAATACTACTATCAAAATTATCATGCACCATTTCCTCAATCTATCCGATAAATGTGCCACTTATTAGACTATTAAGCTCAAATCTTCCACATTATTGCTCACTACACTAAAGTTTCACCTCACACATACTTTTATATGCATTTTTGGCCAATTCAAGTCTTACTAAATATCAAATAGGGCTAATATCAACATATTCGAGACCTACTCGTTAAGGGGAACAACCTGCCCAAGAACCACCGTGAGCCGCCGCCGGAGCCGCCACCGCCCGTTGCCGAATCACCGACCTGTTTCACCCCAAAATTCGTCTCGATGCGATCTATCAAAGCCCTCATTCAATTTTAGGGAATCTCAAGCTATTAAAGTTTAATTGAGGAAATTCGTCAATAGAAACCCTACTTACCCCCGCTTTAATTCGATCCCCTCCGTCGATTATAGCTCAATATTGACCTCACCAATAGCTTTCCCAGGTCAAGAAGTCGAAGAACCACCTCAAGTTCGCCGGAAAACCTCGTCGGAAACGGAGCTCCTCCACCGTCGCGTCACTGCTGCCGTCACTGCTCCTCCACCGTTCGGCGAAACCCAAAAATACCACCACCTATGTGTTCCTCTCGTCGCGGTGATCGATTTTCATATATAATTTGCGTGATTTGGTGAAGAAACGAGAAAGATATGAGCTTGGGAAGTTTAGGAGAATAAAATGTATATATGTATATGTTGTATGTATATGTGTACGTTTTCAGCTCAAGAGGAAGAAGATAAAGACCACTTTTCAGAATTTGCAACATGATCCCTCAACTTATAACCGCCTTACACTTTAGTCCCCAAAGTTTCGATCCTTTTCAATTCAGTCCAAAGGTATACAAATCAAGTCCTACAAGTTCTAATTCTTCCAATTAGGCCCCCAAACTTTCAAGATGTAACAAAAATTACCCTTCACCAATATTTTTCCAATTATAATACAAATGTGGGGTCTTACATATAGCAACACATTTTTTTAAGTATATAGTTGATTTTTAAAATTTCTATTCTACGGCCTCCTCCACCTCTACAAAAAACAAGACCTAATTTTACACATATAATACAACACTTTTAAGAAGTATCTTAATTGTGCACCTATAGTGGCACTTCATAAAAATGTCTTACTAAACTATACCAAATTAGAACTAAAATGTATTTTTTGTGTGACACTACAAAGTGTCAAAACAATCTATCTTGATGATCAAATACATAACATTTTAGCTAGGGGTTAAATGCAATTTACCTCCCTGTGTTCCTCAAAATGAGCAAAAAAGCCCCTATAAAAAATAAATAACCAACTAAACCCCTCATGTTCTCATAAAATGTGCACACTGCCCCCTTCTTGAAATTATAAATGGTTTTTGAAGACTTTTATCACATACCTATCAAAACCATGGCCCCAAACCCCACCCTTGCCTGGCATTGCCACCCCCCGCCCAAGCACCTTGTGTCCTCTCTGTTCATCTCGTTCTAAATTTATAATTCGATTTTAGTGATAATGTTATCATGGGGTTGTTAGGTGCCGTGACATTTGGGGTCTAGGGTAGAGTACAAAGCAAAAGAAGGTTTTAAAAAAAAGTTATAATATTAAATTTATTGATTAAGATACCGATTTTACAGTGTACATTCATTGTAATTTTGTATATTAAAAGATCGATTTGAACTATCAAATCTTGATTAAGAGACTTAGATTATCGATGAATTTCAAATTAAATTGGAACGCTAGATATAAAATCTAATGTCCAATAGTTAAGGGGTATAGTTGTTCTTTTTGAGGCAAAAACGCAATAAAAATCATATAGTTCTAGCGTCACGCGCGTGGGGAGGACTTTTGCACCTTTCCGAAAAGCATGAGGGGCTTAGTTGCCTATTTATCTTTTATAGGGAGACATTTTGCCATTTGAGAAAACACAGGGGGTCAAATTGCATTAACCCCTTTTAGCTAGTATCACCAAATAAAAATTGTTTTTAGTGATCCTAGCTAAAATGTGATGTATTTGAGTGTAGCAATAGCATATTTTGATATTTGTTAGTGCCATGATAAGTTCTTTACAGTTCAAATTTAAGGTAAGTTATTGATGCAATTTTTATAAAGTTTCTCAATAACTATACAAGCATGACACTACCGTATTATATGCGCCAAATTAAGTTATTTCTTTTTTTTTCAAGACATAAAAAACTCATCAACTTGATTCTAGATGCCTACAAGAAACTCCTCGACATTCATTTATATTTTCATTTTAGAAAATAAAATGTTTCCAAGTTAGAAATTTGCATTTATATGACATACAAAAATTTAAATGAGAATAACATGTTTACGATAGATGGAGCATGTATATTTTTATCAACATTTTATCTAAGGCCTATTTTACAATAATAGTAAAACCTTTCGGACTCTAAAATTGTTATTCTAAAACACTATAATTCTTATTAATTAACTTTATAATTATGATGATTTCAAAAGAATCTGCTTTCGATGTGATCATCAACATGTAAAAATATTAGGGGTTTGGGCCTAACTCAACCCCAAAAGCTAACTCAAGAGATAATGTAGACCACGTCTTTTTATTTATTCGATGTGGGATAGTTAACATAATATGATTGCTATTTTTATACTGCCGCTTTTATAGCTTTTATGTATTGATCTTTTAAATCTGCTTGGTGTTAGGCTGGACGTGGTCGGTGTAGTTGTGGCGGGAAGATAGTAACAGGGTTATGTGTAAAGCCAGTTAAAGGCAACGCCATACTCTTTTGGAACATGGTTTGTTAATTTTCTCCCTCTTTTGAATTTTTTTTTTAATAATCGTTAATTATTGCTAGATGTTTAATGTATTGGAGTAAAATCATTTTAATAAATTTCTTAGGCACAAATTGTTTAATATTGAAGGATAAAAATCATGCCGCGTTATTAACAAATTTCATGTTTTTGTTGACAATACATGCATCCGGATACTAAGTAAAGAAAGAATAGAGATTCAAAATATGTCGTATGCACTTGTTCGTAATAATTCGAGTTAGTTATTTCCATTAGTGCCTTAAACGTTATATCCGTAATATTTCACAGTAAAATAATCTTTTGGTTTCGCATTTTAAAATTAGAGAACATAATATTATGCTTTATCAGGCATCATACACAATTATCATGATTATCTACATAAAATATAGTAACTAGTTCGGTGATATCAATTAAAAAAAATTTTGAATTCGATATATTTTTGTGTTGATTATAGGTATTATTGATTGGTATTAAGTTTGACTTGGTCTTAGTGAATTTTTCATAATTTATTGTCAGGTTTAATTAAAGTTATTTCCCTTGCATTTGAAAAAAATGTAATTAAAATTTTTTACTTTGAGGAGAATATGGATGTAATTATTGTATATATAGTTATTTTATTGTATATGTTTAGTTCTATATGACTGATTCAAAAATGCACTGATGGTGATTAATCTATGTAACAATTTTATCATAACAAGAAAATATATTTGGGAAAGAAACAACTCACTTAAAGGTGACTAAAAAAAGTTACTTCATATTGGTGGTCTTTACTAGTCGTATTCTGTGTTTTCCCAATAGTTGCCTAATAGAAAGTATTACCTTTCATTCTAGATTAATTAGACATAAATATACATAATTAATTCAATTGTAGTTGTTCATTATTCTTAAATGTACTTGGTAGAAACACATATGATTGGCGTTACTGCATACATCACTTTATGTTTAATGTAGCATTTTTCTATTTCTTTATATAATTGATCTGTTTGAATGGATTTTAAAAAAAAAATGCTTCTCCAACTATACTTTTTCCACTAAAAATTCTTTTTTAAATCAAGTAATTTTGCGTTTGGATACAATAATTAAAAATATTTTAAAAAATATTTTAATTTGAAGCTACTTTGAGAACTCGTTTGGATGGATATAAAAGAAAACTGGTTCTCGACTGATGCTTTTTATAGTAGAGTTTTTTTTTTTTAAACTAAGTAGTTTTGCGTTTGGATACAACAATTAAAAGTGTTTTAGAAGGGACTTCTATTTAAAACTACTATGATGTAGCTTTTGAAAAAGAAAAAAAAAAAGCATTTTTTGGCTTTTTTTTTTTTGGCTTCGACTTTTTTTGAAAAGCCTATCCAAACATATTTTTTTAAAACTCTGGAGTGCTTTTTTTTCAAAAAAAAAAAAAGGTTTTCTTCTTTGAAAAAAACATATACAAACGGGCTTTGGGTAGTTTCTAAAAAAGTTCTTTTTGGTTTTTTTTTTTTGGCTTTTGTTTTTTTTTTTCTAGAAGTCCATTCAAACATAATTTCTTTGCTCTGAAGTGTTCGTTTTTAAAGAAATAAGCATTTCTTCTCTATAAAAATAAAAATAAAAATAAAAAATCAATCCAAACGGCCACAATATTGATGTCAATTTACTCTTTCATTTCTTTTCATTAGGGGTGGACTTAATTATTGTTCTTATTTATGTAATTATTTGATTTTTTTTAGGGGCTTGATGGACAAGTTGATTCAAATAGCCTACATGGGGGATGCGAAGTGTTGGGAGGAGTGAAATGGTCAGCCACAAAATGGATGAGACAAAAAAATTTTATCTAAGGCTACGAAGATCTTTTAGCTTTCAATTCCATATTTTCTGTACTATAAACTCCGGGTATAAAAATGTAACGTCCGTTATTATAATGGACAATCAAGATTGATCACCTTAGTGAAAGAAAATTAAATGAAAACCTTAATAACACACTACTTAAAAAACAAGCGACTTAATTTGATACATATAATATAGTAGTATCATATTTGTGTACCTATTGTGACACCTAATAAAACGTATTTCAATAAGTCATCCTAAATTTGAACTATAGCGTACTTATAGTGACGCTATTACAGTGTCCAAATTGGCTATTACTACACATAAATATATGACACTTCAACTAGTGTCACTAAAACCGTATTCAATTTGGAATAGCTTATTTTGACATTTTGTAATGTCAAAAAAGATAAATTTTAGTTTAAACATTGGCATGGTTTACTGAGACACTTAAATGCTACGATAGGTAAATAATTAAGATACTTTTGAAAAGTGTTGTATTATATGTGTCAAATTTAGTCATTTTTTTTAGTAGTGACGTTAAATTTTGGTAACAATATTGATGAAACCATATCCGACCATCCGGTGGCCTCCTGCATAGATACTATCCCGCCTGCCGTGGATACCCCGGAGGGTGACCTTGAACCACGGGGGGGTTTTCAAAACGCGTCTATGCAGTGGAGAGGACCTGACGCTTATAAGGCAACCAAGACCCTCGTCTCCACTCGATGTGGAACGAAATACGACCTCATCATAAGCCCCCCAGACAAGGGACTTGGGACAGAGCACAGGGCTCACGACCCCACAGACGGCGCCATATGATGAACCCATATCCGACCACCCGATGGCCTCCTGCATAGATACTGTTCCGCTTGCCGTGGATACCTCGGAGGGTGACCTTGAACCACGGGAGGGTTTTCAAAACGCGTCCATGTAGTGGAGAGGACCTGGCGCTTATAAGGCAACCAAGACCCTCTTCTCCACTCGATGTGGGACGAAATACGACCTCATCAAATATAGATACACATGTGTGTGTGTGTGTGTGTGTGATCAAAATCCATTGATAATTCATTGTGGGTACAAAACTACTGGGGTTAAAAATATCATGTGCTAAACTCCAGAAATGTGGTGAGCCAACAATCTTCTATTCACTATAAATTCGAAAAATATTATTCTTCACAAAGAATTTGTGTTCAAACTTACATTTAGGCTTCGTTTGGTAGGGTGAAAAATGGGAGGAAGGGGTGGAGAAGGAAGGAAATTGGAACAAAAATGTATATTTTTCCTTATTTGGTTGTGGGAGGAAAAGGAAAGTAAAGAAATTGAGAATGGAAAAATAAGCACGGGGCCCATTGATTTTTTTTCCACCCAAAATCGGAAGAAAAATGAGAGGAAAATAACACATGAATCTCTATAAAATAATATTTTCAAAATTGCCCATATGTATAACTAGGTGTTTAAATAATATTGAATCTTTTACTAGCATGAATACTTGCATTTTTTAAATAGCAAATACGACATGTGCATTTGTATAATATATTAAAAATGTATTTCACATATTTATTTATTCATTTTATTTTCATTAAATTTTCTATGACATAATTATATTTATAATTTAATTATATTTATAATTATATAAGATTGTGATTGTCATTTGACACAATATAAACAAATATTTCATTATATTAATTTACATATTTTGTTTACATTGTACTTATTTAGTTTAATTTTATTAATCTATTTTAATACATAAATTCATAAACATAATTATGATTTATAATGATATAAAGGTATAATTGTCATTTAGTACATAAATCATTTTCTTTCCTTCCACTTTTCCATTCAAACAAACAAGAGAAAATAAATAGATTTTTATTTTCCTTCCATCTATTTTCCTTTTAACCAAACATACCTGTAGAAAATTAAAATCTACCCATTTTCTTTCCTTTCTTTTTCTTTCCTCTCTATTTTCTTTCCTCTGACAAACGCACTGTTAGTGATAATTTAAAGATCAATATCCTTTATCTCAACATCTCAAATTTAAAATGTCAAAAGCTTATAACAAATAATGATATGAAGACTCACTAGTAGAAAAATGCCATTTTATAGTGGAGTTTTGCAATATAAAAAAGTTCCTTGCAATTTCTTATAGATTTTGCGATGGTTTAAAGTATATATTTAAACAACAACAATACTTTTCGTTGCAAGATAATGGTTAAAAGATGGATGTGTTGCGCGTTGTTTGTAATTGAAACTTATTACAAGAAAAAGTAATATTAATGATAAAATATAAAAGTGAAAATATAAAAGTTGCCACCAATAATTATATTAAATGAAAATATCTATTATGTTGTCACTAATTAAATTTATTTAGTGGAAACACTTTTTATTTTGACTCAATATCACTTAGTGATAAGAATTAATATTTTAGTTGTCACCATTGATAGTTGGCGTACGACACCCCTAGAGTAAACTTGGTGACAAAAAAAAAATTGTCACTATAATTTTGTGATAAGATTCTATTGTTATTAAATTGTCACCATAAGTGTATCACTAATTAACAACAATGACACTTAGACAGTATGTGTCGCTATTAACATTGGGCAAAATATTTTTTATGGTAAAATAATTTTTTTGTTGCTAAATATATCAATTAGCTAGTGACAACTTTTTCATTACCATTTATTATATGTTACCAATTTATTTATTTTCTTGTAACGACTTTTCACTATAAAAGATAAAATAAAATACAGTTTATAGCTGTGCTATGACATCCTAAAGGATTAAATAACATAAATCTTAAAGTAATAATTTTTTAATTAATGTATCAAATGAACCTTTCCAATGGACTTATTTCCCTCGAAATGTATAAGTTTTTACTTATATTTGAAAAATAGGGGCAATGGAAAGCCCCTTTCAAAGAATAAGATAAATATAAAATGTACTTAGAGCAAATACTTCCATTGTAAAACTTAATTTTAAAATTTTAAATGAACAAAATTTCACAACAAAAATGTTTAACGAATCTTAATTTCTTATCTATGATTAATGTCTGAAATGGATTTTTCCCTTTTCTAAACAATTGTGTACCAATTTCATTGATCAATTTTCATTTTAATGTCTAATTTCTAAACTACATATTATTTTTCAAAAACTTATACAAAATAATGTAATAACTTTGTACAAACTCCAACAATATTATATATATTTTTATTAACATCCTCTGCAGCACATGTCTTATGTAGTCAAAATCAACAGATATGTACATTATTAGTCATATCGGGAAATGTATTGCATTTTACTTAAAAGTCTTATATATACTAGTAATTTTGGTATCCTTGACGTGTATGCTTAATAAAAAAGATACATAATATAATTTTATATTTAAAATTTGAGAGTATTTATATTATTAAAATTTTTTTTTTAATTATTTCTAGTATAAATTAATAACAAATGAAAGGTAAAATAAGATAAAAGTAATAAAAAAACAAATAGTGTAAAAAGAAAAGAAAAATATTAAAAAGTGGGAGAAAAAATAAACGGGAGAGACGGAGAGTAAAATGAACGTGGAAAGGAGAGAGGAAAGAGAAATTAGAAAACAAATGAAAATTAAAAGCATTGAAAAACCAAAATAAAAGACTGACTAAATGTAGTTATTGAAGGATGCTCCTTTTTATATAATAGTATAGATATATAAATAATATTACATGCTCTGCTTATGCATATCTACGCACAAAATAAACGAAAATTATGCTTGTGGTGTTGTCTAAACAATAAAATGTTGGAAACTTTAACACAAGACATTAGTTTCATAACTTGTAGACGATCCATTAATTTTCCTTTGTATTCAGTATACGAAAAAAAAAGTTCATACATTACAAAATCACAAATTAATTTATTGAAAAGTAAATGTATGTATGTAGGGAATTAATAACTTAGCTAGAAAGAGCTATTGATAAATGAAAAAATTGAAAAAATAAATACATAAAATACGATTGCATTAGTTTAACACTCCATATTTGCATTATGAAAAGTATGAAGACCTAACTAAAAGAAAAAAAGGGAGTTTACTTGACCAAGATCGCAATGTTGGGGGTCATTTTGTAAAAAAACCTGAGGGGCTGAATGGAAGAGATGTTGTTTAATTTCACACCACGGAATTTTGGGGGTCAGTTTGTAAGGTGGTTCAAAGTTTGGGGGTCAATTTGTCATTAGTTAGTTGTTAAAATTGAAGTTTCTCTTTCTTCGGAGCACTGCCTTGTTTCTCTTCCAAATCATGCAAAAAAATATTGTACCGTGATCAAATTGACGAGAGGAATCTATTGGAAGTGATACGTCTCAATTTTAGAGGTTGGAAAAATGGTAGTAAGCGCAGCGGAGCATGGTGGCTGCGGGTGTGGGAGTTCCGACTGTTCCGGTGGCGATTTCAAGGGAGTTTTGGATGGGTTTCACATATTGGTCATGAAAAAGCTAGTGACAAAGTCTTTTCTAGGAATAATGAGTGGATAACTACAGCAAAAAAACCATTTTCTGGCTAAAATTTCTAGCGGAATTCAGGGAAAATTTCGGTGGAAATCTTTCTGTCGGAAAAAATGCCACCAGAAGGCAGAATTCCCCTGAAAAGCAATCCAGCCGAATATTCCGCCGGAATCCTATCCGGGGGAATTCCGGCACAATATTTCGCCGAACGGCAGCCTCCACCACCACTGGACTCGCGGCTGCTCCCCATCCGCTGCACCCGGACCCGCCACCTCCACTGGACCCGCGCCGCCGCTGGAATAGTACCCCAAAATATTTAAATATTTGCAACTACAGAGATTTGAACTCATGACTTAGAAGTAGAATAACAAACACACAACCACTAGGCTGCTCAATGAAGTTGTAATAAATTTTGTTTTGTTTTGTTTTATACTTATTATATATTTGTTTGATTATTCTTATTTTAATTAATATATAAATATATGTATACCTATAAATATATTATAAATAATTAAAAGATAGTATAAATAATAATAGTTAAAAGATAGCATTGATACTATATAATAAATTAAAAGATAGTATATTATAAATTATATTTATATATATATATACACTATTAATAAATTAAATGGGGTTCAACCTTGGACCAATAATTTTTTGTATGAGAGCTCCATTCTCATTATTTCGTTAATAGATTAATAATATATTTTTTCCACCCGAAATCGGATAGAAAAGGAGAGGAAAATAATGCAAGGATGTCTATAAAATAAAATTTTCAAAATTGCCCATATGTATAACAAGGTGTTTAAATAATATTGTTTCTTTTACCAGTATGAATCTTTGCATTTTTTAAACAGCAAATACGATGTGTTCATTGGTATAATACATTAAAAATATATTTCACATATTTATTTATTTTATTTTTATTAAATTATCTATGACATAATTGTATTTATGACTTAATTATACTTATAATTATATAGGATTGTAGTTGTCATTTGACATAATTTAAACAAATATTTCATTATATTAATTTATATATTTTATTTACATTATACTTATTTAGTTTAATTTTATTAATCTATTTTTTTTGAGACAAATTTATTAATCTATTTTAATACATGAATTCATAACATGATTATAATTTATAATGATATAAGGCTATAATTGTCATTTAGTACAGAAATTATTTTATTTCCTTCCACTTTTCCATTCAAACAAACAAGGAAAAATAAATAAATTTCAATTTTCCTTCCATCTATTTTTCTTTCAACTAAACATACATGTGGAAAATTAAAATCCACTCAATTTCTTTCCTTTGTCAAACGCAGTGTAAGTGACCTCTCACATATAAGGACACGTGTTTTATTTCTGCTCACTTTTGTTACCGGAAAATAACCATAGGGGTTTAAGTTTGAAAAATATAAAATTCATATGATAAGTACAACTCATAAAATTTATATGGTAAAGTGTAAAAAGCACCATTGTTTGGGGGATTAAATGTTTTTATCCTTCGAGATTCCTATGTGTGTGTGTGTGTGTGTGTGTGTGTGTGTGTGTGGAGAGAGAGAGATACACACACATATACATTCACAATAGAAATATTCTATACACCTAAGTAAATAATTAGCTCAATAAACATTGAAATAAAAAGCCATAGAATCATCATTCCAAATGCATTTTTACTGTTTATTCTCATGACAAAATGTTGTTTCGATTCAACACTTCATAAAACCATATCAATAGCTAATGTGGACGTACAACCAATGTTCATAAGAAATGCACGTTATTAAATGTCTACTCCAGTTACACAAGCTATAATTGTTCTTTTTTTCCTCATTCTCGTAAACTATTAATCCTAATGATGTTGTTTACCTAACTTTATTAATGTGAAGTTACACTTTTTCAGTAGGGTTGTTACCCCTATAGCTTTTGCCTAACTTGGTGGTGTGAAGCCGCAACATTTATGCAACAATAAATATATTGATCATTTAGCATTATCTAATACCTACATACCTAAAATTTAATGAAAAAATAAATAAATAAAGTAATAAGTACTCTACACTTGTATAAAAATTTCAGATTTAGAATTTTCAATCTCCACTGCCCTATTTCCTCTCCACTGGATGCGTCCGCCATGAGATTTTTCGCTGCGCTTCTTACATATGTTGCCATTGGAATAACTATCGGTAATTTCTTGGCCTTCCTGAAGAATGTGTGCAATGAGTTCGTTATTATTTGAGATCATTTTCGTACTTTTTTTAATGCACGTATGAAATTAAATGTGATATGATGTAGATATATGAGAATTTTAATTCTAAGTTTCTTTTTTTTTTTTTTGAATAATTCCTCAAGTTTGATGTAACCATAAGTAAACCACTTCAAATTTGAAAAATTATATTTAGTACTTGTTGTCAACAAATGTCCAAGAAATACATCGATAAATCGCTGTTTTTAATTAAGTGGATAGATTTTCCAATAATTGTAGTAAAAGTGGAAGGCAGCTTGGTGCATGTTAAATGATTTATATCGCAATATGTTTTGTTATTGCTGATATTATTTAATAAAGTTGATGTTTGAACAATAGTTAATTGTGCTAAGGTTTAATTTGTGCTAACACAATTTATGTTTGCAATTGGATGTGAAGTTTTGTCGTGCAAGAAATGAAAATAGTTCTATTATCCTATTCTTACTGAAGATCCTATTCATGATGAGAACAATGAAAAAGTGATTGTACATAGAATTAAGGGGGTGTTTGCAAAATTTTTTGAAAAATATTTTGCTACTTTTAGAGGGTGTTTGGCTAAGCTTATTTTAAAAAGCTTATAAGCTCGTATAGTTTATAAGATGTTTTTAGAGCTTATAAGCTTATAGGTCTTATTTCAACAATAAGTTGTTAAAGTGTTTGGATAAAATAAGATCTTGCAGCTTATAAGATGTTTTTTGAGCTTATAAGTTGTGATTCCGTTTGATAAAAATGAGAGCTTATATTTTATTTTAAATTTAATGACAATAAAAAATAATAATGCAAAATTAATTTATGTAAATAAATATTTTTTGGAGATAGTAGGAATGTTATATTGAAAAAAAATAAAGATATTTATGTCATTTCATATTTTGATACTAGACAGCTTATAAGCTGTTTCAAAAAAAAGTTGGGGGTACCTTACTTTTTTTTTTGGAGCTTATAAGCTCTTAACAGCTTATTTTTGGAACTTATAAGCTCCTTTACTTAAAAAATTACCAAACAAATTTTAGGAACTTATAAGCTCTTAAACATCTTATAAGATGTTTTGAAGAGCTTATAAGCTTAGCCAAACACTCTCTTAGTTTCAAAAAAGTTATTTCAAGTGTTGGTTTTGCAACGTCTGCTTAAATTAAGTTGAAAATAAACAGAAGTTGAGAAGCTGGGAGGAAGCTTCTTCTAACAGTTTAAAAGTGTTTCTTGGTATTTTTGTAAATAAATTGAACTTTTTACACTATTTTCTACGAACTTTTAACTTTTTTCACTTTTATTTGAAAACACTCCACACTTTTACTGTCAACTTTTAACTGATTCTCACTTTTATTTTCAAACACTACCAACTTTTACTACTCAACTTTTTTTTTTAATTTTTTCAACAACTCTCACTTCTTCAAAAGCAAAATCAATCCCAAACACCCTCTTAGAATAGAATTGAAATTAGTCAAGATATATGTGAAAATAAACATTTTATATTGACAATGATGTCAGTTTCAAATAATGTCACTAGCCGAATGGACTAAAAGTGAACATATTAGAAAGGGTGTGTTAGGTATTTTAAATTTTCTAAGGTGGTGAATATTGCTAATGCGGAAAACGATGAATTTTTGAATGCAATGAAATGGGAAAGGAATGGGGTTGATATTAATATTCCCACGCTTAGTATGACAAGGAATAAATTAGGGAATGAACTAATTATTTCATTCATATATTTTGTAATTAAATAGTAGTGAATGATAAAAATAAAAATAAGTCAAGTGTAAAGATTAAAAATTAACTTTATGTATACTTTATATTTTAATTTAATGCAATATATATGATGTATTTAAATAATATATTATTACTACATATAGACGTTCATTGTGT
The DNA here is from genome assembly GCA_026212405.1 of Petrea volubilis. NCBI lineage: Eukaryota > Viridiplantae > Streptophyta > Magnoliopsida > Lamiales > Verbenaceae > Petrea > Petrea volubilis. The sequence goes on along the minus strand of CM047873.1, from coordinate 24,698,463 downwards.
AGTTAGATAGTTTTTATATATGTTGAGATATCATTTTATGTACAAGTGTATATTATGTTTTATAAATTTTTTTTATAAAACATGCACGTATATAAATTAGTTTATTTTTGTATATTGAATTACATGGATATTTATTACATGTAATAATATATATATATATAACCTAAAATAATACATATATATAATGTTGTTATGAGTATTAAATATATTAAAATAATATTAAATGTATATCATCAAATATGTGTATACGTGAGTGTATGTTAGCATGTGAATATAATTTAAATAAAATAAAAAAAATAAAATATTAGAAATGTGTTATAAATATATATTAATATATAAAAATATATATGATTTATGCATAAATATTAATGTCATATATAATATATACAATTTAATACGTATTTAATATATTCATTTACGTTTAATTACTATGAGTATGCATTTTATAAATATAAGATAGATCTAATAAGTCTTACAGTAATAATATAAAAATGTAGTTCATTATCAACCATTAGCAATAGTAAAACACATGGGTGATGGAAGGAGAATCACTAAACTCATATACATATATATATATATATATATAAGAATGTTGATTTTTTTTGAAAATGAGTATTTTTAACTCTAAACTATCAACTGTGTCGTTAAGACTGGACAAAGGAATGCCCATTTTATTCCCGCTTCACTCCTGCATACCAATCATGCCCTGAATTGTGAAAACTTAGCAGTAATGTTTGTATAAAATAATGTCACTAGAGGAATGGACAGAAAGTGAACATATGAGAAAAGCTGTGTTAGGCATGTAAAAATATCTCTAATGTGAAACTTTTTCTTGAATTTATGAACTTTTTGAACATTGAAATACTTAGACCGTCATGCCCTATAAATAATAAATGACTAAAAGTACACCAACATATATAACAAAAGATACAACCTTTTTTTATTTTTTATTTTTTATTTTTTATTTTTTTATTTTTTATTTTAATCAATATTAAACTAATAGTGGTGGCGTACTTGATGTGCTTAAATTATAATATGTAAAAATATCTAAAAACATTTAAATCTTATGTAGCTAGTAAGAATTTCTTATAACATATGTTTATGACCATTAGTAATTTAGGGCCCGTTTGGATAGGTTTAAAAAAAAGTGCTTCTTGAATGGTGCTTTTTATGATACAACTTTATTTTTAAGCCAATAGTTTTGCATTTGAATACAGTAGTTAAAAGTATTTTAAAAAGTACTTTTATTTGAAGCTACTCTATGGTAGTTTCTAAAAAAGCCTTTTTTGGGTTTTTTTTTCGGGTTTCTGCTTTTTTGAAAAAGCTCATTCAAACATAATTTTTTTTTTGTTTGAAGTGCTTTTTTTCAAAAAATAAGTATTTTTTTCTTTGAAAAAAGTCCATCCAAATGGGTTTTTAGATAGATCAAAAGTTATATTTTTCAGTGGTGAATACAATGAATAGTAAGGATTTCTTGTTAATTAAATTCTTAATTTTAACAAGCATGCATGTAAGGAATCACACTTTTATTGTTTCAAATGGATGAGTTATGAACTTTTTATGTTGTTCTTCTTGAATTCATCATTATTGAAATGACCATTAGTAACTCCATTTCTATTGATAAAGTTTTAAAATGAGAAAAACAATAAATGGCAGATCTTACTTTGTCAAAATTTAAAGTTCGAAAAGGAAAATGAAAAAAAAACTCTTTTTTTTTTTTGGTTACAAATTGGATGTTACATCCTAACTACACGCCTCATCCAAGAGTAAGGCTTGTAGTCCCAGTGGTGGTTCTTCCAAATTATGGTATCCTAGCAACATTCATGTCCCATTCGCGCAAGCCAATCGGCACAGTTATTTCCCTCTTTTGATACATGCTTGAGTTGATTTTCCTAGGGCATATGTAGAAGCTATTTACAATCCAAAATCAGTTGCCCAAATGGATGATAGGTAGTGTCTGCACTTTTAATCAGCCGGATAACAATTTCAGAATCAATTTCAATCTCAAGCTTTGGAGTTCCTCTTTCCCAAGCGATGCGTAGTCCTTCTCTTATTGCAATCAACTTTGCAATGTCAATGGATGCTTCGCCCAACTTTTTCGTAAATCCCACAACCCAATTGCCATTCTCATCTCTGATTAAACCCCCCGCAGTTGCGGACTTGTGCTTTGCAAAGTAATTCCCATCCGTGTTAAGCTTTGCCCAACCCTTCCTTGGTAATTTTCATCGCACACTCACACTGTTTGTGTTCTTCGGCGGCGGCTTCTGAGGAAAAGCATGATCCATATCCGAGGCGAATAGCTTCAAATGATACACCACCTCTCTCGTTGTCTCTGCTCTGTTGTCGAAAAAAAACTCATTTATTACTTAACGATAGTAAGAAGGTTCTGATTACAATTCGGACAATTAGATTAATAGTCTTATAATTGCTACATTGAATATAATGCACAGATTATTGAACCATGATCAATTTAGTTTTGTTGTTTACTTGTATATCCCACAGTTAAGGTTTTAAAATAAACTGATAAGAATTTATAACACTTAAGTTTTTATATATTTTTGGGGGTGGTAAATATTTTATATAAGTTTCTTTACAGCCAATATTTTCATGTATAATTTCATAAAAAAAAAAAATCATGTATGAAGTGCACTAAAAAATTTGCATTTTCAGGAGCTATGATTCAATTGATATTTATTGCGAGGTTGGAAGACTCATCTGGTAAATTTCTTAATCATTTTATTTTGCAAGGTTTTTAATGAGAGATTATGTATTTCTTGCAAATTTTCCCACTCAAAACCAAAAAAGAAAAAAACAATGAACAAGATTATTCTATGTTCGTACTTGCTAATTTGAGTGGTGATTGTTTATAAAATGAAACAGGCTGATAGTAATGTCAGGCTATAGGCAGGGACGGAGCCACGGGACTAGACAGAGCAGTTTCCCTTCTCAAGTTCATATCAAGTTAAAACTTACGTGTATTTTTATGAAAATTTTAATCAATTTCGACCCCCACCTGCAATCATAAAAATCCTTTTTTTTTTTGTATAGAAAATTTGACATTGCCACCCAAATAAGAATTTTTGGCTCCATTCCTAGCTATAAAATTAGTTGATCAATCAGCTTGAGTGAGATTTACTATATATACATAGGGATGGTAATGGGTCTGGGTTTGACCCAGACCTGACCCGCTAGGGGCAGGTTTAGACCCCGAAAACAGGGCTTGGGGCTGATTGCGGGTCAAAAATCTTGGATCCATCCCATAAATATATATTATTTAATATATTTATAATATATAAATAAATAAAATTTTAAAAAAAAGGATATTTTTTTATGTTTGAGAGTGCATTAGGATAAAATTAAATATTTATATACTTATAATATATAAATATATTTAATAGTGCTATTTTTGATGTTTGAGAGTGTATTATGATTTTTTTTCTTAATAATCTTAGGATTCAAATTGCAAATTATCCAATAGTGTAATTTAAATATTATTTCTTCCCATCTATCTCTATATATTTCTTCGTGAATTTAGTTTTGTTTGGTCGATTTGTTCTTTTTCTTATTTTCCTTCATGAATCATTATGTTTTTTTCGTGTATTTGAATTGTCTCTTTCAACCAAATATAACTTTTTATCAAAACAATATAGTTTTATATAATTTTTATCATTCTATCCTAAAATAAAAAAAGGTAATTATTTTTTTGTACAATTTAAAATTATTGTTTCAAAGAAATTTATTAAAACATATAAATTTGAATTATTGGGGCGGGTACGCGGGGCAGGTTTGGCGAGTTAGGATGGGTTTAGGAACCCGACGGGTTCAACGGGTCCAACCCGCCAGGGTCGGGTCGGGTCCGGGACCTATTGGGTCTAGGACTGGTCGCAAGTCTAGAAAATTGTCATGGGTCGGGTCTTGATTTTGGCCAAACATGTACCCAACCTGACCCATGGCCATCCCTATAAATACATAAATATCTGATATGTAACAGGTCTCAAACACTTAGATATTTGTAAAATTATATATAATATCCGTATCTATGAGTATTTATTGTATATTAATTTCTATTATTTAAAAATACTAATTTATAATCATATATTTTAGTCGTATTACAAATACATATTTCATCTATAGAAAAAAAATTAAAATTTCCAGCTTATTCCATATTTAAAAAGTGAGCATAAGTTTGGTTGACATTTGTCATCTTTATTCCAAACTTTCATTTGTCTAGTTAGTATGCCATATAACTTGTCTCATGGTGACCACATCAATAATTTTCTCTCTAATTAAAAAAATCCCAATTCCTTCGAAAGTTTTTTCAATAAGTTCAGATTTCATGACCAAATTCAATTATTATTTTTTTGACAAAGTTTATTCTTAAATTGTCAATTCTTCTCAAACTGTAGCTAAAGCAAATAAATCATAATTTTTTTCCTTCATTTGAGTTCAATCCTTAATTATGTTCATTAGCAAGTTACACCATCTAACTTTTTAAAAGTGGCACATTTGGTCCTTTCAGGTTTTCGAATTTTCAACAAAATCAGATCAAATGTGCTAGAAATATGAGAGTTAAATGACAAAAATTGTTAATGAACAAAATAAAAGATCAAAACTCGAGAGGGGAGAAGTTTCTGGCCAATTTTTGCGAGTTCATGTCTGAGTTAGAATTGACATACCCCATAATTAAATAACTAAAAATAAAAGTATCCAACATATGGGACCGAAAGTACAATTTTCTGAACCCTGAGGCTACTTTATCTCATGTGTTCCAAAATAAATCATAATTCAATTTGTTATTATAGCATAATTCAAACTCCACACAAAATTTTAATGTGCTAAGAATTAAGTTACTAACTTTTTATCAGCACATGTTTGTCCATTTCCCGGTATATGAGCCCGATTAGATAGTTTTTTTTTTTTTTTAAAGACTTGTCAAGTCATGTTTGTTTATTGTAGATTTTTTTTGAAGTAAAGTAATTTTGTATTTAGATGCAATAATATAAAAGTGCCTAAATATATACACATATATTTTTAAAGTTATTTTGGATAGCTTTCAGAAAAAAATTACTTTTGGAATTTTTTTTTTCAAAAAATCTAGCCAACTATAATTATTTTTTTTCAAAAAATAGGTGTTTTTGTTCTGAAAAAAGCCCATTCAAACGCACTTGGTTGGCAGACTTTGATGACAAAGAATACAAGCGTTCATAATTAGGAAATTGTACTTTCTATTGCATGTACTAATTTGTTGAGTTGTGAAGTTTACTTACAAGATCCCATTTTCGGGAATTTATTTGGCGTTTTGGTGTAGCTTCCTCTTTCAAAAGAACTCAAAGCATAAATGCAAGCAGCCCCCAGCTTACTAGAGGTTTGTACTTCGTTTATTCAGACAAAACTTTCACACTTATCATATCACTACATGGACCACCCCCCTCCCAAAAAAAAAAAAAACCACCATATTAATTGATAATACAAAAATTATCACCAATTATATATTAAGTTAAACAAAAATCAATTATATATATCAAGTAACAAAAATATATTTTATCAACAAAATAATTTTACATTTTACAATGTCAATAATTGCTGAAGTTGTGCTTAAGTTTTCACCATTGCCAATTAGTGTTACCGCTATAGTAACAAGGAATAATCTTATTTTAAAAAAAAAACAATGGAATTTTTTTTTTCACCACTATATTGTCATATAAGGCTCTCATTAATTGTATATACGTGCAATTTAAGATGGTAATATTTGTCACTATATATGTAATGTCCCGTTCCACATGGGTCGAGTATTGAAAAATTGAATATCTTATAAATTTTGACTAAAAAACTCGTGTATTTATTAGATATCTCTTTTTGAGTGAGTTGGTCATAGTTCGATTTAGAATGTTCTCTGTGGGTTTTAGGTGACTTTTGAGTCCAACGAGCTTATAGGCTCGGGCCGTGCCATGTATGTATTATTATGACAAAATAACACTGACTGTCATCTAATAGATAGCATTAGAGACGAATAAAAATTCCTATTGCGTAACGCATGTTATTAGTCACATGTTTTATATTATCATTGTCACGTAAGTTTTTATCACTCGTAACATTATTTTATGATGTACAGACAGCATAATATATATATATATATATATATATAGAGAGAGAGAGAGAGAGAGAGAGAGCATTATCTGTGTTACACATGAATAACTACTACGATCATTTTTGCTATGTTTTTACAGGCATTTCTAATTGGGATGATGAAGATGCTACGACCTTACGCGTCAGACATGTAAGTATTGTTCCTCTATTGTTTCAATCTTTTTCCATTAGCTTTTGCTAGCTCTTTCAAAATTAGAAATGGCGACAAAAATTTGGACATTAGTGACCTTGAATTTTGATTTTTTTTTTATATTTTTTAATTCAATATGGTAAAGCATATTTACTACATTCACCATAAAAACGTAGAATACCTTTAGACAAGAAAATGATGAAAACATTAAAATTTTCACAAAATAACATATATTAATGACAATAATTTTTATTTTTCCACTAATGATATTTATCAAAAGACGGGTGCTTTTTATTTTGTTGTTGAATGATTTAAGTATAATAAAAATTGAATATTTGAAATTGTCGTTATATGGGGTGTCAATATTGAGACAAAACAATTTTCGCTATGATTTGCAGCAATATTTCCTCTACAACTAAATTGCCACTACAGGGGTCTCGTTAATATTAATGGTGATAACTTAAACATCATTTTCGTCACTATTGACTTTGTGAAAATCATTTTTTGTGACAAAAATAAAAAAAATACTTTTATTGCTAATAGTATATAATTAGTGATAATTTTTATATTATCACGTTATATTATCACGTTATACTATCATCACCTTTCTTAGTTATCATCACTCGTTCATTGCTTCTAATTGTCTCAATATTCCAAAGTAAGGACATTACCTCCCCAAAAAACCTTATTTTTGAATACACACACACACACATATACATATATATATATATATATATGTGTGTGTGTGTGTGTGTGTGTGTGTGAATTACCTATCTTATTAATATGAAGAAAGGAATCAAGACTTGGATCGATGTCTGAAAAAAGTTAAAGAATATTTATCTTTTGATCTAACTTATCTAGCTACCTTCCAAGATGGAAAGTCGACAAAATTTAAATGGCCAAGATCTTTATATTTCATTAGGTATACTCATATTTTTTGGATTTACTTGTCATTAATATGCTCAAATGCAATCACTACAAGAATGCATACCTTCTACTGACAGATCAATCAATTACAAATTTAGCGTCCGTGACTAATTCTGCCTAGCCATAACAAATTCGTTAATAAATATCTTATTATTGATTGTTTTTCCAATTATATTTACTTCGAATTCTGTCACGTATTTATCACAGATATTTTAAATTTCTGACTAAATCTCATCGTCACTAATTTTCCGTCAATGAAGAAGTTGCTTTCCTTAGTTAATGGTGCACGTGCATTCCTCCTTAAATGTAAAATGCTTGTAAATGCTTATTAATGATCACATTTTCTTTACACGTTCACAAATCACGATTCGATTAAAAATGAATTATTTCTGGAGTTGTTTTTTTATCCGCGCTCCCCCCCCCCCCCCCCCCCACACACACGCACATAATTAATTTCTTCATTCACTTTGTGTGATGTAGATCAAACCAGAGATACTTAGTTGGTCGCCACGTGTTGTGTTTTTTCATAATTTCTTCAGTGATGAGGTAACTCTGCAACCTAGTCCCGTGGCTCTTGTATGTTCCTTATAGAATATTTTCGATTTCTTGATTGACACAAGTATAGAATTTTATCTCTTTAATCTGTATTAATAATTGAACTTACATCTCTTTATACATAGGGATTTATAAAATATCATTATTTCCTCTCATTTTGATGCAAACAAGAGTGCAGATCACTCACTCTGAGGGACGAAAACTGGGGGGCGGGGGCAGGCGATTTCGCCCTCTCAAATTTATATATAGATAAAATAAAATTTACATATATTTTTATGAGAATTTTGAATTTTGCACCCGAAAATCATAAAAATTTCTTAACTATTTTATAGAAATTTGACCTTGCTTCCCAAAATAAGAATTTCTAACTCCGTCCCTTATTACTCTCTCATCTAGTCAATTTGTTTCTCAAAGCTAACTATCATGTAATTGCCTAATTTATTCTTGATTGCCTAATATGTCTTCAATCAGTTTAATTCTACAATATACTACCATTAGAACATTACAATCTTTTTAGTCTAGTAATAAGAGGCTTTGTAGATCTTGCACGTTGTGTGTAGTACATTGGGTTGATTGAATTGCTACATTTATGCATTTAAATTTACTTTTACTTTTTCTTATTCACTAAATTAAAATTGTTACGCCACTTTTGCACGAATGTCAACCATCCAACTGCTCGATTGTCAATCCATTGTACCAGGTGTATGATGGAATACACAGTAATAACAAAGAAGTTTCCAACAAATGCTACATGCCCTCAACTTTATTTGCATCTTAGCTTATATGTTTTCATTCATCAAAATTCACCGGGATTCTTTTGAAATTCTTGTATTTTTGCTAGTTTTGTTCTGAGTTTAATCGTTTGATCTTTTTCATTTTTCTAACTAAAATCCTACTTAATACACTCAATCTGAATGATTTAGACTTTGAGAGCAAAGGCTTCAAATGATTGCAATCTTGACTCAATTTGAGAGACATCCTGATGAATGAAAAAAAATACTTAAAATGGTAACTGTAGGATTTTATGTTCATAGCAATTTAAAATTATCTGAATAAATAGGAATTGTCTACTATGAAGTTGAAATCTTCAACCAGAAAATTCTCAAAATAAAAATTAAGTTAAAAAAATTAAGACATAAACAAGCAAGCCTCTGTGGCGGAATTTTTGTCGAGCTAAAATTTATATGTATTTTTTTTTGAAAAATTTGAACTCTGCCCCTCCAAAATCATAAAATTAATACCTTTAATATTTTACTTTGTTGTATTTCGCGAATCAAAAATTCTCGGCTCCGTCCCTTAATCAAGCTGTCATAAATATACCTACTCTATGCGCAATATGATTATATGATTTTACAAGGAGTCTGATATGGTTAATTGCTTATTGCATAACAGAGCATTGAGTGCTTAACGTATAATCTTTTAATATTGGAGCAAATCATTTCTATTTATTTATTTATTATTTATTTTTACAGGAATGTGATCATATTATATCAGTTGTCAGACCCACTCTACCAAGTCCTCTACCTTTGGACAAAACAAAGGTGAGTGGGGTTCATATTATATTAAAATTTGATTTGAATGTTCATCGACAAATTATAATGCAGCATGTAGTTTTGTTGTTTAAATCTTTATAATTAAAAACAAAAATACTAATGACGACAAAAATAAGTGAAAATATTAAAATTGTGACTAATTATTGTATGCAGTGACAAATATTGATTTTCATCACAAAAATAGCTTTCAAAATTTTAATAGTGAACAAAGTTGTGTACAATCTATCACTTCGACAATTGATGACAAGATGTAATATATTGAATTGTTACTAAAAATTTTAATATTATCTTTCCATTAATAATATTTTTTTAAAATTATTTATCATTCTCTTTTTTGGATCAGTCAAAGAGTTCATTTGTTGAAATATAAGTTTTTTTTTATTTACTTTTGTAATATTTAGATGTTAAAAATCTATATTAACTTTGAAATTGTCACATATATATATATATATATATATATATATATATATATATATTGTTTCAGAGTTTGGAGAATCAAGTTACAGGAAGCTTTGGGATGTTTCTGGAAGGTGAACATAGGAACCATCCTATTATAAAGGTCGGTATAACTCAACAAAATACAAAAAATTAGTGCGACACTACTTAAAAAAATGATCTAATTTGATATATTTTTTGAGGTACTTTTTAAAAATGCCATATTTGTGCATTTATTGTGATATTTTATAGAAAGTTCCTCAATAAGTTATGCCAAATTTAATTATAATTTATTTATTGTGACACTATAAAGTGTCAAAAACAAATTATTACTATACTCAAATACTTGACATTTTACCTAGTGCCACTAAATCAAAATTGCTTTTTGTGACATTGACTAAAGTGTCATGTATAGGGTGTAGCAATATAACCTATTTTGACACTTTATAATGCCTTAAAAGATACATTATAGTTGTAACTTGATGTGCTTATTGTGACACTTTTATGAAATGTCACAACAGGGACACAAATGTGAGACTTTTAAAAAGTGTCATACAAAATGTGTCAAATTAGATTATTTTTTTGATAGTGAAGTTTACAAACTTAGCACAAGGACGAAATATACAACATGAGATCTACTTTCTTACATCAAATTTCATCAACTCTAAAACATTGAAAATTTATATCTGTCTAAAAGTGATTCCAAACACTACTTAAAAAATAATTTAATTTGACATATATAATATGGTAGTGTCATATTTGCATGCCTATTGTGATATTTTATAAAAAGTGTTTCGATAAGTTATACCAAATTTGAACTATAAGGTATTTATTTTAAAACTATAAAGTGTCAAAAGATATTATTGAGGCACTCAAATACATGACACTTTAGTCAGTGTCACCAAAAGCCAATTTGATTTGATGACACTAGCTAAAGTGTCATGTATTTGAAGGTCATGATAGCATATTTTGACACCTTATAGTATCACGATAAATAATTACAATTCACATTTGATATAGTTTATTGAGGTACTTTTACGGAATGTCACAATAGGTACACAATTGTGATACTCTTTAAAAGTACTATATGTGTCAAATTAGGCCATTTATTTAAAGAGTGAAAAATGAATCCATGTAATTGTTCACTAATGAAATAATTCATTGAGATATGCTCCTACGTACGGATGGCAACGGGTCGGGTCGGGTATGGGTTTGGTCAAACTCGACCCACAAGACTTTTTTGGTCCTAGGACCCATCCCAGACTCGGTAGGTCCCGGACCAGGTGGGCTGGACCCGTTGAACCCGCCCCAATAATTGAAATTTCTATTTTTTAACAAATTTCTTTGAAACAACAATTTTAAATTGTACAAGATACTTAATAAAAGAAAATATTCAAATTGTACATAGAGCTCAGTAAAACATCTTCGAGTGAAACATTTATACATTATAAATATATTAAATATATAAATTATATATATATTAATTTTTTATATTTTAAATTTTATTTATTTATATGTTATAAATATATTAAATAATAACATATATCTATATATGTGTCGGGTCGGGTCCAGGTTTAAGTGGATCTGAAACCCGACCTGAACCCGGGCAAGTCCAAAATTTTGGACCCACAACCTGCCCCAAGACCCAATTTTTGGGTCCAAACCCGCCCCTAGCTGGTCGGGGACCTGCCAAACTTGGACCCATTAGCATCCCTACTCCTACAATTTATTTGAAACTATATTTGTTGAACTACCAATGGAATGTTTAAACATGCAACAATAGGCGATTGAGAAAAGAATGTCTGTCTATGCTCATATACCTGTGGAGAATGGAGAATTTATTCAAGTGCTGAGGTGAGTTAGATCTTCTTTTACCCTTTCACTTAATTTATCAATCAAATAGAATACATATACATACATATATATTATGTTTCGACACAAGGGCTAACATGTATCGAAGCACAGGTCTGAAAGAGGTAAACATTTGGTGCTACACCGTGACTATGAAGAGGAGTTCGTAAGTTTGTCTTTCCATTATGACGGAATCCCAATTACATCTTTTGGCCCAAGGTCGCTACTAGAAAACATCCGAACAGCGATGGATTTTTTTTCGTCACCCCAGCAACGAATTTAATCAGATTAGTGACTGAGATATCCGTTGCTAAATTGGCACCACCTTTGGCCCCTCAAATTTTTTTGGTGGCGACTGATTTTTCTGTCACTGAAAAGACGCCAAATTTCGCTTCATTTTTTTATTTTTTTGCAGGGTGATCGATTTTTCTATCGCTAAATCCTTCATTTAGCTACGGATTTTTCCTTCACTAAATTTCGCCATAGAAAAACTATGGCTGAATCCAAATTGTTTTTAAAAAAATAATATTTTAGCCACGAAAAATTTTGGTGGCTAGCATCAAATGTGGCAACGGATAGCCACGGAATTTTTGCCGTGGTTAAGTTATTTGACCATGGATTTTGATCAAAATCCATCGCTAAATTCGCGATTAAATTGTTGTTTTCTAGTAGTGGATTTTGGTTATCAACAAGAATCATCATTAAGTAACATGGCTTGCTTTCTCACAGTTCCCACAGTTTAATCTGAGCCGGGGCGGACAAAGACTAGTATCAGTGCACATGCACCTAAGTGACAATGTGGAAGGTGGAGAAACATACTTCCCCCTGGTAATTGCATGTCGAAATCTCAATAATTTCTTGTATTCTTATATTTTTTTAAAAATGATTCAATTTCTATAATATTAGTTGCGAGAAGAAGCTAGGGATGGCAATGGGTCGGGTTTCGCGGGTCCCTGACCCGGACCTAACCCGCTCGGGGCGGGTTTGGACCCGTATAATCGGGTTTGGGACGGGTTGCGGGTCTATAATTCTAGACCCGCACGAGTTCGGGTCGGGTCTCGGGTTCAAGTGAACCCGACCCGTATATATATAAATATATTTAATATATATAATATAAATATATAAATAAATACAATTAAAAAAATCTTAAAAATTATTGTTTCATTTGAATATGTTTTATTAGATTTGATGTACAATTTGAATGTTTTGTTTTATTAAGTTTTTTGTATAATTTAAAAATTATTGTCTCAAAACAGTTGTTAAAAAATAAAAATTTTAGTTATTGGAGCGGGTTTACGGGTCGGGTTTGGCGGGTATGTGGGTCGGGTTTTGTGGGTTGGGATGGGTTTATGAACCCGGCGGGTCCAACCCGCCGGGTTCGGGACTTTGGCAGGCCGGGTCGGGTCCAGGACCCATCGGGTTTGGGACGGGTCCCGGGTCCAAAATTTTCTGGCAGGTCGTGTCTCGGATTTGGCCAAACCCGTACCAGACCCGACCCGTTGCCATTCCTAGAAGAAGCCGTATGGTCAATGGCGGATCTTAAAGTGGACATAGGGGTCCATGGCCCCCACTATGTTTTTTTTTTATTTTTTCATTTTTTATTGCGCTAATTACCTACTTATATTCCCCTTCCCCAATATCAAAATAACTGCTCATTGCTCAACATAATTCAATTAGTGATTTATTACAATAAGTTCAACATTACAACCTCCATTTTAGAAGCATGTCGAAATGTCCATTATCAAGCCCAAATTTGATTTTTAATGGCCCACTTATATATAGAACTTTTACAATTAAAAATTCATACAATAACAGATAAATTAATTGTGATTGTAATTTTGAATTGCAATTAAAATTTTTCAACTTCTACAAATACAAAGTCACCCTTCTCGAACTCTCAATGCCTTGTTGCCTGTTGCCACATTCATCAAGTAAACAGGGTTTTTTTTTCTTTTTCATAAGTTTGCAATTGGTGCATTAGTTATTTTCCTTTGTATTCTTTTTAGATTTTTGTCATTTTGATTGTCATATGCAAGGTTTTATATATATATATTTTCAATTGATATTTTTTTATTAGAATTTTCGTTAATTATTTTAATATTTAACCAAGTATAAGAAAGTGATACAATTATTTTGACTTATTGAGAAAGCAAATTGACCAAGCACAAATGAATGAATTGATTCTTTATTCGAAAAAACAATCTTTGAGAAAGAGGATAACACTATCTCAACATCTTCATTTCAATCATCTAAAAGCTTTAGTTCTAATTCAATCATTGATGATTAAAAATCCATAAAAGAACGAAAGAAATTACTCTAAATAGTAAGTGATTTATAATTTCTCATTATTCGTACGATTCTTTTTTAGTTTAACTATGGTACACATAGTATATATTTTTTTAATACATTTTACAATTAATTACTTTGACCCCCCAAAAATTTTAGTCAAAATCGACTATTGCGTACAGCTACTTTTATAAATTTAACAATAATGATAATTACATCTAAGTTGCTACTATTAGCTATTAGTGATATATAGTGACAATTCGCTAACAACAAAACTATTGCCAAAAATACAATGCGGCATTTTTGTCGTCGTTGAGTAAATGCTATGGAATTCATTTATCATCTCAGGTTATATCGTTAAACTTTGGTATTTTTACAAAAACTATAATTATTATTAATTAAGTTTTATAATTGTAATGATTGTTATTTTTATATTGATGCTCTTGTCACTTTTATGTTTTGATCTTTTAAATTGCCTTGTAATAGGTTGGACAAGGTCGTTGTAGTTGTGGAGGCAAAATGGTCACAGGGCTATGCGTAAAGGCAGATAGAGGCTCTGCCGCATTCTTTTGGAACACGGTTTGTTAACTCTCTCTCTCTCTCTCTCTCTTGGAACACGGTTTGTTAACTCTCTCTCTCTCTCTCTCTTGGAACACGGTTTGTTAACTCTCTCTCTCTCTCTCTCGTGAAGGTTTTGTTTATTTATTTGTTTATTTAAAAAAACAATGAGTCATCATCGGTTGTTGCTAGACACTTACAGTTCGTTTGACAAAGGAAAAAAAATAGAAAAAAAAGAAAATGAGAAAAAGGAAAATTGATGAATTTTAATTTTCGACATGGTTGTTTGGATGGGAGGAAAATGAATGAAAATAAAATGAAAAAATAATTATAATATTTTTCTTTCATTTTCGCCCAATTTTGGAAGGAAAAATAAATAAATAAGTGGGCTCCACGTAATTTTTTCTTTTTTTTCTTTTTTCCACGCACAACCAATCGAAAGAAAATAATTTCGTTCCTCTTATTTTCCTTCCTTCTCCTCCCCTTCTTCATATTTTCCTTCCTACCAAACCCTTGGAGCCGATTTGAATTGACATTTTTATAGGAGAAAAACTTATTTTTTGAAAAAAAAAAAGCAAAACAAAAAAAAAATTATGTTTAGATAGGCTTTTAAGAAAAGTAAAGCCAAAAAGGGGTTATGCTTTTTTTTTTTTTGGAAGCTACTCAAAATAATTTTAAATAAAAATACTTTTAATTATTGCATTCATACGCAAAACTATTTGGTTTTGCAAAAAAAAAAAAAAAAACCTCTACTATAGAAGACACCTCTCGAGAAACATATTTTTTTTAAGTTCATCCAAACGAGCCCTTAATGTATTGAAGTGAAGATCCTCCTAAAACAAGGGGAAATTCTTAAGCACAATTTGTTTGATATTAAAGGATAAACGTCATGGCAAATTATTAATGAATTTCAAGTTATTTTTTTAGCATTGCATGCATCAGAAACTATAGGGTACTAAGTAAAGTAAGAACAGAGAATCACGTGCTTGTTTGTTTTAATGTAAGCTGATTATTCTCCTTATTGCCTTCAAATATTATAATCTTTCTAGTTGGCACCACAAAATTAGAAAACAAAGTATTACATCAAATTACACTTACCACCACCCCCTAAGTATGGTAAAATTACAAAAAGCATCCAATGTTTGGCAAATTAACATTACCACCAACATTATATGGCGTCTAACAATTTGTACGTACTGTTAGTGTGACTAGCGGTCATAGTTTGGAGTATTGCATTGTAATTTATTGAAACTATATGGGGTTAAATGTAATATTCGTGTTATTGTTCTGAACTTATTGATAAGTCGTTGGTGGATGGTGTGTATATTTACCAAATTATTAGTTTGATGAAACGCTGTTCGCCAACCATATAAAACTCAATTTTTAGCAATAATACTATAAAACCATAAAAACACCTCAAAAAATATAACAAATGAACACTAAAAATATCATTTTGATACATTCCATAAGACTTAGTATTTACTTATAAAAACATACAATATTCAAGCTTAAAATGATCATCAAATGTGTTAGGGGGTAATGGTAATTTCCGATATGTGGGGGTGTTTCTTGTAATTTCACCATACCTTAGGGTGGTAACTATAATTTGCCTTAATTTGAGTAGGTACAAAAATGGCATTTTCTTGAGTTCGTTACATTTAACATTGATCCCCCTAAAATTAGGGAGTAATGGTAATTTCCCAAATATGGGGTTTTTTTTGTAATTTCAATATACCTCAGGAGTAGTAAGTGTAATTCGTCCAAAATATTATGCTTTATTAAACATAAAATATAGTAATCATGATTATCTATAGAAAATGTAGTAAGTTGTTAGGTGATATCCAATTAAGAAAATTATTGACACACTTGACTCCAATATATTTTTGTATGGATTATAGTTATTATCCATTTGCTATAATGCACGGACACTTCAAAAAATGATTTCGAGCAGTGTCAGACACGTATTGGATATGGACACAGCTCTGACACGTCCCCGACACGTGTCCCACACGGCAAAAAGTGTCTGAAAATTAAAAAGAAAAAAGAAAAAATCTGACAGTTGTCTTCGACATGGTCGGGACACGGTTAGGACCTTTTTGATATATTACAAAGTTCAACTGAGATCTTTTTAAAATTTTTAAAAAAATAGTTGGAAAACTGAAAATAACAAATAATTTTTTAAGTTGTATTTTATAATTTGTGTTAAATCTTTTATGTACTTGTATTTAGATATTTGAATGATGATGAATTTCTTCTATTTTAATCATATATTTGATTTTAAGAGATGCTTGTTTTAATGATGAATATTACCATTTCTTTATCACATACTTTAATTTAATAACTTATAAATATATAATATAATATATTTTTTAATAGTTGTGTCAAGGCTGTGAAATGTCCTAAAATTTTGAGATTTTTCGTGTCGCCGTGTCTATGTCGTGTCGTGTCCGTATCCGTGTCCGTATCCGTATCCATATCTGTGCATCATAGTCCATTTGTATTCAATTTGAATTGTTGTTATTACAACTGTTTACTTTGGGGGGAATAGGGACGTAAATTATCTATCTCAAGCACCAAAATAATTCAATAAATGGTTGGTTACCAAAATTGAGATTTTCTAATGCATACAATTAGATAATTCATTATTGATATTAACTTAAATAATCAAATTACGTTGGTAGTTTTACATTCACCTTGAACAATCAGATTTCAAGGGATGAAAAACAAAAAGTTAAATCATGGCAGGGAATTAAAGATTTTCGTAGAAATTATATTTTAAGAGAAGACTTAATTAATTGTAAATCTTCCCCTTAATCCTCCTATTTACATAGAAAAAAATTGTTCCAAATAGTTTATTTTATACAAATAGAGGTTGTTACTTTCTTAAAACTATCAACATTAATATGTTTTGGTAGGCTTAGAGATACGGAAAATTCTAACCCAAACCCGACTTGGCCAAACCAGTATTAATCACAGGGGGAGTGTTTTATACTTAATCAATAATTTATGAAGAGTGACCAATCACTTAGTAAGTGCAATACACTTGCCATATAATTTATTGAGTTCAGCCAAATTAAGTCCGAATAATAATTTTTTTATAGGTATATGCATTGAGGATCATTAGTAATATATATATACACACATCAAAATAGTTCTTTCATTAATAAATGTGATCCTTCCGTAATATATACAAATATTTTTACCCAAGAAACCATCCATTTAAACAGGATTGATTGCATTGTAATTATTTTATTATGTTTAATTTTACATCACTAATCAAAAAATTCACTGATAGTAATTATTCTATGTAAATACTTTTATCATAAAAAATTATAAAAAAAATATAGCTTGTATTACTATTTTTTGAAAAGGAGTTTAAAGGTGACTAACGCAAAATTACTTCAATTGTGATCTGCACTAGTTGCATTTCGTGTTTTTCCAATATTTGCAAACTAGTACCTACTACTTCTCCATTCTAGATTAATTAGATGTGATTATGATACGTTACACAGATATACCTAATTAATTCGCTTGTAGTAAATTTATTCTTGAATCTAATTCGTAGAAGTACATATAATTGTTGGTATTGCTGCATGCTTCACTTGATTTTGCAAAAGTATTATAAGATTGAAAAGCAAAGTTGAATGTATTACACTCCTTTTCTTTATATAATGAAGACTAGTATTACACTCGTGTGTATTAATGCGCACAGTGAATTAGTTGATAAGTTATCAATACTTGCTATCCGTCGCTCATATTTGTTTGGTAAAAATTTCAATACGTTTAACCTATGGTTTGTGCAGATATGAGATAAACAATATTTTATATAGGAAAAAACCTCACATAACAAAAATAGCCAAAAAATGTTTCGTTTCTAGTGAGGCAAGCTTAGTCCAAGAATGAAAGCGTCGCCTAAGAAAACTTGTTGCATGCCATAAAATAATTAATGTAACTTATTAGAATCAGTAAAATACTATGCAATTCACATACCTGAGAAATTGTGGGGTCAACTTAAGCTGGGTATCCATACCTAAGAAATTGTGGTAATTAATTCACTTGTAGTAATTAATTATTCTTGAATCTAATTGGTAGAGGTACATATATAATTGGTATTGCTGCATGCTTTACTTGATTTTATAAAAGTATTACCTTGATTAAAAAGAAAAGTTGAATGTAGCAATTTTTTTTCTTTGTTCTTTATATAATATTAATGTCAATTTACTCTTTCATTTCTTTACATCATTATTTTTTTTCTTATTTATATCGTTATTTGATTTCTTTTTTGTTATTATTATTTTTTTAGGAGCCTGATGGACAAGTTGATCCAAGTACCCTACATATGGGATGTGAAGTAATAGGAGGAGAGAAATGGCTAGGCATAAAATGGCTGAGAGAGAGTCCTCCTTTCTAAGGCTACGAGGATCTTTCAGCTTTCATTCCATTCCATATTTTCTTGACTACAAACTCTAGCTCTAAAAATGTAATGTTGGTTATTATAATAGAAAATCAGGGTTTCACATTAATGAAAGAAATTGAATGAAAACCTAGAATAATATTAAATTTTGGTGATACTAAAATATATACTTATATATGTATTTAATATCAACAACCAGTTAGTCTATCGGAATAAGACGCTAGATCCTTTAAGTGACATCCAGAGTTCAAATTCTACAGTTGTTAATGGCACAACTGGTTTGGTAGGTCACTCCAATAAAGGATCTCTACAGTGCTTGATGAATTAAGGCCTGTTTGAATGGGCTTTAAAAAAAAATTACTTCTTGAACAATACTTTTTATAGTAGAATTTTTTTTTTAATCCAAGCGGTTTTGCATTTTGGATACAATAATTAAAAGTGTTTTAAAATGTGTTTTTATTTGAAGTTACTCTATGATAGCTTCTAAAAATAGCCATTTTTGGCCCCTTTTTTTCCAATTTTGGTTTTTTTTCCTGACTTCTGCTTTTTTAAAAAAGTCAATCCAAACACAATTTTTTTGCTCTGAAGTGTTTTTGTTTGAAAAAAGAAAGTGTTCTTCTTTAAAAAAATCCATCTAAACGGGCTCTTAGTTGGCTAATAGATCGGAACAGTATGACTAACACCATATATATATATATATATAATCCAAATTCATTCATGATGCATTGTGGTTACAAAAGTAATGGGTTAAAGATACAGTGCACCAAACTCCAATAATGTAGTGAGCCAACAATCCTCTATTCACTATAAATCTTGAAAATATTATTCTTTACAATGAATTTTTGTTCAAGCTTATGTTTGGTGATAATGTAAAGATCGAATTCCTCGATCTCAACATCTCAAATTGAATAAGTCAAAAGCTTATAATAACAAATAATGATATGTGATCTCACTAACAGAAGAATGCCATTTTATAGCAGAGTTTTGCAACACAAAAGAGTTCCTTGTAATTTCTCATAAATGGATTTTGCGATGGCTTAAATTATTTTAAAATTAGCAATATATACTTTCCGTCGAAAAACAATTGAGAAAAAAGATGGAAATGCAGCACTTTGTTTTGTGATTGAACCTTTTCACTTTAAAAGATAAAATAAACTACAATTTATAGCTATGCAACAATATCGCAAAGGATAAACTACCATAAATATATACTAACTTTTGGTATGAATTGTCAATGGCTTAGAGTTGAGTGGCAGGGGTTTGAAAGTGGTATCAAAGAGATCCTGAGTTCAAATCCTCTTATCTTCTACTCCTTTCCCTATGCGTGCGTGTGTGTAGGGGTCCTTTTCGGTTGACATATATTATGTGTCTTGAGATGATTGTATCAAAAAAAAAAAAAAAACTTTTGGTACAAATTGTTCCATCTTAAATTTAGAATTTTTTAATTAATGTATAAAATTTAACTTTCCAATAGGCTTATTCCCTCACAAAATGTAGAACAAATGTTTTGTTTCGCAATGGAGGCATCCATCGAAATGTATAAATTTTTATTTATATTTGAAAAATAGTGGTGATAAAAAGTTCTTTGCAAAGAATAAAATAAATAAAAATATACTTGTAGCGAACACTTTCATTGCAAAACTTAATTTGCAAATTTTATATGAACAAAATAGTTGTTCCATCCGAAAAGGAAATGAAATAAACATACTTTTTAGCAGTAAACTTCACAACAAAAATGTTCAACAAATCTTAATGTCTTATGCATAAGTAAACTCTGTAATGCGCTTTTCCTTAAAATTTTGCAAAACTATGAACAAATTAAAAAGCATTTTGGTGTAAGTGGCCATTTTCGTGTAATTAAACAATGTTGATCTTTGCATTATCATTATTATAATTAGTAATATTGGCACACTTATGTGTGTACATTATGAAATAATAATAATTTAATAGCATATTATTATTTTTTTTTTACTATCTATACAATCAAAATATTTTTAATTATTTTTAATAGATTTATAAATTAGTAATAAATAAAAATAAAATAATGCAAAATAACATTCTAAGAAATTAAAAAAATAATATTGAGGAATATTGAGAGATAAAAGAGAATAGAGAGGAGAGAGAGAGGGAGGGAGGAGGGGAGAAAAAAAATGGAAAAGAAAGTATAAGGAACGTGTTAGTTGTAAGAAGAGACAGGTGAGAGAGTAGAATAAAAGAGGGGAAAAATGATAGATAAAAAAAAATGAACAGACTAAAAGTAGTTATAAATAATATTGTTTCTTTATATAATAGTATAAATAGATTTATAAATTAGTAATAAACAAAAATAAAAAAATAAGAAATTACAAAAATTGATATTGACTAGTATTGAGAAATACAAGAGAATATATATATATATATATAGAGAGAGAGAGAGAGAGAGAGAGAGAGAGGGAGAGGGAGAGGGGAGAGAGAAAAAAAAGGCAAAGAAAATGAAAGGAGCACATAAGTTGCAAGAGGGCAGAGGAAAGAGAAAATGAAAAAAAAAAATTAGCAGGCCAAAAATAGTTATAAAGAGTGTTGCTCATTATATAATAGTAAAGATTTTCAAGCCAAATGGCGTCTACGTCATTGGTATATGATATAATTACAAATCAATCCCTCTTATTTTAAGAATTATAAATATCCCTCAAAATTTAGGCCCTTATTGTAAACAACAATAAAGATATCCAAAAGATAATTTTCATATAATTATAGTAGTCAACCTAACCACCAAAAGATGTGTATCGTCGAGTTTGACAAAATCTCTCAATCTATTTTGTTACTCTACCAACCTTTGCAAAGTGATTTTATTTTATATTACCACAACCACCATCAAGCATCACTCTCTATAATTCGGTACTAACATTACTTTTTTTTTTCCAATTAACTTCATATATAATTTCTACATTTTGAACTTGTTAGGACCATATGAATCTCGTCTCAAAATCCCACATGTTTTAAAGTTAGTTTAAACATTCTAATAACTGCATTTTTAATATTTTAATTTGAATCTTCAATTTTATCCTTTTCTTTCCTGCAAATATATTTTTTTTTAAAGGAAACCATGTTTTCTTTCCTGCAAATATAAACATGAAAATATTATGTACTTAAACACTATACATTTCAACTTCAAAAACATTATGAAAATGTATTATATATACATTTTTATATCCATTATTATTATTATTATTATCAATTTATCATCATCATCATCATCGTCGTCATAATCATTATGATAATAATTAATTTTTTTAAAAAAATATTTTTATTTTAAAATATAATAACTTCCGATGCAACACACGGGACAACAATTAGTATATCTATACTATTATAAAAAGAAAGTTATTTTTTATCTCACAAATGATGGTTATTTATATGATTTTACAAAATTTGCCTTTTAATTTTATATGGAATAAATAGAAATATGTAAAATTGTGGCTAAGATTGAAAATTCACATGAAACCAATTCAATTCGGATACCAAATTTTGATGTGTCACTTTTACCCTTTGAATTGGTAAACACATTCAATAAGCAAATAAAAATATCAATATTATAATATTACATCCAATTAAAAAAAAAACCATGTTTTTAACCCACAAACCACTTTCTCTAATTACAATTACTTGATTTTTTTTCTTTTTGTGTTTATTCTTTATCACGTAATTTTAAATCATATAATTATTTTATTTTTAAATTATTATAATTTAATAAATTATTTCAAATAATTCTTAAAAAAGTATTCTTATAAAAGAAATTTAATAATATATTTATATTTTCATCCTAAAAACATTGAAGTACTAAATTGAAATATATATTATTTATATTTTATACACACGTAAAATATATGGTGTTGTTAGTATGTATATATATATATATATATATATATATATATGCGCCTTAACACCTGGCTTTCCCATTTGGACCTATTTGCAAAATTTCAGATATAAATAAATTTCTTTCCAATAAATAAAATTTCAAATATGAAATTTAAATTAATTAATATATAAATTTATGCTTAATGGATGAATATTTAAATAATTTTTATATGCATCATACATATGTTGAATATATGTATATAATGCATAATTTATATTGAAAACATTTTTGAGATCTTATAATATTCAGAACTAAGTAAATATATACAGACACATATATCAATATATATAACAAAATATATAAGTTTATATTTAATAAATAAAATATTAAAATATTTTTTGCATATAATATTTATATACATTAATATATAAACCCTAAGATTTATTTTCTATAATATATACATATATTAATTATACTTATAAAAGAATCCCTCAATTTTATCAAAAAAAAGAAAAAGAAAAAAACAAGAGGGAGCTAGCGAGCGAGAGAGAGAGACAGAGAGAGACAACTGGTCTTCTTGGCGACGCCCAACCACAAAAGTCTTCTTTTCCCCCAACAAACTGTTCTCGGCCGGCAAAGCCCAAACCCCCCCCCCCCCCGGCCACACCAAACCCCCCCCCCCCCCACACCACCCCTTTCTCCTCCACCAATTGAAGCCACCCCCACCCCAGCCACCTTCGCCGCCCTTCCTTCCCGCCACCACCTCTCCTCTACCCCAAATCCACACCACTCCTCGAAGGCACGGCAAATTAGCTTACAAAAAAAAAAAAAAAAAAATGATATCCCGGCAATAGCCACGAAGCCACCGTCTTCGCCGATTGACCACCTTCTCCCCCTGATTTTTGAAACTCTCCCCATAACTTCGGTTCTCATTTCATGGGTAAGTTAATCATTAGGTTAACTTTCGAACTTGATGATGTTTTGATCGTAATTTCGAAGTGTGTGTTCTAGAATGAGTTTTAGTGTGTGTGTTTTAGTCTGTCAGGTAGTGTGACATCCTCAAATTTAAAGTCACGTGGTCTTGGACGCGACATTTGCCGGCTAAAATTTGAATTCTGGCCAATTTGTCCTGAAATTGCAGTTTCCTTGTTACTCTTTATCTACTGATACTGATAGTTGTTCATTACTCTGTATTGTAATTATCCAATGCAGTCTTCATTTGCACTGCTTGATTTTTTATATATAGTCATCTACTTTTTTCTTATATGGGGTCCTCTAGAAAGCTGATTGAAAGTTGATGGTTTTTTAACTCGAACGAATTGTTGGAGGGTTTTTGAAGGAACGTTGTTGGAATTGTGGGGCTTGATAGAATAATCGGATTGTTTTTTCACGAGTGCGTGCTTATGTGCTGAATATCATTGGCGTGTACTGTGTTTTTGTGTGTGTGTGTGTGTGTTATGAGTGTTGTGCTTTTATAATGGTTGACATAATGCTTCTTAAAACTTATAGTGCAGCTCAAAATCATTCTATGATACAATATCTCAACCGAATCTATTAGGAAATGGGTTCTTGTTGAACAACATATACTCATGGGGAGTGTGATCTATCCTTCTATCCCAAATTTATCACTCCTAATCCTTTTATCATAGATGTTCCAAAATAAGGTTTATTTTCTAATATGAAAACTTATTTCCCAAAATTATTTCTTTTACTTATCAACAACCTGTGGTACAAGGAAATGAACATGGGGACACAAACATGAGACAATATTCTGGGTCAGTTTCTGCTAATGAAGTCAAAGAACGAGTAGAGAGTAACAAGGTGTAGAAAATTATTCAATATTTTAACTTCAAATTTATAATCATGAATCAGCACAATTTGGAGCCTTTCTCCATCTAAGGTGAGTATTTTACATGTTCCACTGATTAACACTAGATATATGAAAGAACAGATGTAATATGATTTTGCAGATTGAATAATATAAAGTGACAAGGTCATATACTGTGGCATTTTAGTGTATTGTCCCTTATCTGTTACTAGAATTATTTATTCCACAGTTAAATGAGATTTATTTCAACCTTAAAATATTGTAGGTAGGCAAGTGTAATGTTTCTCTCAAATGGCAAACCCACTGTTCCGAACTCTCGGAAGAGTATATTCACTTCTCAGCAATCCGCTCCCTCTCAGGTATTCTCTCTATCTATAGCTCTAGCTCTTTCTTTTTGTGTATGCATATTTCTCTCTGCATCAGGTATATGTGTAGTAGTAATCGATACCGGCGCTACTCTTTGGTATTCTTATTTATTTTACCTTTTTTTTTACCTTCGTTTCAATTACTAGGCAAATTCGTCGAAAGCCAAAACCCAATTTTGCTCTGTTAAGACCTCAATGTCAACTGCATCAATACACTCAACATTCTTGTCAAGTAAATTGGTTTCTCCAAAGAAGAAGCTTCAGTCACGGAACAGTGAGCTTGGTAATATCACCAGAGGGGAAGCCCAAGTTTGAGACCCATGAAATTGAGGCCCCAAAGAAGGAGAAATGGAAGACAAAGAAAAGGCTTAAGCTTCAGAGAAAGAGAGAGAAGCAAAAGAGAAAGGCTGCCAATAAGAGAGACCCCAGAAGGCTTGGAGTCAAAGGCAAGAAGAAGAGGCAAAGGTTTGCTAACGCAGAGGAGAGGATCAAGTACAAGCTCGAACAAGTATGTGCTTAAATCTTAAAAGAATCAATTTCTTGTAGTCCCTATTGATTTATATGCTTTTTCATAAGAGTATCTCATTATAGGCTTACCATGATATTGGTCAATGGATTTGGTATTTGCATGTTGTTATCTGAATTTAAAGATTTATGGTTATGTCCTTTTGTTTGTTTTGAAGGAAGCTCATCTATTGTGCGTATCATATTTATTTATTTATTTATTGTGTTTTTTTATACCCTAGCACAATGTCACTATGATTCTGAATGGCTTGATGTGTTTATTATATGCTATCAATTTTTGTTATCTTGGGTGGTAATGCGGAGGAAAAAACTGTAAAAAAGCAAAGAGTTTGGTAAAGACCTGATCTGTTTCTATGTTGCTGCCGTTAATTGATATGCTTTGAACTACATCTTTGGTATGTCTTTCGAATTGCTTTTGGACTTTGTTTGGGTGCTTGTTTGTGGAAAATGAAGATCTTGGAAATTGTAAATACCTAAAATCACAGATTGAATTTAATTGCATTGAAATTTTTACACTGCTGTTAAGGTTTCCACGGAAAATTATGTTCTATTCATGGACATATGATTTGATGTGTGTCCAAAGCAATACATTTTTCCTTGATTTTCTTTTTATGTCTTTCCTTTATATATGGCAATCCATACCTTAGTCTGTTTTCCTAAAGACGGAGCAGTTGCATTTTGATTTTTCAACAATGCTTATTGAAATACTAATTATTTCATTGATGATTTGTTCCAGATTAATATTCTTGTTGATTTCATATTTGATTTTGCTCACTTTTTCAGGCAAGAATCAAGGAAGGCTTATTGATTGAAAGGCTGAAGAGATATGAAGTCCCCAGAGCTCAGGGTCCTGTTGTCGAACCCCATGTATTAACTGGCGAGGAGCGGTATTATATGAAGAAGATGGCACAGAAGAGGTCCAATTATGTCCCAGTCGGCAGAAGAGGAATCTTTGGAGGAGTTATTCTCAATATGCATCTCCATTGGAAGAAACATGAAACCGTCGAGGTCATTTGCAAACCTTGCAAGCCTGGCCAAGTACAAGAATATGCTAATGAAATTGCTAGGCTGAGTGGTGGAATTCCAATCCAGATAATCGGAGATGACACAATAATTTTTTATCGAGGAAAGAACTATGTGCAACCAGAGGTTATGTCACCAGTTGATACATTATCAAAGAAACGGGTATGCTTCTCAAAATTATTTGACAAAAAAGTGTCAATTCTTGCTATTTTTAATGCATAGGATGGACTAGATTTTCAGACACCCTCTCTTGAGTTGCTTGTGGATGTTCTAGACTTGGCACATTATGCATAGGATGTAGTAGATTTCTGAAATGGGCTCATCGTTAAGAACTTAAATTTTCGTAGTTATCATCAGAACTTCTTGAGCTTAATTTATGGGTTGGACTTCGCCTTCCATTTTAAATGGGTAAAACTATTAAGAGCTATTGTAGGCATGCCATGGAATATCTGCTTTATCAGTAGAAGACATTGTCTGCTGGAAGTTGAAGAAAATAGTAATTACCACTGCAGTAGTACCTTAAGTTAGCTCCCCTTACGGTTTTACCATACTATGGAAGTCATGATTTGTTGGTTTATGCTACGATTATCCTGTGGTTGTTGAGTTGAGGCTTTGTTCGGTTTTATTTTGGGTGTTTGTGAGAATATAACTGTGTTTTTTCATCACCTAGAAGAACCTCCCATGCTTATATACTCAATTTCGTGAAGCATTCGTCTCTTGCTTTTGTCCTCCATGCACTCAATGACTCAACACTTATTTTATCTTCTCCAGGCACTGGAAAAATCTAAATACGAACAATCCCTGGAGTCAGTGAGACGCTTTATTGCCATTGCTGAGAAGGAGCTTGAACTATATTACCGGCATGTTGCACTCTACGGTGATCCAAATGATAGAGATCCCAAATCGATCCTCAATCATCCGAGGACCAAAGGCGGAACAAATAAAGTTGGAACATTAACAAACGATGCATCAGCCAGTTTTGCTCATGAAGAGCTTTCTGAATATGAGGATAATTATTATGAAGATGAAATGAAGTCTTCAAGTGAATTGGATGATGAATGTTAACAGTTTTAGCGAAGTCGTGGTTTCTTCTGATGAAAGTACAGATGATGACACAGTTTTCGTGCAAGAAGGAATCAATAAAGGCTCAAGTTCGTCGTCACGTTTCAGTGTGAAATGAATTTTAGTGTATAGAAAGATTTTGCAAAACTATAGCTCTGAACACAAAAATCTGATTTGATTATTTAGGTTCAACATATCACCCCCCGCCCCCTAGGTTTGCCTCAATTAGAACAATAAAATGATTTTTTTTGAAAAAAATATATCTATTAAAATTACAATTATCTGGTGATACTAACAGATTAGGGTTTTTTTGTTTTTTGTAAGTAAAGCAATTAATGGTGTGTACTATTTATAAAACTGAAGTAAATATCAGGGTTGGTAATGGTAAAGTTAATAGATTGAAGTTTTCTCCCCTCTCTTTTTGTCGGTTGGATGTTTTGGCGTTTTTTGTAATTCTCTTTGAAATTAGAGAAATCTCCGCACAGGCTAACAGACCTTGAGTTATATGTAATTGCCATAAAAGATGTTACACCTCACATTATTGGGCATACCCTGGAAAATTCTTGTTGCAACTCATTTTAGCCGCACCCAACAAATTATGTGATAAGTAATATTGATACAGCTTGTCGTAATTGATCACTGTCGCTAAAATATAAACTAATCATGTGGTGTGTGACACACTCACCATGCATTAGTGTTGAACTGGACAAATCCAACGTGGGGTAGAATTTCTCTAGGAAACCCATCGTGTCTCTACATATAATCCTATTTATATGTATGGGTTGATTGATAAAGCAATAAAGCCATATGCACACACGCACGCATACACATAAGGGCATGTGTGAATGCACATGTATAGATGAAATCAGAAATTTTTATTTGAAAATGAGATCAAATTTATATAAAACACGAAAAAATAGATCTTGTGCGCAATCGCACCCTTCGCCCAACTTGGCTCCATCCTTATGTGCAGGGGGCTGTTAACTATAGGGATGGAATCGTAATTTTATATTTGGGGAGGTGAGGTGACATTTCTATTAAATAAGAAAGGTGTTTCTATAATTTAGGAGAGTAAATTTTAAAAAATTTTAAAAATTATATATAAATTTTAGTTCAAGATAAATTTAGAGGTGGGGCGACTGCTCCTCTAGGCCTCGATGCCGTCCTCGATGCCGTCCTTGGTTAATTACTAACAAGTGGAGAATCCCGACCAAAGAAAGAGACCGTTGTCCAATTGCCGGACAAAACAACCGACCTGATGTGGCTACGTGCTTCTTTTGATGCTCTACCTGTTTTAGTGCAAGTGGCACGGTGAATTATTGGATTGTTGTAAATTCATGATATGAGCATTTAATTTTGTATTGTAATATTTAATGTTATGTTTTTTTTTAAAACAATTTTCATATCTATTTAAACAATATCCCAATTAAGTAAGATGAACTTTGTGTCATTTTCATTTTTTTTTTGTTTTTGATGAATTGTCTGTACAATAAAACAAAATCCCAAAAGAGGTTGTAAGAATCTAACTCATTCCCCGGATAAAGTCTCATTTGTTGTCTTTTTTCATTCTGCGTCAAAGTTAGGCTCTCCGAGGGGGAAAAATGTAATAAATGATTATCAAAAAGCTGTAATTCCTTGTCTCATAATATTTTTCGCTTTAAGCTTTTTCACTCAAATCAATTAATATAATAAATAACTTTATTTTCAGTTAAATTTAAAATAATTTGACAAACCTACTCTTTCCATACCTCATCGCATTTCAATTAAAAAACATTAGTAATTGAATAATAAATGAGGTAAATTTGAAAAAAGGAAATTAATACTCTATTGAATTCTTCAAAGTAAAAAATATTATGAGACAAGAAAAACTTTAAAATATGAATAATATTATGGGACAGTGAGAGTATAAATTTGTTATTCAAAATGGATAGGTAATGTTGTAAAAAAAAAAAATTAAGTAATTTATTGTCCCCAGCGGAGGTCGCACACTGTGTGCGTATATAAAATAAAATATAATCTAATGACGTATTTCTAGATTTGAATAGTATCAAATTACAGATTTACTAAATTTTTATGTGAATGTATATTTTTAACTATTTTTGATATGTTTATTAGATTTGTGAAAATAAAATGATTTAAAATTAGATTAAATTATATGATTGAAAAAATAAATAAAAAGATAGAGTTAATTAAATATTGGAGATAGGAATACGAAAAGGCAAAGAAGAAAAATAATAATATCACGTTAGAAAGAGGATACGGAAAGTGTCTGATCAAAAATATTAAAATAGTTATTATATGGAATTAGTGTTTTATATAAAGTCTAGTTATAGAGAGAGATTATAACGATCTAGATATGGTAAGAAAAGAATATTTGTTATAAAGCCTTTTCTTTGCGTGTGTGTGTGTGTGTGTGTGTAAAGATCATACAGAAATTTTTAGGTAAAGAGGTTTCAATCTGAATGATCTCAAAAGTACCACGTATTGACTTTTGGGGTTCTACAAAATATAGGTATTTTAATAATTTAGAGGGGGGTTTAGGTTTGCCTTTGAAAAAATTGTTGTTGAAAAAATTGAAAATAATTTTTATATGCATCATACATATGTTGAATATATTTATATAATTCATAATTTATATTGAAAACATTTTTGAGATCTTATAATATTCAGAACTAAGTAAATACACACACACACACACACACACACACACACATATATATATATATATATTAATATATATAATAAATATATAAGTTTATATTTAATAAGTAAAATATTAAAATATTTTTTGTGTATAATATTTATATACATTAATATATAAGCACTAAGATTTATTTTCTATAATATATACATATATTAATTATACTTATAAAAGAATCCCTCAATTTTATCAAAAAAAAAAAAAGAAAAAAACAAGAGGGAGCTAGCGAGCGAGCGAGAGAGAGAGAGAGAGAACTGGTGCCCAACGTCAAAACTCTTCTTTCCCCCATAAAACTTTCTTCTCGGCAGGCAAAGACACCGCCGCCCCGCCCCCCCCACCCGCCCCCGCCGCCGACTTTCCTTCCCGCCACCACCTCTCCTCTACCCCAAATCCACACCGCTCCGCGAAGGCACGGCAAATTAGCTTACAAGAAAAAAAAAAAATGTTATCCCGGCAATAGCCACGAAGCCACCGTCCTCGCCGATTGACCACCTTCTGCCCCTGATTTTTGAAACCCGCCCCATAACTTCGGTTCTCATTTCATGGGTAAGTTAATCATTAGTTTAACTTTCGAACTTGATGATGTTTTGATCGTAATCTCGAAGTGTGTGTTCTAGAATGCGTTTTAGTGTGTGTGTTTTAGTCTGTCAGGTAGTGTGACATCCTCAAATTTAAAGTTACGTTGTCTGGGACGCGACATTTGCCGGCTAAAATTTGAATTCTGGCCAATTTGTCCTGCAATTGCAGTTTCCTTGTTACTCTTTATCTACTGATAGTTGTTCATTACTCTGTATTGTAATTATCCAATGCAGTCTTCATTTGCACTGCTTGATTTTTTATATATAGTCATCTACTTTTTTCTTATATGGGGTCCTCTAGAAAGCTGATTGAAAGTTGATGGTTTTTTAACTCGAACGAATTGTTGGAGGGTTTTTGAAGGAACGTTGTTGGAATTCTGGGGCTTGATAGAATAATCGGACTGTTTTTTCACGAGTGCGTGCTTATGTGCTGAATATCATTGGCGTGCACTGTGTTTGTGTGTGTGTGTTATGAGTGTTGTGCTTTTAAAATGGTTGACATAATGCTTCTTAAAACTTATAGTGCAGCTCAAAATCATTCTATGATACAATGTCTCAACCGAATCTATTAGGAAATGGGCTCTTGTTGAACAACATATACTCATGGGGAGTGTGATCTATCCTTCTATCCCAAATTTATCACTCCTAATCCTTTTATCATAGATGTTCCAAAATAAGGTTCATTTTCTAATATGAAAACTTATTTCCCAAAATTATTTCTTTTACTTATCAACAACCTGTGGTACAAGGAAATGAACATGGGGACACAAACATGAGACAATATTCTGGGTCAGTTTCTGCTAATGAAGTCAAAGAACGAGTAGTGAGTAACAAGGTGTTGAAAATTATTCAATATTTTAACTTCAAATTTGTAATCATAAATCAGCACAATTTGGAGCCTTTCTCCATCTAAGGTGAGTATTTTACATGTTCCACTGATTAACACTAGATATATGAAAGAACAGATGTAATATGATTTTGCAGATTGAATAATATAAAGTGACAAGGTCATCTACTGTGGCATTTTAGTGTATTGTCCCTTATCTGTTACTAGAATTATTTATTCCACAGTTAAATGAGATTTATTTCAACCTTAAAATATTGTAGGTAGGCAAGTGTAATGTTTCTCTCAAATGGCAAACCCACTGTTCCGAACTCTTGGAAGAGTATATTCACTTCTCAGCCATCCGCTTCCTCTCAGGTATTCTCTCTATCTATAGCTCTAGCTCTTTCTTTTTGTGTATGCATATTTCTCTCTGCATCAGGTATATGCGTAGTAATAATCGATACCGGCGCTACTTTTTGGTATTCTTATTTATTTTACTTTTTTTTTTTCCTTCATTTCAATTACTAGGCAAATTCTTCGAAAGCCAAAACCGATTTTTGCTCTGTTAAGACCTCAATGTCAACTGCATCAATACACTCAAAATTCTTGGCAAGTAAATTGGTTTCTCCAAAGAAGAAGCTTCAGTCACGGAACAGTGAGCTTGGTAATATCACCAGAGGGGAAGCCCAAGTTTGAGACCCATGAAATTGAGGCCCCAAAGAAGGAGAAATGGAAGACAAAGAAAGGGCTTAAGCTTCAGAGAAAGAGAGAGAAGCAAAAGAGAAAGGCTGCCAATAAGAGAGACCCCAGAAGGCTTGGAGTCAAAGGCAAGAAGAAGAGGCAAAGGTTTGCTAACGCAGAGGAGAGGATCAAGTACAAGCTCGAACAAGTATGTGCTTAAATCTTAAAAGAATCAATTTCTTGTAGTCCCTATAGATTTATTTTCTTTTTCATAAGAGTATCTCATTGTAGGCTTCCCATGATATTGGTCAATGGATTTGGTATTTGCATGTTGTTATCTGAATTTAAAGATTTATGGTTATGTCCTTTTGTTTGTTTTGAAGGAAGCTCATCTATTGTGCGTATCATATTTATTTCTTTATTTATTGTGTTTTTTTATACCCTAGCACAATGTTACTATGATTCTGAATGGCTTGATGTGTTTATTATATGCTATAAATTTTTGTTATCTTGGGTGGTAATGCGGAGGAAAAAACTGTAAAAAAGCAAAGAGTTTGGTAAAGACCTGATCTGTTTCTATGTTGCTGCCATTAATTGATATGCTTTGAACTACATCTTTAGTTTGTCTTTCGAATTGCTTTTGGACTTTGTTTGGGCGCTTGTTTGTGGAAAATGAAGATCTTGGAAATTGTGAAATACCTAAAACCACAGATTGAATTTAATTGCATTGAAATTTTTACACTGCTATTAAGGTTTCCATGGAAAATTATGTTCTATTCATGGACATATGATTTGATGTGCGTCCAAAGCAATAAAATTTTCCTTGATTTTCTTTTTATGCCTTTCCTTTATATATGGCAATGCATACCTCAGTCTGTTTTCCTAAAGACGGATCAGTTGCATTTTGATTTTTCAACAATGCTTATTGAAATACTAATTATTTCATTGATGATTTGTTCCAGATTAATATTCTTGTTGATTTCATATTTGATTTTGCTCACTTTTTCCGGCAAGAATCAAGGAAGGCTTATTGATTGAAAGGCTGAAGAGATATGAAGTCCCCAGAGCTCAGGGTCCTGTTGTCGAACCCCATGTATTAACTGGCGAGGAGCGGTATTATATGAAGAAGATGGCACAGAAGAGGTCCAATTATGTCCCAGTCGGCAGAAGAGGAATCTTTGGAGGAGTTATTCTCAATATGCATCTCCATTGGAAGAAACATGAAACCGTCGAGGTCATTTGCAAACCTTGCAAGCCTGGCCAAGTACAAGAATATGCTAATGAAATTGCTAGGCTGAGTGGTGGAATTCCAATCCAGATAATCGGAGATGACACAATAATTTTTTATCGAGGAAAGAACTATGTGCAACCAGAGGTTATGTCACCAGTTGATACATTATCAAAGAAACGGGTATGCTTCTCAAAATTATTTGACAAAAAAGTGTCAATTCTTGCTATTTTTAATGCATAGGATGGGCTAGATTTTCGGACACCCTCTCTTGAGTTGCTTGTGGATGTTCTAGACTTGGCACATTATGCATAGGATGTAGTAGATTTCTGAAATGGGCTCATCGTTAAGAACTTAAATTTTCGTAGTTATCATCAGAACTTCTTGAGCTTAATTTCTGGGTTGGACTTCGCCTTCCATTTTAAATGGGTAAAACTATTAAGAGCTATTGTAGGCATGCCATGGAATATCTGCTTTATCAGTAGAAGACATTGTCTGCTGGAAGTTGAAGAAAACAGTAATTACCACTGCAGTAGTACCTTAAGTTAGCTCCCCTTACGGTTTTACCGTACTATGGAAGTCATGATTTGTTGGTTTATGCTACGATTATCCTGTGGTTGTTGAGTTGAGTTGAGGCTTTGTTCGGTTTTATTTTGGGTGTTTGTGAGAATATAACTGTGTTTTTTTCATCACCTAAAAGAACCTCCCATGCTTATATACTCAATTTTGGTGAAGCATTCGTCTCTTGCTTTTGTCCTCCACGCACTCAACACTTATTTTATCTTCTCCAGGCACTGGAAAAATCTAAATACGAACAATCCCTGGAGTCAGTGAGACGCTTTATTGCCATTGCTGAGAAGGAGCTTGAACTATATTACCGGCATGTTGCACTCTACGGTGATCCAAATGATAGAGATCCCAAATCGATCCTCAATCATCCGAGGACCAAAGGCGGAACAAATAAAGTTGGAACATTAACAAACGATACATCAGCCAGTTTTGCTCATGAAGAGCTTTCTGAATATGAGGATAGTGAAGGCGTGGTTTCTTCTGATGAAAGTACAGATGATGACACATTTTTCGTGCAAGAAGGAATCAATAAAGGCTCAGGTTCGTCGTCACGTTTCAATGTGAAATGAATTTTAGTGTATAGAAAGATTTTGCAAAACTATAGCTCTGAACACAAAAATCTGATTTGGTTATTTAGGTTCAACATATCACCCCCGGCCCCTAGGTTTGCCTCAATTAGAACAATAAAATGATTTTTTGTGAAAAAAATATATCTATTAAAATTACAATTATCTGGTGATACTAACGGATTAGGGTTTTTTTTGTTTTTTGTAAGTAAAGCAATTAATGGTGTGTACTATTTATAAAACTGAAGTAAATACCAGGGTTGGTAATGGTAAAGTTTTTTTGAAGTGATTCATGTTGCTGGCTGTTTTTTTGGTAGTTTTAGTGTTGGTTGGTTGGTTTGTAGTTGGATTGCTTATTCTTGGGGGCTGTTTTTGGTTTATTTTTTTGATATGGTGTGGATGGTGACTGTTTTTGGGGCCTCCCTGTGGTGGTTGATTTTTTTGGGCTGCTCCTGCTGTAAGGGGAAGTTTTTTGTTCAGAAAACCTGCCAGGGGGGTAACTGTAATTTTCGAAATCTGTTTACAAGGCAATCTGTGCACAAACAGAGCAGCTGCAGTCTCTTTGTTGACAGCAGGAAGTGTGCTTGGGAGATTTCAACCATTCTTGGTCGCATTTCTATTGAACGGAGCAGGTTTGTGTGTCGGTGCAATCTTTTTGGTGACAGCAGGAGGGGATTTCTTGGTTTTCTTGCTGTCCAGTTGCTGCTGGTGCTGATGCAACTGTGGAGCGTCAATGGACTGCTGCTGTCTCTGTTCGGTTTCCATCTCAGATTTCAACTTGGGATTGGGGTTGCTCTTATTCTTTGCAGTCAGCAGGTTACCTTGGTGTACTCCAGGGGTATTTTTGTGGCTTCTAAAATCTGCCAGGGGGATTTCTGTAATTTTCGTAAGCTTTTATTTTTCTTTCGTTGCTGCTGGTTCCTTAACCATCCTGCTGAGCTTATTTGGACAAATTGGTTGGATAGTGGTCCTCCTATTCATTATAACTTTTGTAAAAGGAGTAGTACTCCTTATTTACATTTTACTAGACACTTAGGTTCTTTTCTCTTTCTTCTCATGTACTTTGAGAATTTTCCTTTGTAATTCTTTTTTATTTATTAATATAGGGGTGGGGTCCCCACAGAAAACCCTACGGCGGGCACGTGTCGGTTTCTTTTGGTAATGGTAAAGTTAATAGATTGAAGTTTTCTCCCCTCTCTTTTTGTTGGTTAGATGTTTTGGCGTTTTTTGTAATTATCTTTGAAATTAGAGAAATCTCCGCATAGGCTAACAGACCTTGAGTTGCATGCAATTGCCATAAAAGAAGTCACACTCCACATTATTGGGCAAACCCTGTAAATTTCTTTTTGGAACTCATTTTAGCCCCACCCAACAAATTATGTGATAAGTAATATTAATACACCTTGTCGTAATTGATCACTGTCGTCAAGAATATACACTAATTATGTCGTGTG
Organism: Petrea volubilis; assembly: GCA_026212405.1. Classification (NCBI taxonomy): domain Eukaryota; kingdom Viridiplantae; phylum Streptophyta; class Magnoliopsida; order Lamiales; family Verbenaceae; genus Petrea; species Petrea volubilis. Next base: position 24,662,362 of record CM047873.1, on the reverse strand, counting down.
TAAGACACTCCATGCATTAGCGTCGTTCCGGACAAATCCAATTTGGGGTAGAATTTGTTGAGGAATCTCTATTTATATGTACATGTTGATTGATACAGCATTAAACACACACACACACACACACACACACACATATGAGGGTATGTGTGTATGCACGTGCATGGATGAAATCAGAAATTTTAATTTGAGGGTGAGATCAAATTTATATAAAGCATGAAACAATTGATCTCGTATGCAATTGCACCCTCAGCCCAACTTGACTCTCAGGTAGGTTGTTAATACAGGAACAGGGTCAAAATTTTATATCGGGGGAAGCAATGTGATATTTTTATTAAATAAGAAAGGCATGTCTATGATTTGAGAAGATAAAATTTAAAATTTTTTAAAAAAATACATGTAAATTTTTACTTCAGATAAATTTGGGGGTGGGGCGGCGGCGGTAATTGCTCCGTCCAGCCCTCGATTCTCCGTCCTTGGTTAATTACTGGCAAGTGGAGAATCCCGACCAAAGAAAGAGACCGTTGTCCCAATTGCCGGACGAAACAACCAACCTGATGTGGTTACGTGCTTCGTTTGATGCTCTACCTATTTTAGTGCAAGTGGCACGGTGAATTATTGGATTGTTGTAAAGTCATGATATGAGCATTTAATTTTGCATTGTAATATTTAATGTTATGTTTTTAAAAAAAAAAAAACAATTTACGTATCTATTTAAACAATATCCCAATTAAGTAAGATGAACTTTGTGTCATTTTCTTTTTTGTTTTTTTGTTTTTGATGAATTGTCTGTACAATAAAACAAAATCCCAAAAGAGGTTGTAAGAATCTAACTCATTCCCCGGATAAAGTCTTCTTTTTTTTTTTTTTTTTTTTTTTTGCCCTTTTTTCATTCTGCGTCAAAGTTAAGCTCTCCGATGGGGGAAAAAAGTAATAAATGATTATCAAAAAGTTGTACTCCCTCTACCCCATAATATTAGTTACTTTAAACTTTTTCACTCAAAACAACTAATCTAATAAATAGCTTTATTTTTAGCTAAATTTAAAATAATTTGACAAACCTACCCTCTCATGCCTCATCAATTTTCAATTAAAAAACATTAGTAATTGAATAATAAATGAGGGTAAATTTGGAAAAAGAAAATTAATGCTCTATTGAATTCTTCAAAGTAAAAAATATTATGAGACAAAAAAAAAACTTTAAAATATGACTAATATTATGGGATAGAGAGAGTATAAAATTGTTATTCAAAATGGATAAGTAATTTTGTAAAAAAAAAAATAAGTACTTTATTGTACCCAACGGAGGTCGCACACTATGTGCGTATATAAAATAAAAGATAATCTAATTACGTATTTCTAGTTTTGAATAGTATTAAATTACAGATTTATTAAAATTTTGTATGAATGTATATTTTTAACTATTTTTAATATGTTTATTAGATTTGTGAAAAAAATAATTTAAAATTAGATTAAATTATATGATTGAAAAAATAAATAAAAAGATAGAGTTAATTAAATATTGGAGATAGGGATACAAAAAAGCAAAGAAGAAAAATAATAATATCACGTTAGAAAGAGAATACAGAAAAGTGTCAAATCAAAAATATTAAAATAGTTATTAGATGGAATTAGTGTTTTACATAAAGTCTAGTTATAGATAGATATTATAACGGTCTAGATCTGGTAAGAAAAGAATATTTATTATAAAGACTTTTCTTTTTGTGTGAGTGCGTGTGTGTGTGTTGTGTGTGTGTGTGGAAAGATCATACAGAATTTTTTAGGTTAAGAGGTTTCAATCTGAATGATCTCAAAAGTATCACGTATTGACTTTTCGGGCTCTACAAAATATAGGTATTTTAATGATTTAGAGGGTGTTTGAATTTATTTTTGGAGAAATTAAAATTGTCAAAAAAATTAAAAAAAAAATCAGTAGTAAAAGTGTGGAGTGTTTAACCAAAAAAAAAAATGTGGAGTGTTTGGAAATAAAAGTAAAAAGTAATCAAAACTTAGTAGAAAATAGTTAAAAAAGTTAAATTTATTTACAAAAATACCAAGAAGCACTATTCTAGCAGCTTTCTCTTAGCTTTTCAGTTTCTGTTTTTTTTTTCAACTTAATTTAAACAAAAGTTATAAAACCAAACACTTAGGCTTTGTTTGGTTCTAAGATTTTAGGAGGAAAGGAAAATGTTAAAGAAAGGAAAAGAAACTATAAGAATTTTAAAATTCTCTATTTTGTTTGGTTGTTAAAGAAAATAATAAGAAAAATGATTTTTTTAGAGAATTGTCTTCCATTTTGTTTGGTTATTATTGTAAATTAAAGAAAAATATAAAAACACATCCCAAAAAAATCCAAATAATCAATTAATTGCATAAAAAAAAAAATAATTGCATGAAATATATTCAAATAATAAATTAGTTTGAGCAACAAATGAGATGAGAGCTTGAAAAATGAGAGAATACTAGAGAGAGCAACATAACTTTTCCTTCATTTTCCTCACCTAATTGGAAGGAAAATGCTTTTTCTCAATTTATGCTATATTTTCTTTCTATTTTCCTTTCTTTAGCATTTTCCTTCTTTTTCTCTAGTAACCAAACATTGGAAAATACTTTTTCTTCCTATTTTCTTTTCCTTTCCCCCCTAAAATCCTAGAACCAAACACAATATTAAAGTAGCTTTTTTGAAAGTAAAAATAATAAAGTACTTTTTTTAAGGTTTTCAAAACACCCCCTTAATCTAGTTTTAAGACTCTCTTCGAGAAATTCTTTAATACATTAGGTGTAGATAAAACGTATATATTTATAATCCCTATTTAATTGCACTTTATAAATTATTATTTTTATAAAATATATATATAAAGTGTAACTGAATCAAAATTATTGAATACATGGTGGAATTTATATGCCCAATCCATTAAAAAAACTTTTCCATTTTCTTCAATGTATTCAGTAGTTTGAAAGTTTAAACAAGGGCTTATGTAAATATATCACGTTCTTTCATTATGAGTGTAAGTAATTTTTAGATGCCACATCTTGTGCCTGCTAATCCTTGAACATGGGCGCTAGGGTAGTCAACGGGTCGGATTTGAATTAAATCTGAAAATTTGAAATTCGATGAAGTTTTTCAACATGTCAATTCTATCCAAATTTATAGAATTTATATTTATTATGATTGAATTGGATTTCAATATAAATTTAAAATTTTTTTAAAAAAAGATTGACCCAAATAACAATTAAAAAATTAAAATTTAAAATCAAGTAACGGTAAAAAAATATCGCTTGTGTAAAGAATAAAATCTAATAAACCAGCAACATTTACAATATATAGGAATACTATACATTATTTTATTTAAAAACTTACCTTAAAAATAAAGAATTGTGTCTCATTAATTAAAATGCATATATATTAAAAATTCTATTTGAACGTCTTTATTAATATTATATATAATGCTATTAATTAAAAAAACATTATTTAGATTCGGATCTTCAATGAGTCGAACTACTTGACTCCATATTTTATCCACTTATTTCGGATTACATATGTATACTATCCATACTAAGTGTGAGGGGCTTTAATTTTTTTTCTTTGGTGTCTATAATTGTATTACTTTTAAAGTACCCTTAAACCACTCATCTCTCGCCTCTCATTTATTCTCTCCAGCAATTTTTTTTTTTTTTTAGTGTCTTTTGTATTGTCCCTCCCCCTCACCCATCTCCCTTACACCCCTTTTTTTTTAAAAAAAATGTTCTACTTTATATTTTATTATCTTTTAATCAAGAAAAATTTTTATTTAAAAATGATTTTCTTTAAATTTTCATAAATTTAATAAATATATTATAGTATAAATAATAATAGTTCAGAAAGATAATTATAGTAGAAAAATAATTTTATATTATTAAAATTTAATTATTTGACTAAATTATATCTCATTTTTATTTTACACACACATTGAGTGTACCGAATATATTAGTATTTATAATCGATTTAGATTCATCAGATCTTTTAATCGACCGAATATGTTAAAAACTCGGTTGAACTCGAATTGAATTTGAATTAAAATTCACTTTATTAACAACCCTAGTGGGAGTTATCTCTATACCCATCAAATGAAATTTAAAAATTGAGCTACGAACAATTCATTCGGAAAAAAAAAAAAAATCCAAACAAGTTCACTTGAATTCTTCAACCAGAAACTTTGTAGAGTATAATCTTTCAATATTCGTCCAATGTGGGATCGGGTGTCACATTAGACGTGGCCTTTCCAATGCTCAAACTAAATTTCATATGGAGGAAGCAATCTTAGTCATACTTTCATACTACATAGAGGTAGGAGAAATCTAGAAGAAGTTATTTTTAATATATTTTTAGTGATTACCGTAATTAAAAAAGATAATTTTTAAACAAGTTTCTATTTATTGTGAACTCAAATAAAATAAGTGAAATAATTAAAAAGATATCCATCATATAAAGCAAATTAATAAGTCGTTTTTTTTTTTTTTATTTTAAAAAAGAAAAGTATAAAAATCTGTGTGCTGCAATACTGGCTAGAATTAATAAAGCCAAAACCTGGGGGCTTTTGAGTAAAAAGCAATAACTAGCCTTTTTGTCTCAAACTTTCACGTGACCATTATTATCGTTACTAGTCATAAGTGCATCCTCGATAATGCCTACAAATTAAAAATAATATATTATTTAATTATATATTTAAATATATTATGTGGAATTAGTATTACACCCATGTTAAGGCACGAAAAATAGATGTATATATATTCATAAATTTTTATTATAAAAATAATTTGATAAAAATAAATTAACTTTTTTATAAAATAAATATATTAAAATATTATATAATAATAGAATATGTTCGATTTCAACATTAATTTTGATATAATTAAAGTAAGGAATTTTTTAAAAATTTATGTAGGATCAAAGTTTTTAGTTATTATTAAAGTAATGGAATATTAGTTTTGTTATTTTATTTGAATTAAAATCTCATCCGTCTTATTTTGAATACTTGAAAATCGTTGGATTCTTTTAGATAAACATAAATTACAAATATTATTTAAATTTATATAAAAAAAATATTTGAATTTTATACATGACAAAATAGAATTAAATGATACTATCTACATATGCACTTACTTGAATAGTTGCAAAGTTCTTGAAATATATATATACTAGCATGTACCCCGTGCTACGCACGTATTTCATAATTTATTACTGCGTAAAAAGATAAAAATAAGATATTCTATTTATGTAAAATAATATTTACTCTAAATAATTTTCAATGCAGTTCAATAGTTAAATAAGTAATATTTTTCTTATATTTGAAGTTTTTAATTATTTTAAAAGATAAAGGTATTGTCATGCAAAAAAAAAAAATCTAAATATGTTATCAAAACTAAAGTAATAAATAAATTTTTTAGATATATTAAAGTATGAATGATAAATTATGAGCTACTCTAAGTTAATATATTACAAAATAATGAATTATTATGCACATTGGAATACGTGACACTATTTTTATTTTTTTTTTGATTATCAAAATCAATTTGTGGTTTATTATATATACATTTTGTGGTTTATTAGACGTAAACATTTTATAATGTACATATGAAAAGTTTATACATCTAATGAACCACATAATGATATAGTACAATCCATAAGAAGGCAAACAACAATATATAGAAAGTTTATACATCTCATTAATTAATTTCTTTTTTCTTGGTTCCCTCAATTTAGGGGTCATATATCAATAGAACTTGTATTTTATCTCAAAATTTGGTATGAAACAGAAAAATAATAATTATATGACTCACGTAAAAAAATATTAAAAAATAAATAAACACCATTGTAACCATGTAATTATATCTCAAAATAATAAGTATTATTTATGCCAATATTATATCTCATAGAAAAATGATAGTTACATGACTCATAGAAATACATACATCTATACATCTATAAAGAAATTTTGATGAAAAAAAGTGTAACTAAGATGAAGATAACTAAAAATAAATTAGAGGAAGTAAGAATTGTGCAAAAAAGAATCAAAAATTCCTAAAATATAATATTAAAAGAAAAAGAAAAAACTACTTAATTCTTAGGGAGAAAAATTCTACATAGTGTCAAATAACAATCATAGTAAAATTGAAAAAAACAAAAATAAGTGAAAATATTAGATATATCAACTTTTACCAAATATATTTTTATAGAAAAAAAGAAAGAAGAAGAAAAAATGCAAACCTAAAAAACGAAAATAGGTGAAAATATTAGATGTGTCAACTTTACCAAATAAATTTTTATATAAAAAAAAAAAGAAAAAAAAGAAGAAGAATACAAACCAATAAATTCGTATAAATTTTTAAAACGTAAAAAAATCAAATACAATAAACCTCAAATAAACTAATGATAAAGTAAAAATGAAAGCAAATTAAATGAAAATCAAAAGCACAAATCTATAAATAAGAAATGATATTCAATATGAATAACTCCACAATTTGAACATAAAATGGTGCTAAAGTACTTGTAAGATGGAGAATGATACCGAAATAAATATATATATATATATAAAACTATGAGAAACAAATAGTAATCAGATAACAAAGATAAAATAAATCATAAAGTTGAATAAATAATAAGAAAAAAATAGTAAAAATGTAGAAAAAGACGACAATTCAAGATCCATAAAAAATAAAATTACATACCTATAAAATCGAAAGGAGAAAAAGAATGGATGATAAGTGAGAGAATGTGGATTTTTGTACATGGTTGAAGAATTATAATGGATTTGAAGAAGTCTTATTAAGGTTGTTTTGAAGGGGGGGGGGGAGTGGGGAAAGAAACAACATATTTTAGGGAATAGTTATAGATTAATTAATAATTAATACACATTAAGACACCTAATAAATTCAAATTTTG